>JAUBOD010000843.1:2644057-2657029 GCA_032353885.1 Nothura maculosa | reverse complement strand
CTTCAAAACTCGCCTGGATGCCACCCTGTGCCACCTGCTCTAGGTGTGCCTGCTGGAGCGGGAAGGTTGGACTAGATAATCTATAGAGGTCCCTTCCAATTTTGAAGATTTGGTGATTCTAAGGTTCTATGGTTCTATATCACAATGAAAAAGCATTCTAAAGAAATCAGCCAAGATCTAGGTTACAGATGAGGGCTATTATATTTCAGTAACACAGACTCTCTTTCTTTTAAGATCAGAACTTAATCCTCAGGGAGCTGTTACCTCTTTGCTAGTTCCAGCGGGAATGTTCCCAGTACTGTTTGACTACCCGTGCGCTCTGATAAGTGACTTTTACAAGGCTCCAAACAGAGCAGAGCTGTGCTGTGCCAAAACTCCAGCTGCATAAAAAGAAAAGACGTGTTCTCAAATTAGCTAGTGCACTTTGTCTTGCTCTGGAGAATGACAGTGACCCAGGTATCTCTGATAAGTTTTTTGAAAGTGGTTAAAGTACTACCTATGCAATACCTATACAGTACCTATAACCACTGTTTTTGAGACCTTAAATTGATGGGAATTTCTACTATCTTGTCCATTAAAGATTTCTCCCATGCTTATGTTACTTCTCTCTCCTTGCTTCTCCAGAGCAGTAATAATGCATATAGTATTAGCTATGACAGATCTGTGTGCTGCTAAATGCAACAACCAACAGTGTGTTTTGTGTATTATATGTATATATGGAATATACATACTAGGTTAAATATCCTCAGAGCTGGAGGAATATCTCACTAGATACTCATGGTCATGCACAGGCATAACGTAGAAAATTAGCTTTTCAGACCTCTTGAAATTGAAACATTTGTAGGTGCTGAAATACTGAAAATCTAAATTTCTATGGCATTATGCCCATTTATGCCTTTAGGGAAAGATAAGAGCAAAAATTGTAGTTTTTGATCTTTATGTCTTTATCAATTTAAATAAAATGTAGGCCTTTTCCTCTTTCTGTTTGTTGCTTGTGTGATAAAGATGATAACAATTATTATATATTAACCATAAAGACTGCTATTAACTACTATTTATCTGCCCCGCAGGCGTATTGAGAATGTTGTGTTCAGATAACTACAGCATTATTTACTGGCTATGGAAATAGCCATTCACAAATGATCCTATTTCACAGGATCATGTTACAGTTCTACAATTTCTGCCCTGCCCTCCTATTTGTGTGCATTTCCCCAGATGTGATACAGAAGAACAGAGTGTTAAAATGCAGAGATGTGGAAGAACTGGCATTTCCTCTTGTTTTTATGGAGCAGTCCCTTACTAACTCACTGCAAAATACAAAGTGAGGAAGAAGTTAACCAGTAAAGACAGACCTAACA
This sequence comes from Nothura maculosa, assembly GCA_032353885.1. NCBI lineage: Eukaryota > Metazoa > Chordata > Aves > Tinamiformes > Tinamidae > Nothura > Nothura maculosa. The sequence continues at coordinate 2,655,671 of JAUBOD010000843.1, read as the reverse complement.
AACAGCAAAGGAGCTGGGTTGGCAAAAAGTTATTAATCGGAGATTATTTTTTCCAGTACAAGTTGATTAACAAAACTTTTTGTGAGTGCTAGATGTTTCTAAAATGTATGTATACACCCATTCAGGATGCATAGATAAAGAGATGGGATTTAAAAACTTACTCCATATTGATGTTGACAACATATGTGGAAAATCTTGTAAAGCCATTACTGATAAATGCATAGATAAATATAGATAAATAGGACTTGCAGAGAGTAAGCGAATATCTTCCTTCCATGTGGTAACTTTCCCTCAAGGAAGTCTGGCATAATGCTGTGTCTGCTTTAGTCTTCAGCTGCTATTTGAATGAGGAGTGTGATGCATAGCCAACTCCTGCATTCATGACCTGCAGGAAAAACATATATCCCAGATACCATTTCCTCACTCTCTTTCTCAGAACACTTAGGCCTTGGAGTAAACAGTTATTCTAAACAATGCGGGAGGAATGTGGCTGCTCAGCATTGGGTAGGATTAATGTGGAGGACTAGAGCATAGTTTTAGTTACTGTGAAGAAATATGTGATAGGAGAAGTATGTTTTGAGAAGGATAATATTGTTACCTCTACAAAGATTCTCCTTGTTAACACCTAAGGAGAGTTCTGGCTGATTTCACATGTTAAAGACAACATAAAATAAATAAAATAAATAAAGTAGCTCTTCATTCATTTGTGTTTCTCTCTAGCTGTGCCCAAGCATAGTTTCCAAGTTCCACTGTGGTGCCAAATGTGCTGTTTTAAACATGGTAAAATTCACTGTTTTGATTGCTGGGCTACCAGATCATTGACTTCAATAGAGCAGCAAAGCATCTCTAGTATCATTAACGAAGCATTAACTGAGAGTTAATATGAGTATATCTAACAGTCATTGACATTTTTGACAATTGCTTTGGTATAGCTTTTGTCAACTGTGGCAGATTCCCCTAAAATTAATTAGCTGCATTCTATTTTGAGTCATTTCAGGTGAGTTCCTCTTTCTCTCCTGACTCTTTATACACTTTTGCCTGTGTTACTGTGAGTTGTCAAGTGACTGCTCCATGCCAAAGCACGTATAGTTGGCTGTATTTCTGTAGCACAGTATAGGATTCCTGTAACTCTGAGAGAAAGAACTCCTGATTTACACTAGCATATGAACAGAGTGCTGTGGAGACAGACAAGCCTTATGTTTTAGGGCTTGAAACTCATCTAAACACAGAGGGAAGGTGAGGCACCTGAGAGATGGTAATAGAAATGATAGGATGAAATGTTGCTTCCATAGCTGGTCAACCACCCAAGTCAATGTGAACTTGCTGCAGCAAAAGCTTGTGTCTTGTCTCTATAATCTCTGATCTTCTATAAATTCTTGGGCTTTTTGTTCCTGTTGAACTTCCCTCTGACCTTATCTATTTAATTATGAGCAGCAGCCATGAAACATACCCATGGATTCAGCTACATCATGCCATCCACCAGATTTCAGCCAGTTTCTCTGCTGCTGAAGGCTTGAGGTCTAGATGATTTGTCTTTTCTTCCCATAGAGAGTTTTAGGGTCCTTTATAATTCAGTGGATTTTTCAGATCTTGCAAATCAGTTACATATCTAGTAAGCTCAGAATCAATCTCAGAAGAACCAGAAATCAGCTTTAAGTTAATTGAAATCCAGTTGTAAGATCTAGAAAAGTTCATGTGCAACACGTGCATATGTTGCAATAGGCTGGTTGTTTCTGTAATACAGCAGCTATAAACAAAGAGGGACCTTGCTTGGTGCTCTAGGCTTTAGACAGATCACATTTTCAAAGAAATTTATGCATTCATTCAGCCCCAGAGAAAACATACTGAACAAATGGATGATTTCCTGCCCCCCCAATCAAATTCCCTGATAAAGTTTTGTATTCTGTGTTATTTAGAAGTTCTGATGAGATGCTAGAGGTTTCTTCCTGCTTTAAAATCTGCCTCTTTTTTTTTCCAGTTAATATGAGCTTTCAGGTTCTTGAATTTATTGTCTGCTACTTAGGTTTTATTTTCTTCAGTTGGCACAACCATTTTAGAAAGTAGAACATCGTGTGTATTGGGAGGAATCCAAGTGGAAAAGATACAAAAAAAAAAAACCTCTAAGATACTTTGGCAAGTCAAATATATCTATAGGGCTTTTTTTAGTACAAAGGTGGATAAACTTGGCAGCTTAATTTCATTAGAAGTTAAGTTTTTTCCATACATCCTGATTTTCCTGAAAAGAAGAAAGAAAGAAAAAAAAATGTTCATCTGTTTTTCACATGCCTTTTCCCATTTGTTTGGCAGAACTTTGTATTGTGAGGAGACGCAATGAGCCAAACTCATCCCTGGAGCTGTAGAGGTCACACAAGGCCTTACAGTGGCTCATTAGGTTTCTATAAATAACTGGTTATTCCTTTGATTTTTTTTTCTCCCTTTAATCATGTACCACTTCCTAAGATGTGTGGTTGTGTTTAATTTTTTTTTTTAATAATTTTATTTATCATAGTCCAGGCAAAGTCCCTTACGGTGTTATAAGGCTGCTGCTCTTCCACAATACTGCTGGTCTGGTGCCTACTAGGAGCCTTGGATACTTGATCTCTTTCTGCAAATTTGCTGGTAGAAATGTGAAGAATTTAGACATATGTACAAGCAACCAGATTGTTATTTCCAACATTTTTTTAATCAAAAAAAATTATGTATTGGAAAAATCACACCCTCTCTGAAATTAGCAGTTTTATCGCCACCTCCAGTAAGCCTGGATTTTGCCCATCCTGTTCAGTCAGAACAGTGTGAGAATGACATGTTCTTGCCAAAGCCAAATAGTGATGGATGGGTGTTTTATTTTGTTTTCCTGGTTACACGGTGACAGGCCTATCCTTGCCTAGGCAATACTGATCAATCTTAAATATGAGGTGTGGAACCCAAAACTAAATCATGATATCACCTCTATCACCAGCCCATTCACAAAGTTAGTTAGAATGAGCACAAGAATGCTCATAAATGTTTAAATTTAAAAGATTAATGATTTTCTTACCTCAGAAAGAGGTAAGTGTTGTAGATCACTAACATCTGCTGAGTACAGTGATTAATGTGAGCTTGAAACCGTTTCTTGTACATTTTCAGGCAGTGCAGCTGAAAAAAAATGAACAATTGTATTCCAGTATGTGTTGCAGTATTTTCACTGAAGTGAACAGTTTGCGTAGGCATCAGAGAAGGAAAGAGTTGCTCTGTAAAGAGCACTTTTAACTAACAACTCTAGTGTCCTCAGTGTCGTGGGACTGGTAACTTGGACCTCTAAAGTTTTATGCTTACGGATCCTTTATTTTGTTTTGCTTTTTGCTTTTCCATTTGTTTTTGTTTTTGTTTTGTTTTGCTATGCCTAGCTCTAGGTAGATCCCTGACTTGATATTACAGAGGACAGTGATTTTTAGGACCAACAACTCTGATCAAAGCAGGGGTAAACTGAAGATCATAAGAAAGTTTTTTTCAAGCTCTGGCTTGAAAAATATGGCTGCTAGTCCATATTAAAGACATCAATCTTCCTTTTTTTTTTAAAAAAAAAGGCAAAAGCTCAAAACAGTGCAACTTGTGGAAAAAAAAGGGGGATGCTTATGTTATGAAATGAGCAGTATAATAAGCATATGTAATATTACATAAAGAAATATGAAAAAATGGCCAAAATTATTTGTACAGGTGAAAATGGAATGAGTTTTGGAATGAAAATATCAATTAAGTTCCTCTTTCATATTATTTGAATTCTGATGTCAGATCTTTACTAGGTGTAAATTCCTGTTTTGTGGTTCAGGTTATCAGTAAAAATATTAAAATCACAAAAATATGGAACCATGTGGTTATACATATGTTTCCTGTTCTCAATCTATCTTATTTATTATAAAACTATTCTATTAATAGTTGTGATCATTAGTCAATATAACTAAAAAGACAGCGGTAAGTAAAAATCCATTTGATACATTTGCTTATGACTTACACTGATGCTTCTTCTAGGATTATATTTATTTTTAAAATACATGATTGAGTAGTAGTGGGTAATTAGGTATTTTCATTTGGTTTAGGATGGCCTTTGACTTATGCTAATTTGTAGTGGCTTGTATCTCTCTGTGTGATGGATTATGTGAAAAAAATCCCCAAACTGCATTACGCAAACTAAAAATAGAAGAAACTGTGACTCAAAGACTTTAAGATTAGTTGAAACTGTGTGATCATGAGAATAAGGACCTTTTTTAAAAAAAAAAAGAAAAAGTGTTTGGCCATAGTCTGTCTTTAATCATGCAGAGTGAATTTTGAATATGAAATAATCAGCCATATATAGAAAAAGGCAAAGTTCAGAATGCGATTAGTGGGCTAATATGCAGTGAATTACAATGTGAGGTCCCTGCAGCCACTGTAAATTATGCATTTGGTTCTAATGTAATATAGCATGGTGGTTTCTCTGAGCATTTTCAGTAATGACAATTCCATTTTGCAAACAAAAATCATAAGGATTTTTTTTCATAGTTCCAAAAGTTTGTGTCTCAGAAATTCATCCTGACTGTGGGAAATCTACGTTTATATGTATGTTTAATTTGGAACAAGAATTTGAACCAAATCAACCATAACCCAGGTGTTTGCTCCAAATGCTGAGCTTCCCATCTTTTAGTCTTCTTGAAGCTATTGTTTTTTTGTATGCAAAAGTATCCGTAGTTCTAGAGACAGAAGTGAGGTATCTAATAGCTAAGAAATATCTTTCTTTTTTTCTTGGAAACATTTTAAATGATAATTCCATGTTAGTATAAGGAAAATTCCATAGAACCAATACCTTTCAAATAATATGTATTGGCACTATATACTGAAAATTCCCAGAAAGTGATAGTTCAGGGTCTGCAGTTAAATTCTTGAATGAATTCCAGTAACCTTCTGATTTTAGCACCTGTTTTTCTGTGTATTGAGGAGCTGACCATCAGTAACTACTCCCTCTGAAGTCAAGACTTAGTTATCTTTAAGGTGAGCTCATCTAGTGTGAGCTAGATGGGAGTATCTATAATATAGATAGCTTTTCCATGGCTTACTTCACCAATCTGACAACTAGTCACATGCATAAGAAGACGGGTGCATCTGTTTCTAAAAATGTTCACATCCCAATTTAAAAATAGTAGCCAGAAAAGATTTTAAGGAATACTCTTGCATGAAATCCTAGCCCCAGGAAGTCAAAGGAGTCACGGTTTCATCCTTGGATATTATATTCACCACTAGTATTATGTATTATTAGTGTAACTGGTCTGTGTGGACAGCATTCTATCTCTTTAGAGCTCCCACAAGACTCGAAAATCCTCGTTTGAGTATTTCTAGATGCTTTGCAGTCTTCTTTGGCAGTAGTGGATCATAGAATGATAGAATCATTTTAGTTGGAAAAAGACCTTTGAGATTATGGAGTCTAGCTGTGGACTAGTCAGAGTCTAAAGGAGGAGGAAGGGTTCCCCTGTTTTTTCCCTCTAGTTGCCATCTAGATCTTCCACAGGGTGCTGATCTGCACACATGTGCACCTCTTTGCTTTACATTTTCTTCCCCATCCTTTTACTACTGATACTTACTGGCCAGGATGTGGTATTGAAAGCAGACTATGACGTTATAGAATTTTGTACCACTTTGTTCTTCTTTCCAGACCTGTTACATTTGTATGGATAATTTCAATCCCAGTGAGAGCTCAGTTTAGGAGTTTGCTGAATTTTAATATGAAAATAACGGATTTCACCTCTAGAAACAGAAGGGCTGAAATCACAGTCTCATCTTGGGACAAGATTCATTCCCAGCTCACTTGGGATTTAGAGCCAAATTCACCCATTTTAGGACTTTTTAAAAAGTACATTTATCTTTTCACTGCATATTAACAAACTTTATATCATCTATTCTACTCCAAAGTGTCTTACACCAAACATTGCTGTAATACACTGGGCCAAGCAAATTATTTTTAAAGCAAAATTATTAAACTATGATCTTGCTTAGTCCTTGTATAAACATTTGGGGAAGAAAAATATGCTTTAATCTTGTTTCAGTTCTACATTTTTATGGTGAATAATCTGTGAATAATTCACTTTCCAGATGCAAAGTATTACTAAGGTATTATGATAAGACTAAGGAAAATACATCCAAAGATGTATTTCATTTAGAAGGCTCTGTGTTTGTTTTTCAAAATAGAGGCTTTGGAGAGAGGGTAATGCCACCACTCCTAAAATGTAAAGAAGTCATCTTGCTTTCATTCCACCTGCCCAGGATGATTTGAAATATGAGCCTTGTTCAATTATAGGCAGCATCTGGATCATATCAGTGCTGCTGCATTTCATGTCCGAAGATAAAACAGTTTCAGTTGTGCCACCTTTCAACAGCAACCTTTGCCATCCCTGAAGATGAAACCTTGCTGAGTGGAGCTGGGATTTGTTTGTCCCTCCCTCACAGGCATTGGCTCCTTCTCTCAGGTCCCTCTTGCTGTCTGCCTTGATGTTACCAGTATTAAATCAAGTCACTAGGACCTTTGTCTGAATAAGGAATGCATAAAACATGATTGGACTCCAGACCAGAAAATTCTTGTTCAAAGTTGTGAGCGCAGTTTTATTTTTTGGCATACCTGTTTTTTGGTATGACTTTGGTGTGTTAGGAACTTCACTATATTAATATGAGTACTCTTTACTGTTGCAAGGTTTGTTGTCTTGCCACACAGTCTTCTTCCTGAATTTTTGAAATATGTCGTATTATATGTGATAAATGTTAAATAGGCATAAAGAGTGACTCTTCTTTCTTAGATCTGATCTAAGCAATTTTCTCAAGCCTGCTTTGATTTGACTGCCATGCACAACTTGGGGAGAGCACATTGCAGGAACCAAAACAACTCAGCCAACAAAAAAATAGATTAAAAGTCTAAATTAGTCTAAAAGAAATCTTCATAAACATCTCCCATTACATCTCTGCTTATCCAAAGACTTGAGATAGAATCTTGGCCCCATTGAAGTTAATGGAAAAACTTCAATTGCCTTCAAGAAGAGCCAAGATTTTATTCCAATTCTCTAAAATAAAACTTAATTAGCCTTCCGGTATGGCTGTCAAATTCCCTGTCATCATTTACTTCCTTTTATTCTTTCTGAATTTCATCTTTGTGAAAATCTGTGCAAAGCTCAGTAGTAATTTAAGCAATAACCAGTGATTTTTTTCCTTTATCACTGCTGCTTATCCACATAGTTAATTCATCAAATCTGCCCTGTTGCTCTCCACAATTCTGTCTTGTAAAAAATGAAGAATCTTCACTGATTTCATGGCAAATTCTCTTTGTTTTTAATTGTTCTCTTTTAATGTTCTGACTTACAAAGCCCTGGAGCTTGCAACTATCTAATTTAAATCATTAATTATTTAAAACTCTATTATTTTAATTGATTTAATTCCTCTTTTCCCCAAACAAATAAATGATTATTTTAATTATATTTATGTAATTTTTTTTTAGTTCAGCTACAGAGCTCTTGCCAGATGTTCAGTATGCATTTGGACTGCCCTTCTACCGGAAGTATGAAGAGCAATTTACTCTGGAAGAAAAGAGCCTTTCCTTGCAAATTATGCAGTATATCTCCAATTTTGTAAAATCTGGGTAAATATGTGACATTTAAGAATTACTGTGATTGGGGCAGTGTTGGAGAGAGAGAGTGAATGTAGGCCAGTTCTAGTGTGCACTTGATAATCTACATTTGCTCCAGCAAGTTATACTCCTACAGAGAGGACTTTCTGTCGGTAAGGTTGGAAAGGCATGGCCAAGTTTTCAAGCAGGTACTGAAGGTTCATCATATGTGGCTTAGCTAGAATTTTATCTCTGTGGAGCACCTGCAAAAGCCACATAAATATATAGAGGCTACCAAGGCGTTCGTTAGTATTGTTTTCAGATCTTAGTTTAAGGCCCCAAATCTGAGCAGCTTGGGCTGAGGCTCTCTTATTCCCAGGAGAAAATGGAAAACACATGAGAAAAATACTTAACCCTTAACCAGCTGCTCTGAGAATAATCTTCAGCTTTACTGTGCTGTGACCATGCCTATGAACAAGGAGTATCTGTAGGAAGCTAGTGTGGGTCCTGTGTCTGTGCTCTTTGGAGAGCCTTGGGTTTGTTTATTGGAACTGAGGGTGCTAAAGCGGTTGATGAACAAGAACCAACAGACCTGGTCTGAGCCCTCAGGCAGTGAACCAGGCAATTAAGTAGCTGTCTTTGAGACATACTGAAGAATTCATCAGTCTGGGCTGAATTTGAACCCTAATGGTCAGAGAGACTGAATATGCATTATTTTGGCTCATTCAGTCTTTTTCTGCATTTTATTTTTCATGTAATTATTTTCTAATAGTTATTTCTGCTCTTCTCCTTAGAAATCCAAATTACCCTCATAGTTTCTCAAAAAGAATGTCTGCATTGATGCCCCTCTGGCCTAAGTTCCTGCCAAATAATGATGGTGATAACTACAAGGAGTTCACAGTTTCCTTGCCAAATCTTAAAGGACTGAAAAAAGCAGACTGTTCCTTTTGGTCTGATTATATCAGAAGACTGAAAGCATCCACAGGTAAGCAGAGTCTCTTCTGTCATTACATAAGACCTAATTTCTCTGTTTGACATTTCCCTTCATCTATGGTCTTGTCAACATTACAGTCATACCAGCGTGGAAAAATGCACCCTAGACTGAAAGGATGCAGTAAGAGTGGCATTAAACATTCTTTTACAGCAGATTTACCACAGTGATTTAAAAAAAAATGTTACAAACCTGCATCTTCTGTTATTTTGCTTACTATTCACAGTCATAATACACATTCTGGCTGAACTGGATTCGCTTGCCAAATTAAGGCATGTAAAATGATAGTATCAGGTTCATATGACTGAGGAGGAGCACAAAGGCTTTCAACTTACACTGTAAGGTTGTAACTGAAGCTCTTCCTTTACAGAGATCCCAGTATGGTTCCTGTATATGTCTGCTTCACATTAAATAACTTTATTTGGCTTTATAAATAGCTATGCTTGCTATGCCCATTGTGTTTTTCCTCAAGTTTTGAAAGTTCTTCTTTTTGATACTGCTCAGGACAGTAGGACCAACCCTACTGAGATTTCTATCTACTGCTCTATAATGAACAATCAACGTGAACAAAAGAAACTTCCTTTATATCTGTGTATTTTGTTAATGAACTTTGACAGCCTCAAGAAAAGCAAACAAAACCGCTCCTTTTCAGCAAACTGTAATAGTGTGACACAGAATCACAGTGTCTTCAAGATTGGAAGGGACCTCTAGAGTCCAACTTTCATGCTCAAGCAGGCACATCTACAGCATGTGGCACAGGGCGGCATCCAGGCGGGTTTTGAAGACCTCCAGAGAAGGAGACTCCACAACCTCCCTGGGCAGCCTGTTCCACTGCTCTGTCACCCTCACTGTAAAGTAGTTCCTCCTCACCTGGAGATGGAACTTCCTGTGTTTCAGCTTATGCCCATTTCCCTTTGTCCTATCGCTGGCCACCAATGAGAAGAGCTTGTTCCCTTCTCCCCTGCACTTTTCCTTCATGAACTTACACATGTTAATCATATCCCCTCTCAGCTTTCTCTTCTCTAGAGAAAGCAGGCCCAACTCACTCAGTCTCTCTTCATATGAGAGATGTTCCATTCCCTTAATCATCTTTGTAGCTCTCCACTGGACCCTCTCTAGAAGCTCCACGTCCCTCATACTGGGGAGCCCAGAACTGCACACAGTGTCCTTGTAGATCTGTAAGCTCACAGTGTTTTTTAAGTTCTACAAAATGCATATGGACCCTTTTTAACACTGGACATAATTTGGGCCTTTTCTGCTCTAAATGAAGTTGCATACCTGGAAATCAAGCTTACTTTCTAGGACACCAAGGTACACAAACTATGTCTGATGCCTAAAAGACAACCTCAAATGCATTGAAGCGAATCTTCAAGTGACATGAAATTATATATGTCTTACAGCTCAGAATCATTAAGTTGGTTGTTCTGACACAAACATAAGCAAAAATGCTTTTGTTAAGAGACTGCCTGAGTAAATACCTAGAGGCTTTCTCCAAAAGTGGATTAAAGATTTTACTCTAGGTCTTTTCATTAGTTCCTTGGTGCCCTTCAATGTGTTTTAAATTCTAAGCAGACATTCTGTTCCTTTGGAAGATTAACAAATTTATAGTTGGCAGACATTTGTTCCTGTATTTAGACAGTCCTTGATATAGCTTCTAGATCTTTCAGGACTTAAATCTCACAAAATTATGTCTTTATAATTCTATCCTGATTTGAAAACACAACACTGGCAGAATGGCTCTTGACTGAGCACCACGGACAGAGACTACACCCAGCATGTATAGGAAATTCTTTATAAAAGTGTGAAAACATCTACCATAAGGAGACCATTTTTGAGATGATGAAATTTTAGAACTGTCCACATTGGCCTGAAAGACAACATTCATGTATGGGTCAGTCCAAAGTTCTGTCTAGCTCAAGATTCTGTCATCAACAGTGTCCAAAACCAAAACCTTAAGACTAAATATAAAAACAGAGAGAGAAAACTACTGAAAAAAGAAAAATGAGTCAAATGTTGGAAAACAAACCATACTGTATGAGATTTATAGATTAATAAGGACAAGTTTTAGAAGGGATATGTCAACATGTTATTCTGCAAGCAAAAGTGTGTTCACTCTGCCTGCTTTCCAAGCCAGTATTTGCTTGGGCTCAGCACCATGGTAATGCAACTGCACAGTTCAGTTCTGTTAAATTCCATCTCATAGAAACATTGGCTTGTTACCTTGCCTCTACAGTTTTCTTCAATCTTAGCCTGGAATACTAAAAATTCTCATATGACTTTTGCTTAAATAGGTATCACATAGGACCCATTTCTGCTGCAGACACTAGACTTAGACTTATAGAAACTCCTGTTGGTCTCTTGATAGCATTTTTAGTCCACTGTGAGAGTGATTCCTAATATCCATCAGTTTATCTAGAAGAACTGTATGAACTCCAGGTTCTGATTGGTGAACACCCTTAGTTTCCTTTTGGGAAAAAGTAGTGCTGATTTTCACATCAAAGCAGTTTCAGTTCAGCAGTGTAAAAGTGCATCACTTACATTTTTCCCTGAAATCAGATTCAGCAATAGACAAGTAGATATTTTGTAGACAAGATTGTATGTGTCCAAGGAAATGTTCAGTCAAGAAGATTAAAATCTTCAGATTGCTGTAAGTTACTATGCATCATCATTTTACTATTTGGTTGATGAAGGGGAGTATCTTCCTTTACCCCATTTCCAAGCTCAAGCACTGTAGCTCTGACTCTTTCACACTCAGTCTGTTATGGTGTGATGCCAGATAGTCATAACCTGAAGAAGAGAACATTGAGAGGGGATGATATCAACAAATACCTGAAGGGAGAATGTAGGGAAGAGGGAAACAAGCTCTTCTCAGTGGTGGCCAGTGATCGGACAAGGGGAAATGGGCATAAGCTGAAACACAAGAAGTTCCATCTCCATATGAGGAGGAAGTTCTTTCCAGTGAGGGTGACAGAGCAGTGGAACAGGCTGCCCAGAGAGGTTGTGGAGTCTCCTTCTCTGGAGGTCTT
>JAUBOD010000843.1:2627670-2639228 GCA_032353885.1 Nothura maculosa | reverse complement strand
TTCAAACTTAATGTACTCTGCTGAAATCCCTTCTCTTACTAACAGGTATGATTATACAGGTATCCACATTTACACATATTTACAAGTGTCCTCCTCTGGGAATATCCAGAGCTGGCCTCTTTTAAATTCTTATAACAGTAAATTGCATTTTAAAAGTGTGGGTTTCTCCAGTGCTGTCATCTAATCTACCTAGTGTCCGCACTCTGTTCCTCCTCAGCTTTATTCTAAACATTTAATGAATCTTGTATATATAATCTTAATTAATCACCAAATATATTGCTGTTCCTTTAAGTCATTACACAAATAAATTTAATTTGTCTGAAAGTAAGTAGTTTAGAGATTATGTCATTTCACTCTATGTAGTGGTTCTCCCATTTTTCATCCTACACAGCAGTGACCTTCTCCCAGCTAACATCCTGCGGTCCTACACTGTATTGCCCCAAAACATCAAATCCTCCAGAATACTAGCCAAATCCCTGTGAAATACTGATGTTAAATGAGCTTTTGATTGTGTAAAATGGAATTGGTATATCTGTATGCCAGCCTATATCCTTGACTGAGTCAAATAATCACTTTAGGGAAAAAAAGGGGTTATGATAGTAACAATCGTGATGAATTAATCTAATATCTCATAACATCTGTTAAAGAGACTTTAAAAGGCCATCATTTGGACATCACTATTATTTTTTATTATTTTACATTTACAATAGAAATGCACATGAGAAGTTCTTTCCCTGTTTTATGCACTAGCATTGGTAGTATTCTTTCAAACAGGGCAGTTTCCAAGAAACAATTAAACTCATTTGCCTTTTAAATCTTTTTAATAAAAGAAAAAAAAAGACAATACATTCCAAAAGAAAAATTAAGGTCATGGTCATCTCAGTTTCACCAAAGATCCTTTCATAATACTGTAAGTCTACTGAATCTACTGTCTTATGCACCTCAGTATTGTACAGCACAAAATGTAATGCATACAATTGAGTATCACTAAGAAATATTATGCCAAGCAACCCCAATATTAACCAGCTGCCTCTAGAGCTGGTAATCAGAGCACAGATTTAAAAGACTTCAGTACTGACTCATGTTTGTGAACAACCAAATATATCTTTCCCCTCCCACTGCTCAGCTTCAGCTTGAGCCAAGGGATGCCTCTGGAATTTGAAAAAAGTTTTAATTTCAAGCTAAATACCACAGTCTGGCCTTAAAACCTCCTCATTACAGTCTTACCCATCTGGTAGACTTGGTAGGTATGTTTGTATGAGCAGATTTTTAGGTCATCCCTCCTAAGGTGTTCAGTTTGACTGTCATTTTGTTTTTTTTAAAAAAGCACCTCTTTACATATGGAATTTTGTAAAACAGCTTATTTTCCTTAGTACAACACACAGTGTTTTGCTCTATCATCTCAACTCTCTCTTGGTATCCTAGGAACCCTTGCACTCCTTTTCATGGCCTTTAAAAAGACAATACCCCTTCCCCATCTCTCTGCATCCTATTTGTCCCTGTTGCTCATCCTGTTCTCTCTTGTACCTCTTTCAATCCCTCTCCCCACCATTTTCCTTCCATTCTGGTGCAGTTAACGGCACTTACATGACCCCTTTCCCATGTTTTAATCAGGTTCCATGTTTCTTCACTCTTTCATCTTCGTCATTAACCCCAAACATCTTTGAAGCGCAAAATGTTGTTACCACTCACATCTGCAGGAGCATCAGCAACACAGTGTTTGGATGTACGTCTGATTATCTGATTCCCTTCTGGATTTTGCTACTGTTCCTCATAAGGAGCCACACTGGTAGGCATAACCCAGTCAAATCCAACAATGAGGCATAAATAGCAAAGACTAGGTGTGGGTTGACTGACAGAGAAAGGTCAGGAGACTTAGTGATACCGAGGCCAACTCGGCTCCCACATAAAGTATAACTCTAAGTGAGTAAGAAAAACACATTCTCAGACTATTTAGGTCATTGCACTTTAATCTGAAATACCAAAGACTTCAGTGATGTGGTAGTGAAACAATGCACAGAAGCATATTGACTTAGACCCAAGCTTTCTTCCCTCCCATTGGAAATACCTACGTTTTATCGAAAGTGAAACATCCTTTTAAACTGCATTATGAGCACACACATGCATAAACCAAGTTAATGCCAGTTAAGTCATTTCATCTGAACTCTTTTAAAGTGAAAAGCCATCAGAACCCTTCAGTATACAGAGCTAAATTATGTCATAGTTTAACGCCTGAATCTTTAGATTATAGTATTTTGTGTGACTCGTTTGCTTAAGAGATACTATGCCACAGAGAATGTATTGCATCAGAAAGATTTTAGCATGTGGAGTTGGAAGAAAACAACTGACTAAATGTCAAGTCTGGAACATTAATTGTTTTCATAAGAACTTCACGCATGCAGCTGGAACATCAAGGTTGTTTGCCTGCGTTTGCAGGCAACCACATCATACAATTCTCTTGGCTAAATTTAACGTCTTGTTTTTTCACCATAACAGCATCACAGCCAAAATTCTGTATTATATGACAGGATCATATACTCTCTAACTTGCTTCAGCTTCAGTATATAGCCATGGCTTACACAGTAGTAATTATGGATTTACTGGACTATAGCTCTTCCTTATACGAAACTAGAAAAATAAACTTGATCACAAAGCCGAAGTCCCTCCAGATGGTTCTCATTTAGTCTTTGAAACATAAAGATACCCTCCTAGCAGAGATTTTTATATAAATTTCAGGTAGTGGGAGAATTTGGTTAGTAGGAAATATGATAATCAGTGCTTTGAATTGCTTTCAATTTCCATGAAACTGACCTGGCCAAAGATGCGAGGTCTCTAGTTCCTCCTTCTATAGGCATGAATCTTCTAGCATGGCCGTTGATGACGGTGATATGAGCTCCTTCTCTTAGTTTTCCAGCTGCCCAAGAAAGACCCTTTTAATCCAGCTAAAATTCAGCAAACATCAGCTGAGATCTGATGTACTGTCAAGAACAGCAAGTTTTGCAAGTTCTTGCCAAACTTAGACCTTAATGGGCTGGCCATATGGTTGCATTTGAAAAATGCAACATTTTGCAGAACAGATTTTGAGTCATTACAAAAGTTGGTATTTATTATGTTTAGGACATCTCCTTTTCCTTACAGCTGTTGTTCCTCATGTATTCTGCTATCATGCTAAGAGAAGCAATGTCTCTAGAGCTTATTCTGGCTAATTTCTAGGCAAGCACTCTCCAGAAATGCTAGCGAGGAAGTCAGTGAATATGACAGTATCTTTTAGACCATTGTAACAAAACAGCCGAGAATGGATATTTTTAAGTGTTAGAATTGTTTTTCAGAGATGACTAAGGACTATTATTGATCACATCACCTGAACATCTAGGAGACTCAGATGCTTTACTCCTATTATGGCTTTTGCAAACGCCACCCATCTCTGCAATGGTCAGTGCTCATTAAGGACCTTTGACTCTCTCATAATGCATGGTTGTCTACCTTGAAAAGTACCACTGCGATTAGTATTTTTCTTGCTTGTGAAGGTAGAATTTAGCCTTTTGCTTAGCTTCACTAATGAAAATTGATGTTTTAGTAAAACAGACCAAAAGAATTTTGCCTATTCCTTTCGTATCATGTGCATAACCCGCAAATTTTCAAAGGTAGCTAGTATTTTTCATGACTGACTCTTTTTAGCATATATGTACCCACATACCTAAGTATGTAGTATTTAGATCCATAGAAACCTGAACCACATTTGCAACCATGATGCATAATGGGTCTGTGGAGCCAGGACCAGCATACATCAGCATTTTACATATGTCCCCACAGCCACTGAATGAGAGAAGTGGTATTGTCTGCATGTGTTAAGCAGCATAAGAAGAGTTGAGGGCCAAAGAGGAAGAGGAAAGAGACTAAATGTTCATTTTCAATTCATTCCCCAAATATCAGCATCTCATGTGCAAAGAGTACATTCATGTGATTCCAGTTCTGCATCAGTAAATGGAATAGTGTTATTGCTTTTGCATAGCAAACCAAATGGAGTACCCTATACTGAAAGGCTGAAGATGATATCAAGTTGAAAGCTATAAAAACAAATCCCTCAAAATCATAAGATGGAATAAATTGAAATCTTTTTCTTATTCTATGGACCCAGAAGGCCACAAAAAGCCCCATAGAGGTGGGACAAGATATCAGAGTAGGAAAGCTGGTGATGCCAGATGCCACTTCAGAAAGGCAGTTCACAGATGAGTTTGAATGCACCAAGATCTTGATCAGGTTGTATGAGATACTGGTAGAAGTGAAAAACAAGGAGGATTGAAGTCTAAAATAAAGCCCACCTGGAGATGAGAGATAGCAGACAAATTAATTAACCAACCTAAAGGCTGGTTTAAAAACAGGAGTAGACCATTAGGTTCTGTTTCTCAGCCTCACTCAAGGTGCAGAGAAACTTCAACTGAGTAATTTCTGTTCAAAACTCCAATCAGGAGTGAAGAATCTGAGTGTTACACAGGCCAGAGTGCACACTTGGCATGTCTTCCAGCCTGGGGTACCTTGCTTTGTTCAGAAGTAGTAGGACAGTATCTAGCAGTGCTTAGAGAAGGGGGAAGGATGGGCCTGACCATGACTCTCCTGCACCAGAGAGATACAGCACCCAGCAAGAAGGCAGGTAAATCCTTCCTCACTCCTCAAGTGTGTGAAAGAGGATCCTCTATCACCTTAACCTCCAAATGAGATAACTGGTTCAAATTCACCAAGTTGCTTAGATGCCTAACATAGACTGGAACAAATGGGAATACTAAGCACCTCCATTGGCCTACCTTTAACTCATGTGGGGCAATAAATTTAAGTGGCCACAGACATCAAACAAGATATTTCTAAACTAACCAGAATCTCTACTGAAGCCTCAGCCTCTTTGATTTTTATGCACTTTTTATTTTTCTCCAGACAGATTTTGTTCCATCTTCCTGGTCTGTGAGTACTTTCATCACGAGCCAAGTACTGAAGCTTTTTGGCATTATGATGCAGTAGGTGTGTGTAGGTATATACAGAAATCCTAGGGGAAGAATAACTTCAGGAGATGATAGACTCCTGTGGAGTCATTTACAGGATCAGCTTGACAATTTGTTTCCAACCGAGATCACACAGTGGAACATGTCACGAGCCTGGCTGCTTTCAAAGGCAGCAAAGGGCTGACAGGCAGAGAGAGAAGTTAAACCCTTATAGACGTATTTCCTTCAGATCATTTGCACGTTGCTTTGTGCTCCCTTCATGCTTGGTAATAAATAACTGAACAGGGCCATAACTCTTAAATTTCACATTCACCTTTCTATCAAAAGCTGGAGGCCTACCTTTCAGCTGAAGTAAGAAACACTAGCATAGCCAAAATTAGTAAATTGCACTAATTTATACTGGTTGTGCTCTGAGCAATGATTGTGTTTTATGAGGGAACAAAGTATTGCTTTGCCAAGACGCCTAAACTCTCTCTCCCTCCTTTAGCAGTGGTTGCTCTGAGAAAAGAAAAATCTAACCTGGAATTCATTTCTAGCTTTACAATCCATTTTTCCCCTCTTAGGATTGTTTTAGCATATTCAAAATAGGCCTTGTGGCGTTGCCTAGCTCTCAGTAGGGCCATTGTTCTGTCCATCAGACTTGACGATTCCTTGATGAAGCAGAGCTGCATTCCTCTGCTGGGAAAGTTGCTTTTAGAGGGTCATTTCCAGGGATTGGTTGCCTTAACCCACAAAGTTTTATTTGGGAGTGAAATATATACTGTTTATTCCCTGCTATCCTGAGGGTCCTCCTGTGAATGTAACTCCCCATGGCTGACCAGGCTGGATCTCACAGAGGTCTTCATGAATCCCTTTGCAAGAACCTCTTGATGACACAGGGTGAGCATCAGCATTTCACCTTCTTTGCCTACTCCTGCTGTGTCATTAACTGCAAGGTTTTGGGGGCATCCTTGGCTCATGGTCCTCACCTTGAAATCCGTTAACACAGTGTTTAGACAGACTAGTCCACTGGATGTTGTGCAGCATGGCACTCAAGGGCAGATACTGCATTTAATGCCCAGAGGCAGACACTGGAAGGTAGGGTTCTGTATTTCCAGAAACTTGGCAACCAGAGAGGTTTTCTGTATTTCACATAGACAGAAAAAGAAATCTTCTTTTGCATTATAGCTTGTAATGTGGAACATTTATTCCTTCTCCTTCCCACAAGAGAAGAGAGCTTTTACTACCCCCATTTTGCAGCTAGCTACATCTGCTATAACGTTCACAACTCACTGAAGTTAAGACCTTCTTACAGCTCTTCTGCAGGCTCTTGAGTGGAGTTTCAGTGTACCAGGCAGCTCTCCCTGGAACCTGCTCAAATCTTGGACTGGCTGGGAGAGCTGCAAGAGACCCCATGTTCCTACCTGGGTTTCTGCCATCAGTTGCTTGACTTATTTCTTTTTCTGTTCCATCTTGAGAGGGTAGGAGAAGGGACCAGGGTAGGGGCTCAGGTTGGTTTTGTATTATGGAAATACAAGAAAACTACCTGGAGAAGGAAGGTAAGGTCTCTGCTAGGAAGCATTTGGGAAGGCAGTTCAAGCAGAGTGCTTAGGCCAGACAGACCCTTCTTCACAAATCTCCACCTACCAGTGAAAAGGCAAATTGCTTGTAGAATTCCAGAAAAAGACCCCTCTATAATAGAAGAACTTATGCCAGTACGAAAACATTGCAGAAAATCCACATTTTCCAATTGATATTGGTTTTGTCACAGCCCTATGTGAGCAGGAAATGCTGTCCTAGCTGCATCCCACTTTTTATCCACAGCCTTTTCTTGGACCTGCTGAGCTTTTCCAGCACAGAGAAGTGCTCCTGCCCCCACTTCCTCCTCCACAGCTGCTTTTTCTCTTCTTTTTAACCCCTAATTACTCATCCTTGCTCTAAATTTTCTTCACACTGGCCATATGCCCTTCACATGCACCTTTTGATCACTTCACATGGAAAAAAATAAAATAGAGAAAAAAAAGAGATTAAGTATTTATATATGGTTAAAAGAAGCCTGAATAATTAGTACAGTGCTAATTAAAACAAACAAAAAAAGGATTTCTGTGCAAAGACACTGATTCACAGCCCCAAAAAGCAATATTTTGGGGCAGTAGATAAAATCTAGCGCTGACAGTACAGGAGAAAAAATAATAATAAAAGAACAAATCAAAACTGCACTACCATGGCACCTGAGATATGGCAATACTCATCAAAGGCAGCCATCTAAATAAAAATATGTCTGTGGAAGAAACTATGTTGAGATACAAAACACTCGCATCACAGCTGACATCAAACAAAAAACCTTTTTTTTTTTTGCCTGATACATTGGAAATGTTGTTTGAGAACAATTCATGCAAGTGCAATTTTGACCACTGACTGTCCTGTGGCCAGATTACCTTCTTGCAGCTGGCCAAAAAAAGTCTGGCTTTTGAGATAGCCTGATTTTGTGTTTTAAATACTCTTTTTAAAAAAAAAAATAAAAAAGAAAGAAAGAAAGAAATCACTCGTTCCTGAGGTTTCTAGTACTTCAGTGCATGACAGGGCATTGCAGTAGCCCTTGCTGTGGAGAGCAGTGGTCAGGGAAGAATTTCACATGACACAGGGACCTCAGCTCTGTGACAGGAGTTTCCTGAGTACAACCCAGCTGCAGGTCTGGGAAAGTCCGCACCAGCACTGGGATGAACAGACAAGAGCTGTTGAGAAAGTCATCTACCCAGAGCCTGGCCAAGTTCCCAGTGTCTCTTCCCACCACTTTACAGAGCCTTCTTGGGAATCATTCCAGTGGCTATGGAGCAAAGTGTCCTCTGCAGAAGAAGCATTGAGTGAGATAAAAATCATTTACATCTAAAATGTGGGATAAATGAGGATGTTGGCAGCCTCATAAAAGTGTATATCATCTCAGTTATTAATGTTCAAAACCGTCAGGAGAACTAAAAATTTCCAGGTTGTGGTCCAGTAGCTGATGAGTCAGACAGAGCCTTCAGATGAAGAACTGAAGCTTTCTTTACCTTTTATTTATCCCCTTGGTTTGAGGTTGCCATACAAACAAAGGTCTGAAAAGCATCACGGTACCATTCTGGAGTCCTTTGGGATTATAGCTTTGTTCCTCAGTGAAGACAGAGAAAGTGCTCCCATAATCAACTGCTTCACAGGCAGTTGAAAGAGAAGGCAGAGAAAGAAAAAAAATGTCAAGTGCTCCTTCTTGTTAAAATAATAATAATAATAATAATAATAATAATAATAATAATAATAATAATAATGTCCTGGCAGTTTGAGAAGACTTCAGGACTTCATGGTGAAGATCCTAGTTGCACTTCTACCATTAAGGCTGAGGCAGGAAGAATTCAGCCTGAGAGGTTCTGTAAATCTTTATTTTGACTAGAAAAGTTCTTCCAAAGAACAGCAAACACCATAGAAAATCAATTTTCAAATACTTTCTGAAGTGACTGGAAAAAAAGAAAAATAGTCTGTGCAGAGAACATGACTCCCTAAATCATTTCCTTTCCTTAGCTGTTCACGGGTCCTCATTTTTTATCCTCATGCAAAACAACAGAAACACGCGAGGGCCAAATGTTTTACTGTATTATCCCTCCAAATATCTGGATAGCTTTAGTCCTTTCTAATCTTCATTTAGAGAGTGTTTGTAAATGTTTTTTCCTCACAAAAACATCTCTCTTGCCTCTCCCTGTGTTCCCTCATGTTGTTTATATCCCTAGAGATTATGTAAGCACTCTGAGATGAAGGATGATGGGATGTTTAGGGTGCTAACTTAGGCCTGGAGACATGGGACGGCCTATACCACTACATGCTGACCTGAGATCAGGCCACTGATGACTGATGCACTGCAGCAACCTAGCACCATGCAGCTAAGCATTAATAGATATTTTTATATGTACTCATTATATATAAAGTCTCAGCATTTGCAATATGGATTCTGTAGTTAGAACCCTATTGAGAAGGTTGAGAAGGGACCTGATCAATATGTATTAATACTTGGTAGGTGAATGAAGGGAGGAAGGGGCCAAGCTCTTCTCAGTGTTGGCCAATGATAGGACAAGGGGCAACGGGTATAAGTTGAAACACAGGAAGTTCCATCTCCATGTTAGGAGGAACTTCTTCACTGTGACGGTGATAGAGCAGTGGAACAGGCTACCCAGGGGGTTGTGGAGTCTCTGGAGGTCTGCAAAACCTGCCTGAAACCCTGTGCCCCATGCTCTAGGTGTCCCTACTGGAGCAGGAGGCTTGGACTAGATGATTTCTAGAGGTCCCTTCCAACCTCAACCATTCTAGGATTCTGTGATTCTGTGTATGGCCTAGTCCTGTCCTTTTGAGCTATGCCCATGTTAGTAAGCTAAGCACAGCTGGTGCTGAGGTCAGCTGGCACAAACTGGCCCATGGATATACTTTTAAACTTGTTTACATCCCAAACAGAGAAGCTGTTTACAATAAATCTATGTTTAAATAGATTTATGATTTATATTACAATAAAACTAAAGCTGTGCTAATTGCTAAGTAGTGCCTGGAAATAGACAGGGAGACATCGAGTCTGCTTGCAATACAAATATGAAAATACTTTCTATTAATTTTACACAATGGACAGTCAGGATGAAATGCCCTGATTTGCCTCCCTGCACTGCTGAACTTACTGATGTGACTGTAGCCTGTAAGCTAAAACTGATAATATGAGTCGCACTGAAGAGACATCAAGGTAGGAGGCCTCACACCATAGGGGAGCAAGATTCAAATAACAGAACTTAAAAGTGTCATTGCTTTGCAGCTTCCAATTACTATAGTTAACTGCAGTACTGTAGTTCTGCTAGGGAGTCAATCCCATTAAATAAGATTTCTAACTAGAAGTCTAAGACTCCTAGCCTGTATTTGGGTGTTTGAATGCTCCAGATCTAAAGTGGTGTTTTCTGTGTGCAGGTAAAATGAGTTGGAAGTGTTTATCATATAAAATAAATAAAGAAATAGATAAAATGATCCACTACTGTTCATTCAGCATATGCTCACAGTTGCAGTTATCATTTATCCTGGTCCTCCCAAAGTCATTTCCTCAAAACTTTAGGAAAAACAAAAGGTGATGTTCCTCTTTGAAAAAGTAGGACATTTTCCAGAATCATGGTTATGGAAACAAACTACTGGCTATTCAGCTGATTATCTCAGGGGAAGAAATTCCTGCTCATGCTCACAAAATCGTTTGCATAGCTATGGGCTCTCTGACTGGCATTGATGTCGGTGTCATGTTTCTAACTTAATGAGTGGGAACAACATGCCTCTACAATACCTGAAAACATGAATTTCCTCTTATTCCATCCCAACAGAGCAGAAATTTTCAGACAAACTTGCCGCACCTGCAAATAAGTCTGCAAATCCTTATAAAGGATGCAAACTTCAAAACAAAGTGGCTCCATAGGTTCTCAATAGTTTCTCTGGCAGGAGACCCAGTTCCACATTTTCTTTTCCCCAGTAATCACAGTAGCCTGTCTGGCTATCTGAGCATCTCCGCTGACCCCTGAGCCTGAAGATATGCCTTGCCACAAGCATCCCAAACACCCTCTCCTCTTCAATTGTGCACACACACCACAATTCCTGGCTTAAGGCATTGGCTGAAACACAGCTGCTAAGCTTTCTTGGAAATTTAACCACAGTTTCATAATTCCTAGACATGTGATCATTTTTTCTTTCTTGTTAAGATGAGAAAACATGAGTTTCTGGTCTGCTGGGATGGAAATTCTAGTGAGCCTATGGCAGCATGTTGCTCTTGTTCCCTAACCCAGAAAATGCAGTTACTGGAGACACTACCTGTGCCTTGTGTGTTTCTAATGTGAAAAACATAGAATTAAAAGATTTTTTGTGGCCTATGTTTAGTGCTCACTATAATGGCACAATTTTTTTTTACATAAGTTATATTTGTATTTTTGCAAGAAGGTATTTTAAGAGTTATTGATTCCAATGTGACTAACATAACCTGGGACCTTGGAAGCCAAACATTCCATTTTCTCCAGCTTTTACACAGCCAACTTCAGAGGATCTGTTGGTAAAAATGAGATGAATATCTGGATGTCTCCCTTCTTTGTCACGCTACTAGTCTTAATTATAGTTCCTGATTATTTGAATAGGTGACAGGCCTTGGGCTCAATATTTTGCAAAATCTCTCATCATTGTCAGATATACCAGATACAGTGTGTTGATAAATCAAATAATGTCTGATCTTCTGTGTTTTCAGTGCTAGGGCCCTGACGGATTTTTTTTGGTCAATTACAGTTTTGGAATTGAGGTTTGTTTTGAGGTTGCTGAGAAAGTGATCAAGCCCCTTTTCTGTAGACTGAAGACAGAAAATGTTCAAGAAAGAGTCCCATTTTCACTTAGCACATTCCATTTGATACTTCTGTTTGGAATCACATGATCCATAATGCATGGCTCTGCACCAGCTGTACAGTTTTAGCTGTACTTAAAGAGGATCATATCACAGAATCACAGAATCACAGAATCTATAAGGTTGGAAGGGACCTCTAGAGATCATCTGGTCCAACCTTCCCG
>JAUBOD010000843.1:2616953-2627393 GCA_032353885.1 Nothura maculosa | reverse complement strand
GCCTCACCAGAGCTGAGTAGAGGGGCAGAATCACCTCCCTCGACCTGCTGGCAATGCTCCTCCTGATGCAGGCCAGGCATATCAACAACATATCTGAAATTGGAGGTTTTGAAAATCCTAATTAATGAAAAATCTATGCTTCTTAACACTCTGTCTTGCCATACATCTCACCATGCAGCTTGATTATATTGCTTTCAACAAGATGTTGCCATGCTTAGAGGGAAGACTAAACAAGATTTCCAAGTGCTTGCAGGGCAGGAATAGGCCTATTCATAAATGCTCCTTTATAAAATTCCATTCCCCAAGATCCTTGTTAACTAGGAAAAGTAATGTTTTTCCTGCTGTTTTGTTGTTGGTGGTAGTGGTTTGTTTGTTTGTTTTCCCTGGTAGACTGAATGAGTATATTTTCCCCAAATATCCTTATTTTCCTCATTTTCTTTTTTTATATGTCTTGCCATATTATGTTAGTATTGTTGATGTCTGAAAAGGTTGTCTGGGGTTTCTCTGGATTTCTCTGGGTTTCTCTGGATCTCTTTCAGTATGATCTTTGATTCCATTTCAAAACAATGTAAGGTTCTGATCTTCACTTCACTTCAAATGTTTAGTTAAACATAGGAGTAAATGTGCAGACCATTCTTTAATACTATAGCAATATTGTGTTATCATAAATCACATGTGCACATTTAATTTTAGAGTCAGGACAAGTATGCCAGAAGGGGATTTAAACTATGAGTACATGAGAAGAAGGATTCAAAGCTGATTGAGCCTTCACTCAATATTTTATACATTTATTAACCTATTTGTCCACTTATTTATGGGCCTGCCAATGTCTTTACACATCACTGCTGACCTAAATGACAGCTACATTCCTTATGCATTGCCAGCCACCAAACCTACACTCTGTTCATTCATCTATCCTCTCCAGGATATTATTCTGGCAGACATGTTTTATAAATAATACCTCCTTATCCTTCAAACACAGTCTTATTAAAAGGACAAGGATCTAAAAAATTAGATGAACTACTCTTGCAGCAAGGTCTGATAATCAAAGAGGAACCAAGAAAGATCAGTTCCCTTTCTTACTTCTGAAATATCCTTAGAAAAATTAAAGGATGACATATTTGAACAGCTTTTCTAAAGCACTATTTTGGGTGCTAGAGTGTCAGTTCTGTCTGTATTTGCAAGGTGATGAATACAAATGTAAATGCCCCTTGTTTCCTATAGTTATAAAACTGAGGTTTCAAAAACAAGGTGTAAAAAGTAGAGGTGCAAGTTGTTCATCATGCAGAGAGGAAGATATGAGGCCCAGTTCACAGAATCACAGAATCACGGTTCTTCAAAGGTCTTAATCAACTCTAAAGGATTGAATCAGTGACTTGACTAAAGCATTTTAAAAGTATTTAGAAGAGCTAGAGTCCAAAAATTCCTTTATTCCAATTTAGTCTTGTAATTATGAAACAATCTTTATGTTCCAGTCTTTACTAGGCAAACATACTGTTAAAAGGTCCATTTGCCATTTTTGATGTTTGTGCATTTCCACCCACACTGTGTGCATTTGTCATTTTTTGCTCATAACCTCTTTGTTCAGCCAGCATTTTTTTCATCGCTTTCAATGTACACATAGAAGATCTGCTTTTGTGGTGATTCATGAGCACTGGGACCCACCCGTCTGGAGGTCGTTATTGGAGCCAAGCCAAGGGCCCTCTCCCAGCCATGTCTGCAAACATGGGTCAAAGTTCATGTTCATTTTAGAGGACTATAATTAGCGCATCAGGTTTAGCCAGAACTCTATTCCCTCTAGACCCAGATTCTAGGCAATTAGAGTTGAACCCTTTTACCATGGTGCTTCTATGTCTGTCCCACCATAACAATAGCAACGGAAATACCCATTACTAAGCCTTGTTGTGGTAAGGCTCCACTTGGCTCTATGGGACAAAGGAAAGCATATGTTCTAATTATATCTCAGCATCAGGCTCAGGAGAGGTTGTGGTGAAGATAGAGCTGAAGATCCTATGCAGAATTTTTGTGTATTTGTTCTATTTTTCAAAGATTATGAAGAAGATCAAGATTACATCTTAGAGGTCTTCTCATCCTATGCAAGCTGTTCCCCTCCAGTACTGTGCCGTAAGACTCTGACTTTTCTAAAATGTTCATGTGTGTCACAAGACCTAACTTCAAAACTGAAATATTTCAGCTCTGCATCTCGTCAGCCTGCATCAAGTTAGGGGAGCAATGCAATGGCAAGATTACATATTGTACTGAGGGCACACATTGCTTATGCCCCACTTCAAGGCTATTTGGAAGCATTCTTTCATGTATAGTTTCTGTTCTGGTCCAGATCACTTTTGTACAGCAAGGCACTCCATGGCTTCCGGAGGCCCCGTTGAAGGCAGTGAGAGTAAAATTCAGGTCATCTAAAATAATTAGATTATGCATCTGTTATGCATGTATTCTAAAGAATGAGCTAGGCCCCCTCTTTACTCAACCCAAGACGGAAATTATTCTTGTACTAGAAGAAGAATGCTTAAAAGAAGTTGACTGAATCTCCCATCTCTATCTTTTCCATTGATTCTAGCATGTGCCTATGAGTAGCTTATCCTGAAGATCTCACTGTTTTTGTGGTCAAATTGGTGAACTCGTTCTCTCTGTAATCAGTAACATCTCACAGGAGATATTAAGGGATTAGAACAACTAGCAATTAATAAGAATAAAAGTAGAAGTAGAATCATTTCAATAAAAGGCCTATGACTTTTCTTCAAATGCTTGTTTTGAAAGTTATGTTGTTCTGCAGATATTTGTCTGTTCTTTTTATCTAAAATGACATTTTAACCCTCCTGATTTGGTTGAAAAGTCAAAATCTATTTTTATAAAACTCTAAAATGCAAATAAAAACAGCCCCAAATTCTGTGTCCTGAGCATCCTTATTGCTGGCCTTGCTGCATGTTTTTTGTATGAGTGGTGGAGCTGGGGGGTTTGTTAAGGAAGTGAAAGTTTATCAGAGAAAGATTGGGTTTACTGTAACATACTGATCCTGCACACTGTCCCAGGAATACTCTGTCACTGAGAGCTGTGTTTGGAGCATGGAGCTATATCCTTTTTTATTTTCTGTAGATATATGATTTGTAGCAAAGTGTATTTTTTCTCTGATTCTTGAGCAAATTACTGTGATGATTAATAAATTATCTTCTGAAATCAAGCTATGAGATCCCAGCCAGGATTTTACAGGGAAAATTTATCTTCAGTACACATTAAAAAAAAAAGCAGTAGAGAAAAGATCTCCTAGAATACCATGCCCATGGCATTGTAACAAAAATAATTAATCACAGATGAGTAGCTTGCCTAAATAAATTGAAACCCAAGAACAATAAAACCTCTGCATCTTAGCCTTAACAAACAATGTCACAGGACCAAAAATAAAAGGAAAGTTTGCCCTTGTCTGGTCGCATTATGAGAAAAAATACTAAAGCACAAGACTGATTGGAGCCTACAGTGGTTTACATCGCTTAGTCTATGTTGGACATCCTCTCGTATGGCAGAACCAATACTTTTGCTATACTTCATTAACATTTATTTGAGAAGACATTACCTGTTTGTACCTTTATAAACACCCATAGTTTTATCTCAGAAATGCAGTTCAGAATACATTTCAGCTCAGTCAATTTTATTAAGACAATAAGGAGCATCCATCAGCTGTCCTATCACAGGGACTCAGTTCAACTCAGAAACAGTGCCTGCCTTCCCACCCAACCTGAGCATTTTGTAACGAGCCACTGATTAATTTTCATTATATTCTGTCCTAAGAGAGGAGATGCTCTAAATATCAGAATGCAGAATATTTCAGCACCACAGCCTTTGTTATGTGCTTAGCAGCATTCTTGCAAGGAGCAGCTGGTAAATGTTTAAGATGACAAGTTATGAAAAATTTGCACTCCACACGTCAAGCATTATCCAACACAGTCTTCTTTTTCAGCGTAACAATTTTTTTTTTGAAGGGGAGCAAAAGGAGAGGGAATGACCTGGAAGGAAAGGAAGGACAGTTAGCCATTGAAGAGGAACATAAATTATCTGTGCTGCTGCAGAATAGCAGTAGATTTTTGCCTCATGAGGCATCTGTGCTACATACATGGAGTAGTAATGAGCGCATCTATTCTTTGCAAACTAGCTTCTTTTTCTCTTCTATTTTTTAAAATGTGGCTCTCAAACTGCCATGAAATATCACTGCCTCATGAAATAACGTGAGGTCTTAATAAAGTATGGCCTTGATTTTTTAGTATCTGTGCTTAGTTTCAGGCATTCATCAGATTTAGGAACCTCCAGCTACATTCAGACTTGTCTGTACAGCTACAGTTGTAGTATTAACATACAGAAGCAGGTTTGGCCACTGTTAACCACGACCATGCCTATGGTTTAAGTGCTCTCACACATCCTAGTATAATTTTACCTACCAAGCACCAGTCTGCTTCATATGTCCCTTTAGTACAGTGTTACAAGCCATGGACAAGTTGCAAAGGAGATTTATGGTAAATCATACTTTTAAATAGGGAGGATTAACCAAGTGAATCAATCTATTCCTTTAGTCTCAAAAATATATAGAAGCACCTTTAAATGCTCTTTTGGACAATTTTTCTCATGAAGATATGGTTTCATTATGGTACCTAGAGCAGAATCCCGACCTGTGCTGGATCCTGAACAAACCCAGCTCTTCTGCAGAAAGACTGATGCTTAAAATTTCTCAGCTCTTATTATTCATGTGATCCATCATGCAATGAAAACATTGCAAATGGACCCATAGATATGGAACACCCTTCACTTAATTTGAGTTCAAGAGACATTGGAATTCATCTGGGCACCTGTCCAGTTGAGCAGCTGATGTCATAGCATCTCATACTCGCTAGTGAAACTTTCCTCAACATTCCCCTTTGCCCAAAACCCAATACTGACAAGCTCAAACTCTCTTGCATGCAGACTTGTGCCAAAGTACATACTAGCTGGCTTATGTACTTGACTGAAGACCTTAGGTAGGAATATAGATGGTATAGTTTCCCTCAGCTATCAGAGGAGAAGGTCAGCCACCTGAGCAATTCTCATTTAATGTGAGATGAGTTGCTTTCTAAAAGTCTCTGCTTTCTCATTCTTTCTATCTTTCCCACACTTTGATAAAATGAGTGGAATGAAAAGTTAGGTGAGCTAAATTTGAAATTAAGAGATTGTCCATAGTCGCCTAGTAACCTCGTGGGAAAATCTTATCTTCTAAGACTTTTGCTCAGTGCTTTATCTCTGAAGACCATCATACATCCGACAATCTCAAAGGGGAAAAAGAATTTTGCTAAAGATATTGCCTTGTTTAGATTGCACTTGAATTAACCAAATATTATTCTAAAAGACAAAATCAGATTCTGCAAACAAGAATGCAGTCTTTAAATAATATTAAGGATAATCTTGAAATCTGCAGAAGTGATAAAGTTCAGGAACTAAGATAAAAGCTTTTCCAACTCATCCAGACTTCTTGAGTTCAGAGGGACTCTTCGGTCCCAGAGAGATCTTACTGTAAGTACTTGAGCCATATGCTGTAATAGTTAAATAATGTGGAGGGAATTAGGGGTGGACTGGAGAACTAAATTAAGATCCTTCATTACTTCCATGGATTGCATCCAGGCCTGCGATGTTATTTAAACATAAGGTTTGTGGTTTGATTTCATGATCTTTTTCCAAGGGAAGTGATGGAATTCAGGCATCAGTGGATGCTTCTTGCAGTATGTAAAGGGTATGATGCATCTCAAATAGCATTCCCATTACACATTGTGATAATAACAGTCCAATTTAGTATTGGATGGAAGATGGATATTTCTATTTATTTGTTTGTTGTTTCTTTTTTCTGCCTTTATGTTATATGTAAATGCTACTTAGTGAAAAAGTGAATTCAGTCATCTGAGTGTATTAAATATAGATTGAAAAATCCTGTTTGGATATGTGAAATTAAAAATTGCTGTACTTGAATAGTGTGGGAGAAGGAGAAAGGTAAAATATCCTTTTTAAGCCTGGAGAATTGGACACAGAGAATTCGGATGGGAAGACTTCGTAAGTTACATAGCCAGGGTGAGAACACTTAAGGCAACATCTATACTGTTAAATATATACATTTCATGGTTTTGGGACCTCAGCCAAATGGTACAGAATATCCTGCATTCATATTGTTCAGAGCTGGTAGCTCCTAAGTGTCTCTGTATATGCCTTGTGAACGTAAGATGAACTACTAATTTAAGTGTGTGATTTTTGGCTCAAATGTCCAAAACAATGTGTGGATTGCTTTGCAACAATCTGAGAGATGCCTTGGAAGTAGGTTTGTGTATTGCGTTTCTTTGAGGATTGCATGTGTTAGAGGACTGAGAAGGGCACATATGCTATGCTCTTACCTATCTTACTTTTAGGAAGAGTCTTCAAGCTAAACCAAGACGGATTTTGCATTGAAGGAGGAGATAGTTCACTCCAAAAGAAAGTTGAGATAAGAACTAGTATTTACACTCTGTGGATGTCAAGGAAGTGGGCCTGAAAGCATATTTTAGGTATATCATCTGACAGTGTCAACGTATCACCTGAGGTTCCCTAAGCAGGAGAAACAGGAGAGGACCTTCCTGAGGGGAGTAAGGCTAACCAATAAGCTTTGCTGAGCTGTGCTGATGCCATGCATATTTTGCATCTTGCTGACTGAAATCATATGCAAAGATAATAATCCTGTGCCAGGAGTGAGCAAATGGCCTCAGGAAAAACAAATGAAACAGTCAAGGGCTTTTGAGGTGATGACATGTTGTTTGCTACTTTTTAGTAGTTTCCAATACAACCTCTTTTTCTAACATTTTCAGGACAGGACCCATTTACAAAAATGCTAAGGATTGTCAGAAAATATAGCCAGGAGTATATGTTTTCTATAAAAATGCTCAATCTGTGATTAATTTGAATGGCTAGAGAAATCAGAGTTTCTAATAGTTTCCTAAAAAGTGTTCCAGAATTGAAGGGCACAGCTGGTGTCATTCAGCTCGTAAAAGATTGCCCCGTGATTGCTTTGTGCAGAAGGATGTGCCTTCTCAGGAGTAATCCCATCTTTTGTATGGGAATCCTTCACAAATTTCAGTAGCTTCCCAAAGCTACTGAAATTATTTTTCTCTCCTTTGGTCCCTGTGTTATCTACCACCTTCGCAGCTGGTATGTTACCACACTTTCAGAAACAGTCATGATGGTGACACAGCACAAGAATTGGGCAATAGATATATTTACTGTGACTTCAACATAAAATAGAGATGTGCAGCCATTCATTAGACTTCCTGAATTATTTTAATCTTTTTGAGAAATGCAAGAACTCTTGCAGTCTGCTGCCCTTTGCAGTTTCACAGGAAGGAAGTCTGGGGTCTAGAGATCTGTCTTTTTATTCATTATATGGGATTCCAACCAAATCCATTGCATTAATTCATAAAAATCATATTTTTTCTTGAGAAATGTGTATTTCTTGAAGAAAACTCTGTGAGTCTGCTACAATGCTGAAGCATACATGTGTGGCTACATGAATTTACGCCCTGCAAATCAGAATCTCCAACAGCATTGGTGCATTTGCAGTCAAAGCACATTGGATATACTTCAGAGAATTGAAAGCAGGATGTTGAAGAAGAAAGACAAGATCACACCACATCAGCCTCAGCTCGCTGGTGCTTTGCAGCACCTGGATTGCTTTGTCAGAGACTGTGGTTGATACCAGCTCCATGTCTGCCCAGCACTGTGACGCTCAGGGCTGGTGGGTCTTGCTGTTTCGATGATGCCCACTGAGGACACCAATGCCCACTGATGCCCACTGAGGACACCATGCATGGTGGGATTCTTTTCTTCTCATAAAAAAAGGAGAAATCTGTGGGTGTACTTCATAAAAAGGCAAGCAAACGAACATACAAAAATGAAAACTATTTTCTTCTCTCAATAAGAAAAAAAAACCCTAGTTCATGGGAAACAGCATATTAAAAAAATAGACAAGTATATTAAAAAAACAGACAAGATCAGAAGTAAGAAGAGAAAAACCCCACAATTTCACTGCAAATCAAGCCTTTAAAAAGTCAAGAATACCAGATTGGTTACTGCATCTGTGATCTCCTTTGGACTTTGCTTGGGCAAAGATCCCCACTACATGATGCACTATTCATATTCAAAAGACAAGGAGAAAAAGAGGATGAACTGACAGTGGCCAAACAACAAACACTATCAGAGGTCAACCTATGTCTTAATTCTCCCACTCACTAAACTGGTGCTCTGTGTATTGCCTACACACTCTCTGGCAGTACTTTAACACAATCATAGGTGTGTTTATGGCATTGGTGTTTTTTTACACTTACAAGTGAAATATGTCTGTACATTGGGATTCTCCTCAAGTTTCCAACTCTTTTTGTCACTAGTCATGCATTACCACTGTATTTCCATTTCCAGAAAAGGAAGCACTGAGATTTACCTGTAAGACTGTGTTTTGCAACAACAGCAAAGCTCTAAAAGTGCAGTAAAATTAAGTTATTAGCAAAAGAAATTGGAATTTATATATGAAGACCTTACTAGATGATCATAAAAAAATGACTTTTCAATTATAAAACCTTTCAGGAAGTAGAGACAACATCAGAAATAATTTTAAAATAACAATGTATAAATAAGAAGGCCCAAAATATATTTTATTATTTCACTCTAATTAAGCAGTTGATAAGGGAAGCTAAAGACATCAGATAGAATCCAGATCTGACGAGACCAAAGACAGGAAGAAAAAGATCTTTTTTAAAATGTGTCAGCCTTTCTGAGCCTTTTATT
Organism: Nothura maculosa; assembly: GCA_032353885.1. Taxonomy (NCBI): domain Eukaryota; kingdom Metazoa; phylum Chordata; class Aves; order Tinamiformes; family Tinamidae; genus Nothura; species Nothura maculosa. The sequence continues at coordinate 2,618,564 of JAUBOD010000843.1, read as the reverse complement.
GGTACAGGAGTAGATGAAATGACTCTTTTTAGGATCAGCAGGCCTGAATGACTTTGACTTAGGCACTTTGAAAAAGCTGATGTGATCTCTGGTTCCCTGATGTTTCATTTTAATTTTACAATTTTAAGGAAATTACAGATGACTGGAAAAATGTTAATTCCTTGCCAGGATTTGCTGAGGGCAAACATGGCCATGCAAAGATAGACTGAAGGCTTGCCAGACCCTCATATCTGTTAAGAGATATGTCATAAATCAGTGTAAAACTTAAAGGCTAGGACTATAATTAATGACTATTGATATGTTAATATGGAAGATAACTCTCATCAAAAAGAAATGATCTTTTGCATATGCTCTTAAACCAATTGATTAAAGGGAAGGGTTCCTAAAACATATTTGTTTGTTTTGTTTTGTTTTTCTGTGGAGTTTTAATACAAGATAATATGTTATACATAATGCAGAAACTTTATCAAGCCATAGAACTCCCGGTGAATCCTACCCCTATAGCATTTTTTATTAAAGATTTGGAGATAAAATCTGAAGTTTCGCAGTGACATAAAGCTTGACAATTAAATTATCCTGTGAGAAAGCAGTAGGAAAAGAATGATGAAACATTTTATAAGTTGGACTAGTCAAAGCAGTCAAGTAGAAGTGAGTGTAAAGGAGCACAGACAGGACCAAGGACTGTGGGTTGTGCATACATCCTTGAAGTGGGAATGATCCTGGATGAACTTGACCTTCAGTATAATGCTCGGTGAAATGACATCACTGATGTGATCATCAGACATACCTAGAGGAGAAAAATGATTTAGAGAGGTGATGTGATTTCTGTCTGTTTGTAGCAGCTCTGTGTACCAGAATACTACATCCTGGCCTGACAACTGTATTTTGAAAAAAAGAATTCTGAAAAATTGTAAAGGAAACAGAGAAAAGGCACAGAGGAGGCAAAAGAGCTGGAAGAAAATATCTCACAATGACAGATTTGAATAACGTGGTTTTCATATGTTATTGGAAAAGAAGAATGATGTAACTCTTGGTGGCATGGAGAAAATAAAACAAAAAAGAAAAGCTGCATTTAAAAGAGTGGCTAGCAGTTTAAATGAGACAAACAAGTTAGACAGGAAGACTATCCATCTCTCTTCAGGTAGACTGGTAAATTGGAACAAATCACCCAGAGAAGTGATGGAAACTCAATTTCTTACATGACTGGATGTCAAGATGACAGTTTAACAAGAGCAGTTTACAGGCTGGATGACATTCTGTGACTTTCAATTTATAGACAAGTCAAGATGCCCTTAAAAGCTATAGAAATAGTTGTGCTTTCTGCTGCTTGTAATGGACAAGGTAAATCTATCTATGCGAAGCAAGAAAGAGAGCTCGCACTCTCCCATTTTCCTCCTCTCTTTGAGACTCTTTTCTCTTGGCAATCCATCATGTTAACCATGGCTAGTCCCTCTGACCCCAGTGTGGTCACATCTACTATTGCTTGTCAGTCAGTGCTGCATTTCCACCATGAACCAAATTTCCTATTAAAACAAAAACAAAAACAAAAACAAAAACAAAAACAAAAAAAACCAGAAATGCAGTAAATGCAGTTCCACGGAACAGTGACTT
>JAUBOD010000843.1:2552124-2587327 GCA_032353885.1 Nothura maculosa | reverse complement strand
CCAGACCACAAGTCCAGCACCCTCAGCATCTCCTCAGAGCTCATGAGCTTTAGGTCTTTCATCAGCTTAGTTGCTCTGTTCTGTACTCCCCAGTTTATTAATATCTCAAAATGTTCTGGAAATACAGGTAGAAAATAGTTGACACTTGAAAATGCAGATTTCTATTCTGAAAAAAAAAATATAGAAACAAATATGATTTTGAGAAAAGCTGGGAAAAGTATGGAGGGAAAAGGTGTAACATCTTAATTTTATTTCCTTTTTTTTTGCCCAGTTGGGAACAGATTGTCCCCAAGAGAGTAACAGCAGAGGGTGAGTCATCCTCTTTGAGTTCAAGGCCATGGCTGTAAAATAAGAGACAGGTGAAAGCAGAGCATAATTAACTACAAAGCAAAACATCTGCCAGAGCAATCTGGTCTTGTCCAGAAGCCGGAGCTATGATAGTGCTTTTGTTACTCAACTTGTGGCTCATTTGTCAACATCCTGTTCTATGTGGTTTTGGAATGATTTGTAACCCCATGGCCTTGTGCATACAAATATATTCTTATTTGTCCTCTCTACTTTCCTAAAATTAAAATCTGTTTACTCCATTCTTCTGCAGGCTCTTCTCTGCTGCCTCTCCAGATGGTCCATGCTAATTTTCAAACTCTGCTTTTTTTTACCAGATGAGCTCATTAGCTGAACAGATTAAGCATGTGCAATACAAGATGTTGAAACATTCTTAGAACTCAAGGATGGTGAGGATCCATAGAGTCCTTAAAGTCAAGGATGGTTTCTAAGAAACAACTGATAGAACCCATTGTGGTGCTGTCAGTTTGTTAATGATGCCCCAATATTTTTAAGTGAACTTACTCGGAACAAGAGCTATTTTGACGAGGGCATTTATCAGGTCAGTTTCTAGTAGTGAAGTCCATCCTTTCTGAATGTTCAGAAGGATTGGAGAACTTCATGGAAAAAAAAGTGAAAAAGCTGTGAGATGGGGCAGTATTTATCTCTTTTGGCAGAGATAAATATATACAATCTTTACTTTGTAATTGTCTGAACTGAATTAGAAAAGAATGTTCCAAACGTCAGCTTACATTCTTCCCAGAGATATATTTCCCAACTAATGCTGTGGGAAGTTGATGTTCCTTACTCACAGATGCATAGCAGTGATTACCTAATTTGAGATAATTTATTTTCTTAGGCTATTGAATTTTATGCATCAGGGATAAATTCCTGTTCTGCTGAGACTAAACAATACACAGGAAGAATAAATCTGCCTGGCACCCATAATCTATAAAACTGTCTTCTATTTTCTGTGTTCAGTCTGTCATCTTACAGTATGTTGAAGAGATTCCATGTCTGGGATCTATTTTAATAGAGTGCTTAGAAGCTCATTTTTGTGCTGGATAACTTGAGATCCTTATAATCATATTTCCCTCCTACTATTCCATGCCTTGTGGAATTTGATTTATATCTGTTTACTGATGCTACTTTACTTGTGGCTAGTATTATGTTATGGCAGAGTTTCTGAGTGCTCATGGGGCCTTGGGGAGTTGTAGCAAGAGTATTAACAGCAAGGAAATGCTGATTGTGCTGCGGTCACTGCTGCTTTCACTGTAAGAACTGTCTTTTTGACAATACAATACAATCCCTCTCAGATGAAATAATAGTACTTAATCATGAAATATTTAGCTCAGTCCAAACTGAGATAGGTAAGAAACAAAGCTCTACTTCAAGAACCAGATTTAAACCCTGCTTTTCATCACTGATGGGCATATCAGTGGCCCAGAAAGACACTTTGCTCTCTTGAGTTGTAGTGTGTACTGCTTCTCTTATCACACCTCAGCCATACATAATGAGACACCTTCTGTCTGGAATTACACGTAAATTCATATTGACCTATGAGTTTTCTGGACAAGATAAGCAGTTTCTCCAGCAAACTGAAACATTCACTGTATCAGTGACGGTCAGGTGATAGAACATCCCTTTCCACGGAAAGACAACATCCACTCTGGTCTTTAGAATCATTCTATTATTTACCAATCATGCAGTGAAATAAAAGCTATCCCCTTTCCATATTTTTCTTTTCTTCACCTTAGCTGCATTCGTGAGTATTCTTCAATAGAGAAATACTTTATAGTGCTGTGAAATGGTATTTGGTGGGAGGAAAAGTATATAAAATTTTACTCTTTGTAGGTTCAAAAGCTCCAAGATTCCCAAGACCTTCAAGATGGGTTATGAATAGAGCTCTCAGATGTCAGTTGGGGTTGATATAAACTTGTCTTCTCTCCTGAGCGGTTATGTGATGGCCATCCACGTATTCTGTGGACAAAGGTGGAAATGTGTTGATTTACAGTAACCATAAGCCTGAGATTCACCACCCCTAACTGTCTTTTTCAGCTACATATGGCATCTAAAGCTTTAATTCCAGTGAAGCAGATGAAAAGTTGAGATTATGTACTATCACTTGTTAGTATCTTTCTACCTCAGGCTGAAATCATGTTCAGCCAGTAGGTGGACCCAAAAGAAAGCAGATGTGTTGCCTTCGGGTGGCAGTGCAAATGTACAGTGCTTTCCTGGGACATGCGTCCCTACATCTCCACATTAAATTAATTAGCTTCAGGATTTCTATTTAGGACAGCCAATCTTGGGAAAGGGAAATGCACAAAAATGTATATTTTTAAACAAAGATTGATGCTGGCAGTTCTTGGCTCCCCCTGAAACCTTGCTTGAGTCAGGCTGCAAAATGACAGATTTGATCAGGTAATCTCCTTTCTATCATAAGGATGACATTCTAATAAAGATTTCCTCAGTGATTGCTTCTCTTCTGTGAACGTGTCAAAGAAAGACAGACAATAATCCGAATCACATTGTATCCCTCTATGAATAACATCTGGAGCTTATCCTGAAAGGTAACATCAAAAACGTAGCTTAAAAATGTTCCTTTAAAGTGTTTTGCTGCTTGGAAATTAAAAGAAGTCCACACCATCGTACGTGCCCTAAAAGCAGCAGCTCATCCTTCTGCAGCTGAGAAGAGTCCTTCTTTAATACTAACTACAAAAGTCCTTCTTTAATACTAACTACAAGAATCAAAGGACGATCAGTGAAAATGATAAAGTATTATAATTTGAACAGATCGCTGCTGGGAAAATTCTCATAACCATTTTGCCAGCTCTGCCAATAGTGGGTAAATTGAATTTAGGACAAATCACTGACCTTTCTGAATGTCAAAATTTTCCCTATCATTAAAGCTCTGAGGTGGAAGAAAATGGTTAATTTTGCCCCATGGCCCTACTCCATGTATTGTCAGGAATGAAGGTCTGTTAAAGAATAATGATGCACACTATCACTAGGAGCAATTCCAGCTTATGCTAGCTGGGAATGTGGTCTGATAAATAGACAGTATCATGGTCGTTTACCCAGAGCTATTTATCATTTTACAAACTCCACATGGAAGATACAAATCCCATCAATCACCAGTCACGGACGTACTACTCATCTCAGTGAAAGAAGTATCTGAAAGAAAGAGAGACTTACTTTCATGAAAGAGAGACTTTCTTTCAAGAGTAAAATCTCACAGTGCTGAGATAGTGGAATGAATGTGCTCATATATAGTTTTAAGCATGAGTAAGATCTGGAAATAGAGGGTTTTTCTTGTAATTTTGTGTCTGAGGCCTTTGTTGCTTAAGTATAAGACTTGAGGTTTCTTTATGCTTTATGTAAAAGACAGCCATATCTTTGCTTGATTTGCATTTGGACTATATCCACTAATTGTAACTTGCTATTTCAAGGTTTCAGAACTAAAACAATTTTACAATTACAGTATTTTCCAGAAGATTGTAATTATATTTTTCCAGTAGGTAGAAAATGCTGCTGAAATGCTGCCATCCATTTTATATCTTCTCTATTAAAACTCATTGCTAATATTGAAGCAGTGTTCATGTAAGGATGTCATTTATTATTTTCTTCTTCTCTTCTTTGGAATGTGGACACATAAGTTAGCTGGAATTTGTTCCCTGAAAAATGTTTTTCTCTGCAGGTGCAAAGAGAAAGGGCTTTTGGTTTTTGCCAAACACAAGTCATGAGGGACTTTAGTAGAGAATTATCAGTCATGGCAGAGCATGAATAGTATCATCCTGATTTAATGAGAATTAGTTCATATCTCTTAAAAAAAGAGAGGAAAAAAAAATATTAGAGCTCATAAATAACTTGCAGTGAATGTGTTTTTTTTTTCCCTTGGCATCCAAGATAAATAATAAAACTGTAGATCATGAGCGTGAGCAATAACTATTCAAAAAAAGTTAATTATGAGTACCTCAAAAAATAATTTCCTAGCAGATATACTTTTTTGTCTCTCTCATGTTTCAAAATAAACCTGGCAAACAATCTTCACTGTGATATATGTTTTTAAATTTCTTTTCATTCTCATTATGAATTTCCTAAAGAATCATTCTTGAGTTTTGTTTTTTGCTTTTTTTTAATAACTAAGAATGGCTGTGAATGATGATCGTTACAGTGATTTCTTCTTAATGGCATCTGTGGAAGAAGTAGTTATATTGTGTTTTTATAGCGCATTATTGTTCATGGTATCTTACTGTGGTAACTATTAATAAGAGAGTGTCCTCATCTCAAAACATTATGGATTATTAGAGTATTGTGTCTGAATGATTTTTTCATAGGGATTTGGATACTCATTTGGTGACAGATGACACCAACAGGGTGACAGGAAGAGGCTATGACAAGAATTTTATAACTCTGCAGAAATCTATCTATAGAAAATTTTGGAGACTTAAAAGGGCAGAGAAAGAGAGTGAGGAAGAGGTACAGGTTCTGTGCTTGTGCTGGTAACTGGTAGGTAACAGCTCCCAAAGAAGTTCTGGAGGTGATGGATCCTAGGACAGGATGATACTGCTTCCATATTTTTATCACTTGTCCGCCCTGATTAGTATGAAGATGTTCATTTAACTCATATAAAATATCCTACATATAGCTTGCATATATCTTGGTAGGATTATTAAGTACCTTTTTTCTTTTTTTTCGATGATCATTGACAGAACAAATAGGTTTATTGCCTTTGAAGAGGCCTCTTTTCTCAAGTGATATATTGTTGCATCTACTCAAATTGTTTGGAATACCATTAAAGGGCCTATATTTTTCATTGATTAAAATGTTCCTCTCTTAATAATTTTGGCACCATCAAGGAACCTTAAAAAGGGAGTAAATTATATTGGTACGTTTCAGTTTAAACAAGAGTTTAAATGTAATTTTTTAGACAACTTTAAGGCCAACTCTATGTAAAAGATGCTTAATAGAACTGGGAATTAGGCCCAAAGAAAACATACTATCTATTTGGCAGTGATTAGCAATGTGTCAACAATTTCCAAATAAAGACTAATTAATTACTAAGATAATTAAATACATTTTCAAATACTGCAGTAGCAAGTTTAGAAATGAGTTTTCATTAAATTTGTTAATGAAACTGTTAATAAGGAAATTGTAGAAGACAGTAAAAGGACAGCTTATGGGATCGCAATTCTTGGGGTTACATTTCCTTGTTATGTCTTGGATTGGGCCCCTTGCTCCATGGTGATGGAAATCTTTTTTGGTTGAGGCATCTGAAACTCTAATGTTTCAGATGTATATGTACACATATGTAGCACAAATCGGGAGGCAAAAGGTGGGATCACCCAAGTAGCCTCTGAGCCTTGGCTTTTCTCCCTGTGTACCCTTTGCAGGAAGTGCAATCATCGTTGATCGTTATAGCTTGCACATCCTGTCCCTGGAAGGGGACTCTGGACTGTGTGAGGCTGGTCAGTGACATCTTCTAGATGCTACTGATAGCCTGTAAATAACTTGTGGTGTCTCAATGCCTGAGCTACTGGATCCTACTCGACACACATGGACATCTAAGCTTTTCTATTCAGTAGTTCTGGTAGCAAAGACACATCTTTGCTCTGTCACTGGGCTGATTAAGCTACGAAGGTGTGGGATTGATGAGTGGACACATAGGTGGATTAGGAATTGGCTCTGTGGTAGGGTGCAGAGAGTGGTAGTCAATGGGGCGGAGTCTAGTTGGAGACCTGTACTTAGCGGTGTCGAGAGGAAATGGCTTCAAACTGAAGCATCGGAAGTTCCACAGGAACTTCAGGAAGCATTTCCTCACTGTGAGGGTGACAGAGCACTGGAACAGGCTGCCCAGAGAGGTTGTGGAGTCTCCTTCTCTGGAGATCTTTAAAACCCGCCTGCATGCAGCCCTGAGCCATGTGCTCTAAGTGACCCTGCGTGTGCAGGGGGGTTGGACTAGATGACCTCTGGGGTCCCTTCCAGCCTTACACATTCTATGATTCTATGATTCTATGATTTTCACCCTGCCTGCACCACAAGCATGGCTGATGGCGTTCAAAGTTAGTCAGAGCATAGTCTTCAGGGGCTGGATGAGTGCAGAAGGTGCTCTCTATATCTGAGACCTCTGCTCACTGTGGATTTGCTCCCTGATTTTCTGTGAGCTGAGGTATCCTGGGCCTTCATTAATCTCAGTAATAGTGGCTTGGATGTGTATACTGGAGCAGCATCACTGTCTAACATAAAATCCCTTTTCTATCTCTTTTTACAATAGCAGTTCTCAGATATTGCACTATTTTGCGGTTTTGTTCCCTCTTTTATTTGACAAGAAAATGTAGAATGGGAAATGGAAACTTGGCAGTATATTCCCCAAATAACTTTTCCTTCCTTGCTCACCGTGTTAGCAAATATTTGTGCACTATTAATGAGAGAAACTCTAATATTATGAAGTTTCATTTATTCTCATCAGACTGCTAGCTCTCACAGTGACTCCACCTAGGAAAGCAGAATCTGCCAAGAGGCAGAAAATCACTGTAGAAATATCCCCATTGTTTTATTGTGTGGGCCAAGGCAGTATCACGGGAACTGCAGCGTGATGCCTGAAAGAATTCATCACCAAGCAATGTACAGACCTAGAGCCTCTTGACTGCTTTAGGAATCATAAGTAGCATCTCTGCTGTATATGGCAATCTGGGCACTGCAGAAGAATAAGGATGTTTGTTGCATAGAGCTTAGAGGAAATGCATGGTGGGGGAGGTATTTGTTTTGTATATCATAGCTCCAGAACTGTGAGCTGAGGTTAGGGAACTGAATTGTTTGTGTGCTGTGTTATAGCGGTGGAGAGAAGATATTATCCATGTTTCTGACATAAAAGCCACACAAACATGGAGCCTGAGGAGGAAACCAAGCAGGGCACATCTCAAGTGTCTGCACACTGCAAAACTGCGTGTGAACATTATCTTGCTCTGAGACTTGAAGGGACAGTTTCTGCTGCATGATGAAGCCTTTGTGAGGAGACATCCCTCAGCCAGCAGGCACAGCAGTTTTGACATGGCATGATCCTCTCCCAGAGCCAAACAGCATGGAGTGGCACCGGTAGGAGGTACCGCATCTTGCTGTCATGTCATATCTTGAACCGTGTGCTTGTGTTCCTGCATGGAGAGAGAACTCCAATTCAGGGAAGAGGAGAAGTCAGGTCTGGAAAAGGCTGAGCACCAGCAGATTGGGGTTGTGTGATTTGGATGCTTGTCCCAGCTACACAATGCTTGTCCTTGGCTGGTAAGAGCGGGTATTTGCAAGACAGTAGTGACTGCTTCCTTTCTATTGCTCTTTCACATTTATCCTTTGGTTTCTTTGAAATGTCTTAAGACATGATGGAACTTTTATGAGCATCATGGGGTTTGACGTTCCCTTTTCTCTGGACAGGTTCCAAGCTTTGTTTCTTTATTTGTAGGCCATTGCCCAGACCTCCACCGACATGACTCCCACCGTCCTTGCCACGACAGAGGGTTACACGCGGACTCAGTATTGCAAGTGGCCATGCGAGTGTCCAAAGTCACCACCTCGGTGCTCAGTAGGAGTCAGCCTCGTCACAGATGGCTGTGATTGCTGCAAGACCTGTGCCAAACAGCGTGGAGAAAGTTGCACAGAGGCTGATACCTGTGACTTTCACAGAGGCCTGTACTGTGACTACAGTGGAGACAGACCTAGGTACGAAATAGGAGTATGTGCACGTAAGTGATGTACATATATTTTTGACCTAGATATACAGCACTGGCAGCTCCACTCAGTGTAAGCACTGCTGAATTATATCTCATTAAATACATGACTGTAAATTTTTCAGCTTCTCCATTCATCCTCTTCTATGTCCTTATAGCTTAGCTGTTTTCATTCTCGTGACAGTTGGGTGGATGAAAAATGGCCTCCAAATTCTTGCTGTTTGAGTTGGCTACAGATGAGAATAAGGAGGAAACCAGCATTTGAAGGTCTTCAGATTTGCAATGAGATGATTCTGTAATACCCATAACAGGAACAGGTGATGTAATGGGTTGGGGATGAAGGGAGGATAGAGAACCAGTTAACTTTTAAGGCAAGTAATAAGGATGTTTGCCAAAAAAAAAAAAAAAGTCATTAAGGAATGGCATTTATTCCCAGATGCCAAGGAAGAAGAGAAAATTGCATCCTATCAAGAAGGCCAAGTTTCTCATTTAAATAGTTTGAGGTTCCAGCCTTAAACTTGTAATGGCTCCAGCCATGCTGGCTGTAATGAAGCAGAGGGATTTCTTCATAACTACCATAGCAAATACTTGGTGGGATAATTCATATGACTGGAATGTTCTTATTCTAGAATAGTAAGAGGAAAAAATGTGACTGAGATGTTCTTATTCTAGAATAGTAAGAGGAAAAGGAAATGAGTGTTCTGTGTGCCAAAGATGTGTCCAAATGTTCTGCGGACTAGAATAAAGAGGGAGTTAGACCTAATGAGAATCTCAGGGAATGATTAAAAGGGAAAGGAAGACAAGGGCTCTTATAGAGAGAGATGATCAAAAAAGAAAAAAAAAGATAGAGACTGTTTACTTTTAATGGCATCTATGATTTATAGTTTAGATTTATAAGCAATATAAAGCAATTAATGAGTCCTCTTGATCAGAATAGGACTTGGAATGAGGCACTAATTGAAAATGTGAAAGTGGGAGATACAGAGAGAGCTGACTTTGAAATGATAGAATAATTAAAACACAGAAAGGAGAAAAGATTTTTTTTAAAGTAGCCTCAATAAACTTAGAAAATGAGTAGAAAAGACTAGTCTGAGAAGGTCAGGGCTGCTGGCACTTCCTCAAATAAATTATACTAAGGGGACAAATTCTTAAAGAGAAAAAGGATAGGAAGTGTAGTAAGAAATTAACCTGGTTTTACATTAGCCTGTGTACCAAAAACAAACTAACAACCATTCAGGAATTTCACTCTCACCATATTTCTGTGCGATCCACAAGAGAAACTATATGGAAAAAGAAAAAGGCAATGCACAGAACTATTGGAAACCTCCAAGGAAACAAGTCTTTTTGTAAAACAATAACAAAAAGAAGACAGCAAAGAAAAGTTTTAGTATGGTAAACAGAAGAGAATGGATGCATTTAAACAGTGATTCTGAATATGTGGAAGTGTAAAATGCTTTCCTTCATCAGCACCTATTAAAAAAATTATGTTCAACTGCAAGTAGAATGCATAAAGAAAGTAACACAGTAATGGCAACAAACACCATTTTGGAGTGAAACCCCACTCTAGAATAGAGAACATATTTGAGAAATTGTAAACTTTCTTAGACCGACTTGAGTTGATAATATATTTATAAACTGTCTTACATACTACTCCTTATGTATTTCTACCTTCTGAGTCTTTGAGAAATTACAGAATTTAAATATCTAGAGGATGGAAATTGCAGAAAGGAAGAAAGAGAAACTGGAGAATAATGAGCTGTCCATTCAATTTCATTTTCTAGGAAAATAAAATAAAATAAATATAGAAATATGGGAGATAAAAAGAAGATGCTAAATCCATTTAATTTAATTCTATAAAAGGCTTCTTTTGGTTGTAGGAGAAGACTGGTTGTTTTGTATCTTAATTTTTTCTATAAAACCTTCCCCACCCTTCTTTTTTTTCCCATGTTATTCTCACAATCAATCTCAGAAAATGTGATTTTGCTAAAAATTCTGTTGAATGGGTGCAAAATTTAGTGTAATAATGGTATCTGAGGATATTTATCAGTCTTTTTTACACAAAAAAGACACCTGGCAAATCTCACTTGGTATGTCCTCCATCTTGAAAGTAAAACACCAATAAATATAAAATTTAATTTGTTAGATTTCCATAATGTTTGAAAAGATAGGCATTGCAGAGATGTTGGAAGTTAGAATTGCATTTCACAAATGAGAGTGATGATTGGGAGGGAAAGGAAGAAATTCAGTGGAGAAGTGCACAGTGCTACACTAAGCAAGAATAATAAATTCACATAAATATGAAATAGGAACAACTGGTTCAGAAGCAGTAAATTATAAATAAGACTGAGAGTGGCAGAGTAGATCACAGACTAAAGAGTAGTCAGTGGTTTACTGATGTTATGAAAATATATATATTATACTGGAAGGAATAATTGGAACAACTTTTCAACAAATCCAGAAAGTCTTCCCGCTCCACTTAATTGAAGACTTGTGGGAGAGCTAGGTCTAATTCAGGTACTAGGCTACAGGAAACATGGGACTGAACTGTGGAGAGTGGAGGAGAGTAATGAAAATGATCAGAGATCACAGAAGCATAACTGATGAAGAAATTCTGCAAGAACGAGAGTAGCTTCAACAGAGTGAGATGGAGGGAGATGCAGAGAAAACTACAAAGATTATGTAGATATGTAGATTTTGACGTACAAAGAAGCTTCTGCAGACATGGCAGATGCTGTTCTCCATGTTTGTGGTACAAAGCTCAAAAATTCAAACTTTTGACCTACAAGCTCAAACCTCAAGTTTAAAAAGTATTTTTCAAGATTAGAAAAGATCTAAAATTAAGCAAAGAGGATGTGAGAGCATTTAAATCACTTGTATGGGGTGTGCATGGAGCCACCAGGGAAGGTCAGTAAGAACAAGTAAGATAAGCATTTGGCAAAAGTGATATGGTTATATCTGGTCCTGTGTTGGGTCAGAAACTGGATTTTATCTCAAAGCTTCCTTAGCCTTTCTAGGCTTTTAAAAATACCTTCAAATTTCTTCTCTCTCTCTCTCTCTTTTTTTCTGATTGTTTCTTATTTTGTTGTTTTACTTGTGTTCAGTAGGTCTGCTGCAGCTAGTATTGTGATGTAGGAAGATTGATTACAGTTTTCACAGTGAGATCTTGAAAAATTCCCAATCCAATGCGCCTTTTGTGTCTCTACTGTCGTGACAACACATTCCCTATAATGTGACATTCCCTATAATGTGAGGTTATTTGGTGGTGGTGTACATTGTGCTGTGCATGGCTGAGGGTCATTGGAAGCACATCTATCAGTGGCTTCCCAGCTTATTTGTGGCTACCATACAGACCCATGGTCTTTCTCTTGCTTTGCTCATGCAGGTGGATGCAGATGAGAGGACTTGCTGGCCTGTTCTTTCTCATAAGCAGGGTCATTTGTAGGCTGAATCACTCCACTCTGACCACACAAGCTATTGCTCTGACTACCTGGTTACTCGGGGCAGGGTTGTAGAGATGGTGTAACTGTTGTGCTGAATTTACTTTTCAACTAGATGAAATATATTAATTGAATGCCAAAAAGTAGGAACACAGTGCACATATGTTCCCTGCTTTTTAAGAGCAATATAATTTATTCAAAATAACTTGGAATAAATAGGATACTAAAGCACCTAGGAATTGGGATTAGTAAATGCTTTAAACTGGGGAAAATTCAGGCCATATCTGTACTGAATTGCTGAAATATGTCCGAGGTCCCAAACCACAGATATCAAATGGGAGGCTGATGGGCTTCACCACAGTTCTTGTCTTCCTGGGTTTCCTCCATACTGTACCAGAAACAACATCAGGGTGTTGAGTAAACCTTGAAGCAGCCATGAACACCTCGAACCAGGAGTAGAATGTGCTCCCAACCCTGAAGATATATGCAAACTCAGCATAGTTCTGCATTATGGCTTTCAGCAGCATTTTTTCTCAAGACAAACCTTTCAAGTCCTGTATGAGATTAAGGTAGCAGCAGGATAAACTTGGAGCATAAAAAAAGCAAGAAACAAGATATTATTTTCCTCAAACTCTCATATTCTATGTGCTCAAATTAACTGAATTCTAAGCTCTAGCTTCAATGCTGAGCAATATCTGTCAAATCCAAATACTAAGCCTTGAAAGAAATGGAGATGTGCATGAATGTGGGACTTGGATCTTTACTTTAGATTTCCTAAAGTCTTATTTTGTGGATTGGAAAGGATTTGGTTTGATGGTTTCATTCAAACCACTCTAAAAATAAAAACTTCTTTTCAGAATTATAATCCAGCATTTCAGTTTGTATACTCATCCCTAAGAACATTGTATTTCAGTTCCATTTCTGAGCAGACTTCAAGCCTGAGAGATCAATGTGTACGTAGTGCCTTCATGTGATCAAGTGAAAACATGAAGCTTGAATTTTCCATCATGAGGTTTCTGTCATTGATTTCAAATAATTGCCGTAACTTCAAAAAACAACAACAAAAAACTTTCTAATTTGTACAACTTGTGTCCTATTTCCTGAATTAATGCAATTTCTGCTTGTGAGAAATAAAAAAAACCCTCAATCCTTCAGAGATTTATTTAAAAATATACTCTAAATATTCATTTTCATGGCAATAAAATATATTACTTTATTTTCAAAAAAGAGTTTTCTGTGATAAACTAGGTGAAGTCTAGTTGCCTATATGAACATCTAATGTCATTTTAGATGTCTTTTCTTTCTACCTTAGTGTCTTGCTACCGCTGCTTCCCGAAGGTGCAGACGTCCTGCTTGTGCCATATTTGCAACTCCATATAGTTGTCATAGATGGCAGAGGAAATTTTTGATGCCACATAGTATCTGTTTTAATTCCTTTGTTCTTATTGCAAATATCGTTTGCCAGCATAGCATGAAATGCATATATATTTTCCAAAACATATTAGATATTAATTTTGCTGTAATTCAGACAGAAAACATTTTCTTCCATGATGTGATCACATTTGGTTTGGCACAACACAGAAAACATCATTCCATGGAGAAACAATGCTACCATGTCTTCATGATGACTCTATTAACCCGTAAAAAAAGAAGAAATGCAATATATTATTATTATTACTAGTATTATTTTAATGGTGTTCTGTGTGTCTCTCTCTCTTTCCTTTCAGAGATTCTCGGTGTTGGATGCGTCCTCAATGGAATCAGATATAACAATGGGGACAGCTTCCAGCCGAACTGCAAGTACAACTGCACGTGTATTAACGGGGCGGTGGGCTGCATTCCCATGTGCACAAACTCACGTCCTCCTCTAGTTTGGTGCCCAAACCCAAAGTTAATTAAGATGGCAGGAAAGTGCTGTGAACAGTGGATTTGTGATGACTCCAAGAAAATCAGGAAGACATCTCCACGCCACATTGCCTCTGCAGGTATGGTGAGAATGCCACAGGCCTCTCCTTGGTTTTCCAGGGACCAGGGCATCTACTCATACTGTCAAGCATCTAGTCTTTATGTGAATCAGATGCAGAGACTCCTTTGCAGCACATCTCAAAGGAAAGGACATGCCAATGCTGGGGATGTGCTTAAACTCCTTAACAGCAGCATGAGATTCACCAGAGGTCCTTGTGTCACAAAGCCTGCTCTGCAACATACACCTGAGAGATGTACTTGGGAGATCTCTTAAGTCCTTCTTATTTGACAATTGTTTTTGGTCTGAGTCCTCTTGAAAACAAAAATGGGCTGAGCCTGGTTTGGAACTAAAACTTTGTTCCTGGGCTTTGTTGCTTTAGTATAACTTGAAGCTCCAAGAACACTAAGTTCAGATGTGTCTTGGGAAAAATTATTGTAGAAGATTCACCACCAATTTTATAACTAGTTCAGCTAGTTCTTATGTCAATGCAGCTTTCTAGCAATTCTGTTCACCTGGGCTGATGGCATTGTTGAGCCATCTATCTACTACTTTGTGTAGTAGATAGATCTATCTGTGTATCTATAAAATAACTTCTTCCCCTATCGCCACATTCACTATGTCGGATCATATAGTCACCTGCATACCTGAGATGTTCTTTTAAAGCCTTAGGATGTGCTTATATTGCCATGTCAAGGATTTATCATTGATTACTACCTGAGAGGCCAAACAGTGACATTAGCCCCACTTCATGGAAAACCTCTGCAGAAGCCAAGGAGCTCGGATTTTGGTTCCTGGATAGCAGGGTTTGTTATTCAATCATTGGACTTCATTTTTGTCGCAAAAAGCAAAGGCCTCAGTCTCTACTTTGTGTTTTAAAAAGACCAGAGCTTAGCGTTTGCTTGTGTCCCTGGTAGCTTTGAACTGTGAGGCCATCAGCTGAATCATCCAGAACTGAACCTTCACAATGAGGTCAGATCTCATCTTTTTTTGTTTTCCTTTCACACTGACTGGCACAGGATTTTATAATTAAGTGTTTGTATTGTGGAGGCACCTGGAAGCTCCAGACAAAGGCACGCTTGTGCCTGGCTGTAAAGAGAAAGAATGAAAAGAGTCTCATCCCTGAGCACTTGCAGTGCTGGAACGCTGGCACAAAGAGGGATGAGGAGGCAGCAAAGCAAGCAGGGTTGCAGGAATGCAGAGCCTCTGTGCTGTGTTTTTATTATTTGGGTTAGTGCCCTGAATATGGCATGGTCTGGGGCATGTTTTGGGTGTTTATATGAAAATTTGCCTTTTTGAATAATGTTAATGTGGTCTCCACAGCATATGAGGGAGAGGAGGAATCCTGGCAGAAAAACTGCATCGCTTACACCTCACCCTGGAGCCCCTGCTCGAAGACCTGTGGGCTGGGCATCTCCACACGGATTTCCAATGACAACCACCAGTGCCGACTCCTGAAGGAAAGCCGCCTGTGTAACATGCGGCCCTGCGAGGTGGACATAACCAAGCACATTAAGGTGGGGGCTGTCCCTAAGTCCTTGTGTTGGCCTCAGGCATGCATCAGTCCTGTTTTCTCAACATTCAGATTTCTGAGAGCTGCTCTTCCAAACTCAGAGGTCATTAGCAGGAACATGGAGGCTTACTGTGTGGCAGAGAGTTCAAAATATCTCTTCCCTGTGCTGGCATGAACCGTTATGAAAACATTCCTCTGAGAACTTTAATTTTAGCCAAAATCTCCTTAAAATAAAAGGCCAAGTTCACTGTGTTAGATCAGACGTATCTGTGCCTAAGCTAATGGAAAAGCCATGCAGGAGTGTTGGTTATGTTAACTATATTTTGCAGTTATCCTACGTATAGCTATTGGCTTCATATATCTAGCATGCAAATCTGTCCCATCTAGCTCAAGGACTGTAAAATGACTTCTAACAGCTTCAAACCCTTAAATTTTCAGAAAAGTGGTTGCACATGCTACCTTGTGTCAGTATGAACATTGAAGAACAATAATCTTCTCTTTTTCTGTTCTCCAATTTAGCCTGGGAAGAAGTGCTTGGCTGTCTATAGGGCCAATGAACCAATGAACTACACTATCTCAGGATGCGTGAGCAAAAGTCCATACAGACCCAAATATTGCGGCGTTTGCACAGACAACCGGTGCTGCACACCTTACAAATCCAAGACTATTGAAGTGAGGTTCGAATGCCCAGATGGAACAGAGATTTCCTGGAAAATCATGTGGATAAATGCTTGTTTTTGCAACCTGAACTGCAAGAACCCTAATGACATCTTTGCTGACTTGGCTCATTACCATGATTACTCTGAAATTGCTAATTAAATTGGCTGAATGCTGGAATTGACCCATTGCTCTGATTTTACAGAGGTTTTAAAATAAAAGGAGAATCTTTCATCCAGTGCCAATGTTCAATTTGCTTTTTTCCTGAGTTAGGAATATAAATTCCTTTGCTTTGCCACACTGTTCTTGAAGAGGCCTTGAATAAGCAAGGTTTTCAACCGTAGGGGACCGACATCCATTACTGGCAGCCAGAAATTCCTCTATGCATGATTCCAGAACTTCAATGACAGCCTTGTTGGCACTGATATTTATTAGGTCAGCAGTTTAATTGCCCAAAGAAAAGAATAACATGCTATTAAGACAGCAAAAGTGTGGCTGCCAGTAATTTAGACATGAGAATATTTCGGCTTCAGAAAATCTTTACTGTCACCTTTTGAGTACTGTGAGCTAACATGGAAGATATGCACTCAAAAAATCCTTGTTTTTGCATGTGTCTGTGTTTGGTGACCCTCAGGATTAGATTCCAGTCTCTGTCTCATGGAGAGCCATCCTAGAAACCCTCTGTGCTGTTATCATCCAGACTCTACCCCATGGTAAAATCCATGGGAAGAACCTAAGGAGGTTTTATCATGAAAACTCTATGAAAGGAGTCTTTAGCTTACTGCACCTGGTTGGGTCAAATGCTGTTATCACCAAGCAGGTCCTGCATTTGCCCCTTGCCATAGGCACTTATCTGCTTTTTACATCACCAGAGTAGAGAAAAAGCAAATGAGCAAGCAGGCCTTCACTTCCCATCAGTTCTGTGGAAAAGTGGGTGTGAAAGGAGAGGACAGCCTTTGGTACAGTGTCCGGTGAAACATTTTCAGCCACTCACAGTCAAAACCAATGTAAACACTTTCTGTAAGAGTGGCTTCACACCCAAATGACAGATAAGGAAAAAAAAAAAGAAAATACCCTGCTCAGTACTACTCCAGACAAAATATTTTTCATTACTGAAGCATGTTGGAGCCAGTTATTCTCCAGCTGAGATGCTGCTAGCACCTCTCAGCCCCCTGTCACATTTACCATGGCTCCACCTGTGTGCTAGGAAGAGGTTTTACGTCTGATGTCTGCACAAGGAACCATACTGTCTACTTTTAGTCCCACTGATGATGGCTTAAATGAGTCTTACTTCACTTGTATTCTAGTCAGCAAGCAATCTGTCTTCATTTTAAGCCAGAGGAAAACAGATTAATTTTGAGACAAATACTTCTTGCTATAATAATTTAATGCTTCCTTGGAGTAAATGAAGTACGTATATTACATACGTATGTGTCAGGAGGGGTGGATAAAGTATATGTGAATGTATCTGTGAATATAGAGGTGTATATTTGCATACACATATTCCTATGGCATGGCAGCCTGTAATACATGAAATAGAATCTATATATAATGTGTATATTTATGTATGCAATCAGTCTTTCTCGCTTTTATGTATACACAAAGGGAAACAAGGAAACAGAACCAAAGGACACCACAAAAATTGTAGCATTTAATGTGTTTGCTTAACTTTGCAATTAGCTAACACTGTCAGCACTGTAATCAAACACTGCTGTGAGTGAAACACACAGCATTCATTGAGAGATAAAAGAAACTATTGTACGCTAATGAATGACCAGCAGCTCCAGTACATGTCAAATCTTAGTGAAGTGAATGCCTAGAAAACCCAGATCTTGCCCCCGCGCACAGGAGGTGATTCTGTTTCCCGCCTTGTTTCCTGAGGGAAGAAAGCACATTTAGGCATAGCCCGTTTGATTATCTGTCAGGCTCCAGAGGGAGATTGCAGAGATAGCAGTCAGACAGGGAAAGAACTCAGAAGCACTAGGTTTTCTGATATAAACAACAACAACAACAACAAAATTAAGGGAGTACTGTCCCTGTCAAGCACGTGCAGAACTTCCAGCAAGCACATTTGTAGTGCAGCTCAAATACAGCAACAGCATTAATGGCTTTTGAGTAGATATATTTAATTGGAAACAAGTTGCCATGGAGAGAGCTGAAGGTATCATGGAAGGATCAGGGATGGACTAGGGATAGTGCTTATCACAGTGGTAGAGGATTTTGTAAGGACATGACAGAAATCTGTAGGAAACCAAGGACCATTAGCTCTGGTTCTTGTGGAACTACTTGTCTTTCCAGTGATACTGGGAGGGCAGGACTAATACTTCTAGACAGTGAATCTAGCTTATAGTTTGTGGTGTAACAGCAATCCTATGTGTTAATGAATGCTTACAAAAAATAGCAAAAAGGCAATGAACTAAAGTTTATTCTTTAATCTCAATTCCTATGAGCTTGAGCAAATCATGTGGTTAAGATACATAAGGGTGCCATTTAAATTCACCAAAGAGCTAGGTGCTCAGATGTTTTGGTGGATTCAACCCTTTGCTTTGCTTTTCCTCATTTCTTCATTAGTGGAGCCAGGACAACAATGCAGTACTGTTCATCAGCTCTATTTAGAGTACAAACTCCGCCAGCAGGAACCGGTGTTCGCTGTACATTTGCACAGTGCCTTGTACAATGGGCACAGGTCTCTGCTGGAGCATGAAAGTGCTATCATCCTACAAGGAAGTAACAATGATACCATTGAGGAGATGCCAGGATCTGAGTTGGTGTGAGATTTCTTTGGTGCAATGCTCCAGGGAACGAGAGAAAGGAGGGGAGTGGCAATGTTTAAATCCATGCTAAGCTTAGACACATTAATTAACCTGAGCCCTCCTCACCTTAGTAATCCTATTGGTTTTATAGCCTGGGATGAGCATAGAGGAGGACATTTTTCAGGGTAAGCTCAGGCTAATGGCAATAGCAAGTCTTCCCTTAGCCCACTTGCCTTCAATATGGGCTTCATCCAGCCTGATGGCTATAGCTGCCATTTTTTGGGGGACAAGAAAGCAAGACCTACTGCATGAAGGAAAAAAGCAAGTATGTTACTTTAAAAGGTTGTTTTACATTCAGCATTAACTAGAACTAAAAGCACAGACTCAAAGCACATGCAACAGAAAAACAGGGCATAGTGCAGTTACTTTGTTTTTTATGCGCTCACTAACGTTGTGCTGCGTATACAAAGAATACCAAAGAGACATTTAGGAACATTATTCCACCTTGTAAATTAGATGTCTGTGACTGATGGGGAGAGAGTATTTTCATTAACTACAAAAACATCTTCATCCACACACATCTCAAGATGTGACTTTTTTATTTAAATAGTCTTAAAGAGTCATTTTTTTTGTAAGTTTAATATAGTAAAATACATGAAAAAAATTATGGGCAAAAGGGATTGATTTGGCAGTGGGAATTATCTGTGAACAATCATCAACTGTGTAATGGAAGTTACCTGTTTGGAAAGCATCATGGTGAGGTTTCGTAGGTGGCATGCTGCTGTTACAGCTTATCGATATTTAATAAGACCATAAATAGTTAATGAATTTATAACTGACACTTCATTAGGAGCATAAGCAAGGAAAAGCAGGCAAAATATGTTTACCATTGACATTTTCTTCTTTCTCTTCCAATCTACTCATCTGGCCAGTGTCCAAGCCACAGTTTGCCATGTGTGAAAAAGCTCTGAACTGGAGGATGCATAAAGATAATAATAAATAGGCATTAATGTGGAAACAAAGGATATCCTGGGAGTATTTCCTTTAGTATGAGTACTCTGTCAGCTTAGGAAACCCAGGTGTTGCCCAGCTTATATCTTTTTGCTTGCTGGTGTACTTGTGACTCAAGTGTTTTTCTCCAAGTTGGATAGCTCTGGATTTGAGCTTAGACTCCAATTTAGACTCTTGAGTGAAGTCATGTGTGTTGTTGAACCTTCATGAGCACGTCTTCTTTGTCACCTGTCTTGAGAGGCTACAGGAATGACCTTTTTGCTGCTGCCATGTGGAAAGAAATTATCCATAGAAGATTATAAAAGATGAAGGGAAACACATTTAGTTAAATGAAGCACTTACTTAGACACCTTCAGAGCTAGCCCTGGTAAGGATTCTACTACTGAATTCTCAAAAAGACAAGTGATCATCATATGTACTGAGATTTTTCACAGCTCTTCAATAAAATATTTGAATTGCGTCTTGAAGTAGGTTACCAGTCTCCATAATCACTTAGAAGTTCTACAGTGGTACCCATCCAGTGCACTGGCTGGACTGTGGTGGCTTTACTTATAGTTGCTGGGGTCATTAGGTAGGAAAGCATCTTATTATAAGCCTTCTCTTTCCCTATGTTTTTGCTTGGCTGGGGAGAAGTATTTTAACAAAGGTAGCACATCTTCCTGCCTTCTCCTCAAGCATCAGAAAATCCAACTGCTTCTTTTGCTTGCTCATGTGGTAACCTTCAGAACACATAGGGCTTTCTGCCTGCTCTTAGCCATTGCATTTGGACAGGTCTGGGAAACCCCTTCTCTGCTAAGAAGTACTGTGCACTTTACAAACAGTGACCCTGTGGCATGCTAGACTCTACTCCCATGAGACCTTCCTCCAATGAGCCTGTATGAGTGGCAGGAAAAGACTCACTGTCTTACATTGGTTACCTGTGGTAAAGAATCAATTAGTTTTAGATTTGGTCACTGACTGTTCAAAAAAAAAAAAAAAAAAGAAAAAAAGATCACATTACTATCAGCCAGTAGATGACTATTTTCCAGGTAGCAAGATGCAAGGACCAGCAAATAAGTCTATTTGAGTCAAAATAGGGTCCCACATTTGAGGCATCAAGAGAACTTCTGGTCCTGTTTTATTGTTGATAGGATCTGTGTTCACCACAGCTGGAGAATAGACGTGGTCCAGGGGCTGAGTTTGCTGAGTACCCACGTGCTTGGCCACCTTCTGCCATCGTCCAGAAGATGCAGAGTGGGACAAGAGTGGCCTGAGCAGCTGACTGAGTGATGAAAAATCCCAATGAATAAATCAGACCTCTCTCCTGCCTCGTGGTGGCTGCAGCTGCTCATGGGATTTCAGCCAAGCTGGAGCACATTTCTGTGCCTCCCTGAATTCACACACACACAGTCAATGACTGCACCCCCCTCTCCCTCCCCGCCAGGGCAGTGGTGGCTCTTGCAGTGTTTCTGAGACCCCTGGGCAGCTCCCTGGTGTAGCTGCGTGGTGCAAAGCTCTTCCCTACCCCTAGCCTTTCTGCACACTGACCTTGACCTCAATACCATAATCCACCCCAGCACAAGCAATCACAGAGCATAGCGGGTCACCTAGGGATATATCCATTATTTTTCCCAGCTATGCTGAAATCACTGCAGGCTGACTGCTCCAGGGGTGGTCTGGGAAGGAAAAATTTCCTAATGGATCTTCTTCCAGTCCTGGAGATAAGCAGCCATATCCCCATTCAAGGTCTGATGGGTCTCCTATATCCACAGGACTGGAAAGATGCAGGTTTTTTTCATCAAAAGATGCTTCTCTGGCTGTCAGGAGGTACTGGGTGAGCAAGTTCATCCCATACTGGCTTGCAGGGAACAGACACCGAGCTGTTTGGTTGTTGCAATCAAAAGACTTTCTTTTTTTTTGTCTAACACTGGCCAGCAGCTGTGTTGTTCACAAAATGAATGCAGCCCTTAACGAAGCAAGAGGGAAAAAACAGTGAGAGGCCGTGTCTGCCTGCTGCAAAGGGACTGGTGGGGGGAGGGCTAATCTCTTTAAAATACCCTGACATCCTTTCTGTCGATTATTTAAACATTAGATATTGTGGTTATCAGCTCACAACGTAAAGCTTGGCTTTGGGGGGATGACTAAATCCACACGTTGAAACAGCTGTTCATATAGGCAGACCTGAAGGGACAGACTTGCACTGAGTACAGAATAGGGAGGAAAAAGAAAAAAAAAAGCCAAAATAAAAATAATAATTAAAAAAAGCAGGCCCACACACATATGAGAAGGGGGAGAAAAAACTGCTGTGCTGAAAAGGAACAAATGTGCCAGCAGTGAGTCTGGGACTCCCAACAGAAACACTCTGACCAAATAGCAAAAACAGGCAGGAAGAGGATTCCGGCACTGGAGAGAAAAATAAGCTGCTTTGCTATAAACTGTTTTCGCTCCAGCTCAGTCCGTCACTTGCAACACGTGACCTTAATCACAAATGCCCCAAACATCTGGGTTAAAGTTTCCAGCTGTTTAGTCTGCAGGGACTTTTAAAGAGGAAATTACATCCTTCGGTACAAAAGTCCCTTTGCATCAGCATGCTGTTTGTCACCTCCTTTTCCAGCGCAGCTCTGCAGTGTGTATAGGGAGAGGGAAAGCTATGCTGAGATTTAGGCAGATTTTGTCATAGCAGATGTTGAAAGATGTTGAGGTGGAAATCACTCAGATTTCAGCAGTTTGAATGTGAGAAGGGCAGGATTGCAGCTGAGGAGTTATATCTCCTTTTAAGAGCAGACCACCCATCTTCTGCACGGTCCTTGAGGCTTTCTGGTCAGGTACGTGCTGTTCCTCAGCAAGTGAACATGTTTTGTTTCAAAGCTGACATTTACATTGGTCCTAGCAACTGAGAACTGCCCAGAAGAGCTAACAGATCTCTTTGTGCTGCAAGAAGGATTGGATGTATTCCTCCTTGTTAAACAAAAATTGACTGCTTAGGGCTGACATGCACACCATGGTGCCCTTGCAGAAGGAATGATTTAGCCATTACCAGAAGAGCTCAGCTGAGAACATCCTTTTGCCCTTCTTTTGTAAGATGAGCTGGCTGGCACTGGTTCCTCCAGTTTTCACTGGCACGGGTTTTGGTTAACCAAATCAAGCTTTTTGCTTCCAATCACTGCTGCTGAATAAGCACATTCAGGGGAACCTGAGCCCAGGCACGCCAAATATTTGCTTTTGTCTCTTCATTTCTTTTTAATAATTTTTTTGAGAGGCAGGAAGGAGAAGTCCTAAATCATCCCAGAAATCCCACAAAGTCACTTATCCTTGAAAGCCCTGCCTCCAGGGGAAGAACATCCTTACCAAAGTTTCCATCCAGAAAGCAAAGTCAAGACCTTTCGGTGACTAGGCTCTACTGTCTCCTATGCTAGTCCCTGTGCTGAACAGCAGTTTTCCCAAGCATCCCTTTAGCACATGGAAGGGATCTCCCCAAACCTCTCAGAGATGGTCATCAGCCAAGGGAAGTCTGTGTCCTTGGGAACAACAAGCACTCTTAACAGGAAATCAACTCGCCAAAGTAAATAAAACTTAAGGAGAGCAGAAGAATCTACCACCACTCAGATTGCCATTAGAAGGGAAAACTCCACTTCTGCATACAATAAAAAAATGGCTTAATTCTTTCCTGTATCTGTAGATTTTCCTCATATTTTGGAAGTCCTTTCAAGACCTATGTGAGAGCATTGTTACTGCTTTGTGTCTTTGAAGTTAGCTGTTTGATTCTCACAAGAGATCAACATAGATCAGTCTTCAGAAATGCAGAGCAATAATAGAAATAGGAGTAATAAAATAAAATTGCAAAAAGGGTGAGAAGAAACATATTCCTATGAAAAAAGGCCACTATATTCATATTGATAGATTAAGACACAAGATTTTGCAAAGTTACAAATTTATTTGTTTTGAAATAAATACAAATACTTCATTAAGAAACTTTTCTTGATAGACTTTACACAATAGCTTTATTCTTTCTCAAAATTGTCTGTTCTTCCCACAAGTCATTATGGATATTCTACACAAGAGCTGAAGTTAGTCAATATAAAGTAATGGAGATGGTGTTCTTCTGAATAAGAAATCCCAAAGTATTAACATTTATTTAACTGCTCAGTGTTTGTGTTTTCATGTTTGTGAGAGGACTGCAATGCTGCAAGTATACACTGGAGTCCACAACAACCTGTCTCACTACACACAGAAGGACAAACTGAAGAACACCCAACTGTGACAATCTGATTGTTAGAGAGGTATCAAGCCACTAGCATCCAAAACAAAAGTAGCCCAGGATAGCAGGAGGCCACATAAAGACGGAGAGCCGTTAACCACCATATTTCTCAGCAACAGCTTTGTTGGCTCCATCATTTTGAGAAACACTGCTCAGCACCAGCAAGTCTAATCAGAGTTCCCAATCGGGTAAATAGTGGCAATTGAATGTACGGTATCTAATTACACACCATCCTACAGTTATTCATCTCTCTTGACAAAGAACAGCTGGATCTGGCTTTGCTTACTGAATTCTGGATTTATGATTACAATTGTGCTGGACACAAAAACTTGAGCTGCAAAGATAATCTGTCTGAAGTAGAAATCAAGCCGCTCCTGTTTTGCTGGCATGTTACAGCTACTCTACTTGTTAAAACTACACCAACGCTTGAGATGTTGTAAATCCTTTGGCCCAAGATTCCCAAAAGGAAGTGCTACCTCGCTTACAACACTTAAATCTTGCTCTCTTTTGTCTAAGCAGGTTTTTGGTACGGGTAAGGGAAAAGGAGGATTGGAACTAAATCTCCAAAAAGTGAAATAAAAAAGCATAAAGATTTAGTTCATCTCAAAGTCACATTGAAATAGCCTATTTTAGTATTATATTATTGTACATAGGAAAACAGGCTTGAATACTAATTAATTAGAAGGCCTATAAATGCACGATACATTAACTTCTCTATCATTTGAAGTCAAGCTATATACAGTGAATTCAACTCCTTCAACATGAGGCCATAACACGTTTTTGTCTCCCTTTTTTTAAAAGCCATTCATAATGGTGATTTTTCTCCCCCCTCTAAAACTCATCTCAAATTTTGCCAGATATTTAAGAGAATAAGAGATAAAGGGGCATGTAATGGTTTTGATTTTAAAGGAGGATATTAAGCGAATCTGCTTTGACTCTGAAGTGTTTACAACCACATCAACTTTTGGCAAGTATCCCTTAGAATTTGGCATCCATTGAAGGAGGGTACAATAGCAGCAACTGTCTGAGTTAGGAGATATAGCAAATGAGATGCCTCTTTTCTTTGGTCCCTGTCAGACCCTGGTGAACAGAGTTCATCCTACGGAAAAAGCTTGAGATTAATACCAGTTATGCTTTGTGATACACGGGGGGTATCCGTTAATATTCCCAAGTGCGATCAGTTTAAACCACCTGCATGCATTTAACACGAGACCTCCATGGACTTGGGGCTTGATTGTTCGGCATTGCCTGCGGAGTTCGGTGTCAGCTCGATGCGTGTGTCCGTGTGCGAGCGGTTCCTGGCACCGTCACCCGTGTGGGACCGGCTCCTTGTGCCCTCCCCAGTGTGAGACCGGCTCCTTGTGCCTTCTCCAGTGTGAGACCGGCTCCTTGTGCCTTCCAAAGAGGTTACGCTGGAGCCGGACGCTGTACGGGACCTCATCAGCCTGGTCATGCTGGCAGAGGGAACTGAAAGGAGGGTCTTTCATTAAAATCTTACTTCATGAGCATGAAAGGAAGTCCACTATCACCTCCCACACTAATCACCCTTGGAGAAGCCTTTGGGGTAAAATATAGTTTTCAGGTTAGCCTCATGTATACATGTACCACTGCTCCAGACAATCAAGGAGGCCAAATCACTCTGGAAGAGGGATCTGGGACAGAGCTGTGGTATGTCACTGTGGCTTCAACAAGCCAGAAGACTGAACTCATTAGAAGGCAACTCATTAGACTTTGCCTTACTCTCAGGGGCTTAATCTTTTCTGGCAGTGCACACTAGAGTGCACCTATACAAGAGCAGAGGCCATGAGCACACACATGACAGCTACAGGCTAAAGAGGTCTCAGAGCTAATGAGGTCTGCATTGGGCAGCATATAAATCATCGCCTATGATGCAATATGGAGATACTCTTACAAATATCCAGTCAGAGTGTCAAAACAAAGTTAACACAGATATTTATCAGCATAGGACAGCATGCATGTTTTTCCATCATGTATAAAAACTCACATAAGTGCCTTACTTTTATAGAGCCCACTCTGGTTAGCAAGCAAGTCTAAGTTTGTCACAGAATGGGACAATTATTTCCAGATTCAGCTTGAAAGTGGTCAACATTGTGCAAAATTAACTTTCCAACTCTGCCGAGCAAAATGGAAGACGCCAAAAGCAGACACATTGCAGCTCAGCAATAATGCAATACTATCCATGTCACAGGCTCAGATCAGGCTACATGCCTAGAGACAGATATTCTGGGACTTTAACAAGTTCTGCATGCTGTACGCTTTGAAATAAAGCATTTTTACCTTTACAGGGACTTTCTCTTCTATGGTCATTAAAAAATTACAAGCTATTATGTATATTATGTGTATGAGAAAACACAAAATAGAATAAGTGCCTTGAAATAGCACACACAGACACAAACACACACACAAACACACACACACACACAAAAAAAAAAGAATACTTTCAGTCTTACATTAGAGAACTACTTGCCGATATAAGACTATCTACAAAGCTCTCCATTATTTAATAACACTATCTGGCCTGCAAACCCTTCCTCCACACATCATAGGTATTTTTTTCTATTGCAGCTACATAGCTGTGAGGGAAAAAAAATGTATGTCTGGGATCAGAAATTTTGGATGCTCAGATTCACATAAAGTTTTGACAGCTGTATGAATAAATAAAACTCATACTTACTGTAGCCCATTCCCTGAACAAAATATTTGAAGGCTTCTGCAAGTTTTGCAGGCTGCAAAAGAAAAGCATTTTTTCATATATGCAGCACTCAGCAAGTTACATTGCCACCTAATAGAGATCATATATGCCTATGACACCTAAAACAGTCTCTATTCTACTGAATTTTTCTAAAAATTCATTTATACAGAAGAAAATTCCAAGGACGTTTTAGAGAATAAGATTTCTTGGCAAAGAGACTCCAAATGGTTTAAGCCCAGCCCAAGTTTTGCTAATGCAGTTACTGAGGCAGAAGAGTCAGAGTAAAACTGGCCTCACAAAATACACAAGGCAGTTTGTACGGGTCAGTAATTTGGCAATTCTTAATCAGCAGAGAACAACAGCAGAGAACAAATCCAGCTATTCCAAGTTGCTAGCTGCGTTTGTAGGGCAACAAAAAGCTATACAGTAATATGCAAGCACAATTACATGACTGATATTCTTGAAATGTACGTTTTTGGTGCTACTTTCACAGCAGTCAAATAAGTCTCAACTTCAGTTACTGAACTTGCAGATAGTGCTTATATTTTGGTATAATGTTATGTGAACCACTGCAAGGAATGGAATGTCCAGAGCAAAGACACAAAGCACGTATTTTTGCATGCTTTCCACAAGCCCTGCCACTGTAAGACAGCAAACTGCTGGCACAGATACTTCTGTTGCAGTAATATACAAAGTTTTTTTCCTTAAATTCTAGAATTCCCACTATATTGCTTATAAGTCAGATTATAAAACTCTACATAGATACGTAAAATTAATTTTCATATTAGATATTTCAGGGAAGAAACACTAGAGCACAGGTCAGTTTTTCACTCCCCTAGACTGTTTTCTGCTACCAGCCTGGGAATTTATGTTTAAACATATTTCAGAAACTCCAGTTCATTCTCAGCCAAGCCAGGTCAGTGCATGCAAGAACATAGTGCAGTTATTTCCTGCCTCCCACTTTCCTGATCTATTCTAAAAATAGCCCAAATAAGAATACGTTTTTTAAATGCTTACGTGCAAATCTTAATCCATGTTAACATAGCAGATAAGCATAAAATAGTATTTCCACGTTCCCACCACAGACCTTTACTTAGTTAATGCTTAATTAGTGGAAATTTTATTCCTTTTGAAACTAAATTTTGTGCTTCATTGGTTCTAAAGAAAAAGAGTTCAGATGACCAACTGACATCATGATTGGTGAAATCATAACTATTCTTTTGGCTGACTTTTGGGAACAGCAAGTACCCTACAGGAAAACACCCATTTGCTGGAGCTTGACAAGCTGCAGCACAGGATTGGGAGGATTTCCGTGGGTCAAATTGTACCTGGGAAACTTGAGGGAGCCCACCGCAGTCAGCCATCTGAAAGGGAAAAAGAACAGCAAGTTAGTGCAATGTCAAAGGAACTCATTTAAGCTCAGGATATATTCAAATGACCTTTCTAGACATCTGGCACAAGGAAGTTTCCTTTAGTTTTCTAAATAACATACATAGATCAAAGCACCTAAGAAAGTAGTGAAAGGTGGTAAAAAAGCTATGACTACACCCCAGAAATCCAAGAAGTGTCTTGATCCTCAGGCAGAGCCATTAGCCAGAGCTACAGAAAAATGTTTTTGCTAGGAAGTGATTACCAGTTTCTTAGAAACCAAACTATTAGTCCTGGCTAGGGATTTGATTCTGAATTGCAATAGTGTGATGAGGTACTGAACAACCCATCAAATCGGGGAGAAAACAAACACCTAAGTGCTGGACATGAGAGAGAAAAAGAGATTTGCTGAGATTGTGGACGGCAAGCAACAGTTAGAGCTGCCAAGAGAAGCAGGGAAAGCTGAATTAGAAAAGCCAACTTGAGTGCATGCAATATTTTTGGAGCACTTCACTTTTCCTGCCACCCCACCCCTCAAAGTCAACCCAACAAAAACAGTTCTGTTCCAAGGGACACCACAAGTTGAAAACAGTAGACTTGTGAATTACAGGAAACCCCAAATCCTATCTAGGATTAGTTAGCAGCAAAACAGTCCTGTAGCAATGTCTTGGCATCAGCTATATCCTCAGATTGAGCAAAGCATAACCACCACGAGAGCATCCAGATCTTTTTTTTTTTTAAATGGGACAAGTCTGCCATTTCTGTGTTATAGGTAACTTCTCAGTGCTAGGACCATAAAAGCATTCAAAAAACCTACTATTTAATAGCACTTAGGTGTTCAATAAGTGAATTCTATAGAGGTATGCACTAGACATTCCCAAGGGAAGTATGAGCAAAGCAGTTTCACCCTTTGTGGGATATTATACTCGTTACATCTTACTTACTGAAGCCTGGACTCATGCTCTGAATATCAAGTGTCAAATAAAGCATTTGCATGGTGCTATGCTGTTTGTAAACCTCTTATCAAATTTACAGGAAATATTTTACTTATCCCGGAGTGTATTTCTGTCAGAGACAGAATAACAAAGCCACGGTTGATGTATCAGCTATCTATTCATATCACTGTCTTGTTGAGAGAAAGGCAGGCATGGAAACAGAATGAATTGGTTTGCATTTCCAGTCTGCTGAAGGCTTTTTCAAACTTTTCCAAATACCTCAAGATCAACTTTGCTAGCTCTAGTCAAATTCGTTATGGGTATGTGAAATACTGAGCATTTCATGTCTCGCTTCTGGTGTTTTAAAGTGAAGGAGCTGGAAAATTCCCTGTTGTTAACCATGTCAAAAAGTTCCCAGATTGGTTTATCCCAGTGGAAGGCTCTTACCTAAAGAAATAACCCTTCCAAATCACAATAATTGAGACTAAGCCCCCACACCTCCCTCAATAAACAATCCCTGACCTCTCACTAGTTTACTGGTACTGGGTGACATTAGTCTGCTTCTGCTCTTAGTTATCTGACTGATTTTAAACAAGGGGAACATTTCATAGTTAAAAAAAGATATAAAAAAAGATAAAACAGCTTTTGCTATTACCTTCAGAAGTGTAGTCTTTGTTGGGTCCAGCTTTGAGTTACATTCAACCTGTATTGGAGAAAAGAAGCACTAGGCATCATACATGAGATGATATTTATCAGTTATTGGATTAAAGTGGATGAAATATATTTTCAGATCTAGTATGAACTAAACTGTGGACCTTAGGTTTCTCAATAAAGACATTTTAAGCATACATATATAGATATAAATCCAAGTTCAGATTTCTGGCCATATTCTTTTTCATTTGAAAAGACACTGTACGGGAATTAGAGGGCTTTTTTTTTAGTGTGTTGCTGGACTCTGCTGGCAAAAAGTGTTGTTTATCTCATGAATTGAGGTTATCTGATAGAGTGCCAAGTGGTTAGCAGCCATATGTTCAATGAGCAGGAGCCTGACCCTGCCTATTAAGGCACAACATCTGAAGTCATCGTATCATCTGAGGCTGGTTATCATGGCCCAAAAGAAGCTCCTCGCTTCCACAGCAACCCTGGGCAGAACTCCAGCACC
This sequence comes from Nothura maculosa, assembly GCA_032353885.1. NCBI lineage: Eukaryota > Metazoa > Chordata > Aves > Tinamiformes > Tinamidae > Nothura > Nothura maculosa. The sequence goes on along the minus strand of JAUBOD010000843.1, from coordinate 2,557,536 downwards.
ACAAAACAAGTTAAAATGCCAGCAACAGATCCTTCTCTAAAGGAAAATATTTGCGGTTCAGTGGAACTACTGTGGTGACTGCTCCTAACACGGCAGCTATTAAATATGGGCAGGCAGGCAAAGGGTACAAAATATTTAGAATAATGGTATCTCTCCCATGGTCTGAGAAAGGAGAGCCATCTGGGATGGACCCATAGCTGGGTGTGAGGTCCGCTAGGCTCACGCAGCCTCCTAGTTCTAGTACAGGTTAAACTCAACAGTAAAGAGTATGCTGCTATGGATTGCTCCACGTACGCACCACAGCATCCACAGCTGGGGAGCTGTCGCCAACCACCAGGAGCACAGGGCATCTGCAATGAAGAAATGAAATGGGTGTTATTTCTGTGAGCCAGCCCAAACATTCACCAACCTTCATTCTGGAAGGAACAGGGAGTTATGACTATCAAAAAGGATCAATTTTGTGTTCTAGACACCTTAAACACACTATATTAGACATAGGTCTACTGACTCTCTATAACCTATACAAGAACCTGTTCTTTTCCTGATTTCTTAGCAATCATGCCTTCTTCTGCCCATATGCTTTGTTTCATAAGTAAATGAATGTAGGTAAGTATAAGCATCAAAATCTTATCCCCCTGCTGCCTTCAACTTTTGGACTGTTTAGATTTGATCCAGTCGGCAGAAGAGCAGAGCCAAAACCTCCTGTGTGGGCAGTGGAACATTAGGTCTGAAAAGTTGTTTTGTGGTGAGATTGCAGCAAAAGTGAAATATTGGATATTAGAAAATCTGATAGATAAACATTTCATATCTGCTTTATGTGCATGAAGTTCAGGGATTTTCAGTAATTTTCATCACATTTCTTGGTTGGATAGGTAGGACTATAGGCATTCAAGGCTTTAAGTTTCCTCGACTAGGGCTGATCTCTAGGTTAAGCCAAGTATATTTAGTTTTCAATCACTAAGCCCAAATCTGCAAATTTTGCAATTTGCAATTTCTCCAAGGCCAAATTTGCGAAATTTGCAGACACACAGCAAGTGACAGTCACTATTTAATTTCATGTCTGCAGAGTCTTCCCGCAGTATCTGACCTGCAGGAACCTCTATCTCCTAGACTAAATTTCAAGAGTTTTTGCTAGTACATAAGGATAACAACTACAGTTCTGAAGTGTGCATGTGATGCACCCACAGGTTGAGTCTCTAACATAATATCACATACAGGTGAGCTGGCAGGAAATATAGTACTTACTGCAGAGTGACGACATTTATTCCAGGAACAGGTCTCTCAATCTCTAGATCTCGACGACTGAAAAAATAGAGGAAAAGATTTCGGTACACTTAAGTATTAGAAGTACTTCCATATTCATCCGTTTCAGAGAAAATAAATATTCATATGTTTATCTGATATACTAGCATCCACAGCTGATGGATAATTAGCTTTAGACTGAAACTAAATACCATTTTGGTCCCTTCCAACCTTGAAGATTCTGTGATTTTGTGATTCATTTTCTTCATCCAGTCTAAGTCTGCCTCTTTTCCCACACTGCACAGGGACACCCATAAGCAAATACCAAGATGCTTAAAGTACTGTCAGATCAGAATTTATGCTGGAGCAAAACATAATTCCATCAAAAGGAATATTGAACCAGAGGTCTGGACAACATCTTCAAACAGTTTTCAGTTAATAATCAGAAAAGTGTATTCACCTGTTGTAAGAGTTGACAAAGAGATGAAGGTTGTTTTGATTCATGTCATTAATAATATGTTGACGATAAGTATGGATCAGGTCATGGTTGCTGTGAATCTCGTCCTACAGTGGAGACAGAATTTGATCAATAGGAATGCATCTTTTAGGAAGTGACAACTCACCCTCAGTGACATTACCTAGAGTTAACATTTTTCCCAATTTCTATACTGTTTTTCTTTGGTTCATGGCTTCAGTACATTGTAACATCAAGACTTTACAACTGCAAAATAATGAGTTGTAGTGCAGATGTTTACATTCAAACACATGTGAGGTTTCAAAAGCAGAGGAGATTCAGAGTAAGACGTTCAATACATGTTTTCAGGATGAATCAGATGCTTAAAGCTTATGAACACATATGGAACTGTTTCACAATAGTAAATTAAGCTTCAAGGACTTAAATCACTGACATTTTCAAGAAGCTTGTTACTACAGCCTTTATAGATTAGTTCCTTGTTCTGTAGTGTTGTTTTCCATTACATCAGCTAATAGCTTAAAGCAAAGCAATGTAGCCTTAGAAAATGGTAGAGCACTTCCTACTGAAGTAGGCTTATGGTAAAAACCATGATTTCTACCAGTAACTAGTTGTTCCAGAGTTATAAGTATATTGCACAATAAAACTTAGTGGGCGTATTCTGCCTAGAGCCTGAGGACATTTCATATCTGTTGATGTCTATGTATCAGCTATCTAAAGAGGTAGTTATCTCTACTAGGTCTATCTAAACAGGTAGTTATCTCTACTAGGCTTGTTATGACTGAGGTGCAAAGCAAACCTCACTGCCGCACACTAGTTCTGAAGTACTGGCAACACTACCCCTAATCCAAACCTGAAGTTTAACTTTGTATTTTGCTTTTAAAGGGAAACTTTCTCGCATTCTCCCAGCTTCAAGAGATAAATATAGGTGAATGAATATGCAACAGGAATATTCTGAATGTGCTTACCTTTCCAAAAAGATGTGAAATGACCATATCTGGTAAAGCATTTGTCCAACCTGAAATCTGAACAGTGAGATTTAAGTATTTGATATGAAAACAATCCTTGAGCAATGGAATATTTTATTATCTATAATTAAATGAATGGATGTTTTACCACAGTTCCTATATTTTTAACACACTCGATTGACAAATTCTTCCCTAATCCAGCAATAGTATTAGGCATTACTTATGTTTGAGTTGTTCTTATAGGATGTATTTACTACTGCCTCTATGCAGGGAACACATTATTAGCAGTATATATATACAAATGGAATTTTCCCTGCAAGAACACTGGGTAATCCAGCCAGACATATATAATTTGCTAAAATGTTCCATTTCCTCCCTAACAACCCACATGGACAGTATTTTGGAGACAGTACCTAAGGGACATGGAGCTCATGTCCTAAAACACGTTCTTGCTTTTTAAGGACAGAAGGACACAAGACACCAATTTTAGACTTAAGGTTGGCAGTGCCTAAGTGCCTGCATAGATGGAAGGCAGAGGCAGGGATATGAAAGAATTTAAGTGAGGCATTGGAAGAGATAACCAAAACAAGCCTAGTCATAGGCTTGGAAAACTAATTGTAGAAGAGCTACTGAACTGATCAATTAAACTTAGTGAAATAATCCTGTATGCAAGATCATTAAAAATGTGTAACAGACTTGAAACAATTCTGCATCCCCGATTTGGAAAGTGTTATGAGGTTTTCATAATCAATACCACCCTACATACTTTCAGTGTGTTTCCTCTCAGTGTGTATGTGTGTGGTTAGAAAGATGACCATATAATTTTTGGTACATTTTTTTTAAATTATCGCAACTGCTATTCACTTGGATATGAGCCGGTGTCACGTGCCTTCCATCACGTTATCCTGACATATGTAGCCTAACAAAACACTTAAGTGATATTTAATGTATTAAAACTCTTCAATGACAAGTAGTGTAACACATTCACACACAGGTTCCAAGGATCTTTTTGAAGTGCTCTACCACATTGTAGGATTACAACTGCAAATGAATGTAGGTAACTGGAGCTTTTTTGCACATGAACTTTCACTTAAAATTCTAGACAATCTGTTCACAGCTGCTGCAGCCAATACTGTTTTAAGTTGTTTTTTTGCATGCAAGGCTCAGATGGATCAGTAAAAACTGGACTAATTTGTTTTGAACATTTTTCAGTGCTCTAGTTCACAGTTTGGAGTGCACTGGTAAACAAAGCCAGAGCCAGAATCAAAGCTTGAAGTTTGCTTGAAAGAAAGGTATTTCCAAATCTATATTGTGTTCTGGGTCCAATTAGATTCTCCCTCCCCACAAAGTCACCAGCATCTATAAACTGTAGCCATAACCTGTGGTCTCATTGTACCATAGATATCCATTTCTTAGAAGTACTTAATTTCATCATGACCCTCACCAGCTAGTGATGCAGGTAGAATTGTAAATACAAGAGTAAACTCAAAGGGAATTAGCAATACTTTCCATCTACTGCCATTCCTTAATGCACAAGCTTGCCCAGTTTCTCATGCTCAGCAGACTCATGGTATGATTGACTTTTCTAACTTACAAGTGTTTACCTTAGTTGCTGCCCAGTCCATCCAGCCCTCAGCACAGGGGTTTACATTAATGAGAACTAATCCTTCCACCATATCCGAGTGGTTTAACTGCAGTGGGGAAAAAAAAAATTAAGATCCATCACACATCTTCTGCAATCTGCCAGTCAGCATAAAGTTTAAATTAGCAAATCATCAAGGAGGAGAGGTGACAGGTTTAGTTTTATCTTGCATAAAGCAAGCATATGTATGGAAAAGAAAAAAAATCTTCATTAAAGCAATTCAGCCAGCAGCTGGAGAAGATTAAGATTTAGCTTCTTCTCCACCCTCAGTTTAAATAGAGAACTCCCATTAAAAAAACCTTCTGCAGACGAACTGTGTAGAACCCAGGCCTTAAGTGGAAAGTCTAGATCTCCTGGATGAGCTACCCCGCAGCTCACGGTATTTCACTCAAATTCCAAACTGCACAAGCTGGGGGGGCTGCAGCGCATTTGGTAATTAAATTTAAGATAGCTCAATGAAACTTACAGCAAATCGAGTTAAGATATAGGCACCCGCTCCTGTTCCCATTCCAATTACACTCTTCAGCCTGCATAGAAATACAAGGGAAGAGAGAAATCCTTAAGAAATTAAGAAATTCTTTGAAAACAAATACATCTTGTGCTGCTGTTAGGCTCCTCCTTTCAAGTTGATCTTTCAACAGGTCACTTCAGTAGCTGGGTGGCTTCATGGGACAGACTCTCATGCAATGCTGCACAGCAGTAATTGTAGCTTATCTTCAGGTAAATACACTAAGCAACTCTAATGGGAAGGGTTAGGGTTTCTTGACTGCTGCCTGCCTGGAAAATGTAGAAGAGGCTCGTGAAATCTCTGCTCTAAATACAAAGCCCCTGTCCCCAATCTGCCCCTGCTCTCCATGGTGCAGCCACCAACCGGTGTCACTAATCTCTGACAGGGAGAGCTGGCGTGGAAATCTCTCATCTCATCCAGCCACCATGCTGATTAAGTTTAAAATGCATAACTGAACAGGGCAGAGACAAGGCAAATATTTGCATTAACTGTAATTGGTTTTAAAGCATCAGCTCCAAGGTCTTGCAAAATAAATGGAAGACTAGAAAAAATTGCTGAGGAGCAAAAAAAAAAAAAAAAA
>JAUBOD010000843.1:2540264-2550452 GCA_032353885.1 Nothura maculosa | reverse complement strand
ATGTGCATTACAGGATGGCAGATGTCTGTTCCAGCTGAAAGCAGAAGATATGATAATGAGCCTTTTAAAAATAAGCCTCAAAATAAAATAATGAGCCTCAAAAAGAAGTTAACTCTTCATAAATTAGAAACAAATTTAAACTTTAGACGAACGTTCCCAGCCCCATCCACATTTTTATACTTCTGGTCCATCATAGAAAATGTTTAATAAGATGGGAGAATGACACACTTGAAAGATCTTTTGTAAATAACTTGAGTGTTTGTTTTTCAGGGACAGACAAAATTCTATATCTTCAAAATGAGGATAGCTTTCCATTAGTATTGCTGGAGAAAATTAAGTCATAGGGAAAGCTTATGAAGCTATTGAAGTTTTACAAAAACAGCTGTAAATCAATGCTTCTGCTCATATGCACAGCAGAAAATTTTCATGGGAGGAAATTTTGAACAAAATCCCAATAGAGCAGCAAAAAGGAAAAAGGAAAATCACCCTGAAGTAGTTGAAGAACATCTGCTCAGGAGGTATCAATCTGTTTCACATCATGACTTGGATAAAAGCAGTCTTTTTCTCCCTATACACACTTAAGTACTCCAGCCTTAAGCTTTTACCATGAGTGAGTATTTTTACAGCATTCCCGACTTGAACAAAAACTGTAAGTTCAGACAGAAACAAGCTCTGAGAAGCTTTGGAGTTAATTCTTCATGGGGAACCAATTTCAAAGCAGAGTCTAAATAAGAGTATATCAAAAAATGATGTCAGTTTCACAACCATCTTTATTTTCTACTCTTTGTCTTTTAGGATTGATTTCCTACTATCTCTGAAAATCTTCAAACAGAGAAAAAGAGAGAGAGATAAGGGAAAAAGAGACTAAAAGTTCAAAGAAACTTTAGGTAGAGTCTACACGTTCCAAGAAAAAGCAGCAAATTATTTTAAGCTCTTCTCTTAGTATTTGCTGTCTTGTTTTAGATAGTCACTAAACTGTCTCAACAGCACAACTCTCTGTGATGCCGTGATGATGCCATTAAGTTGTGGACCTTGCTAGCACAGACCGTGATAGTTGCCCCATGAATCTGATAACACAGAAGTGCTAATGTCCATATTCTGAATGAGTATTAAGACATCTAATTTGAACAAATTCAAAGGGAGTGACAGGAAAAGCTTTGCCTGCTAGTAGAAAACTGGGCCACTCTTGTTAACACAAGCCAAGAACCTGGCCCATGGTGACCTCCGTAGCATCAGACCAGCTTAGAAATTAAGAAAGGAAACAGAGCAGCTCATGACATAGGAGTACATATAAGCTCCTTAATACCTTGTTCTTATAGAACAACTGTTCCTTCCCTTGGCTTGCTGGCTGCTCCGTTTCTCAGGGGAGGTTAACCTATCCAAAGCTCATCTTATGGCAAACCTGTCCCATTTGACTAAATAGGGCAAGCATTTTGGCCAGGACCATGGTCATGGTACAGAAAACTTCCAAGCATCATATGCCATATGCACTCAGGAGCGTGAATCCATTTATGACAGGTGGAGGAACATCACTTTGTTATAATTAGGTGACTTGGACTTCCCAAATAACTTTCCAGTTTTATTCCTCAATGTCTTCCATTCTACTATTTCATAAAAATCTGACTTGCAAAAGACACTATTTCTCAGCTAATGACTAACTTGATTGAGTGAATTCAATTTTGTATTTGCACCCAAAATTAAATCATCAAAACAAGGTGACCTTATTTAAAGTGGCACCTGTCAATGAATTGTTTTTCCAAGAAGTCTAGTCAGAGATTAAACCTGAAATTATAGCCCTAGAGTCTACTGTGAACTGCCAAAATACAACAGGGCCCCAGTAACTTAGAAATGTGGAGCCTCAGGATTTCAGTTCAGAAGCCAATTTGTGTTTTCTTCCAAGTGCCTTTTAATTAAACTGCAAATCAAGACTCTTCTTCCAACCACAGTAAGGGGATAGCTGTGAAAGCAGAGACTGTTTCCCTGACAACTCACCCAGTTGGGAAGGATGCCGCTCCATCCTGCTGCCCAGGTGCATCCACATGGCAAACTGCGAAGTGCTGGGTGATCTCCTGCATATCCTCAAAGTTGAAGAGAGGATTGAAGCAAGTTTTATCTTAAAAAAGAAAAAAGAACCAATTAAGCTCTTTCCTCATGGCCAGCTGACCTTTACTTAATAGTTGTTCTGGCATTTCCAAAAAGTATTTACATGGTGCAGCAAAATCCCTAGGAATTCTTCTTTGTTCAAAAGTTAAAACAGCAATAAAGTCCAGTAAGGAGAATTCACCCCAGGACTTGGCTTTGGTATTTTTTTATTGACTTATCTAGTCATTTTTTCTTTTAATTATGTCAAAACAGATGGAGAAGAAAGTATTCATCCCTAAGATGGAGGCTTGTATTTTTGCCCAAGTATTACAAGGTAAATATTACATTAGCAGCTGCTTCAGACAACTGAAGACAAAAATGTCCAAATGTGATATTTAAGGCTTTAGGCCCAAAACTTTGAGATGATTTGATTTCTGGTGTTTAAGGAATATTAATGTGAGAGAACATTAGCACATTTTTCCTCAGGTGGAAAACATGAATTCTGTAGCACTTAGAGACCTATAAAACTGTTCAATATTGAGTTTGTGTTTTTAATTGCCTCATACTACATAATGTATGAGAAAAAAAATCAATAGAAATTATAAAGCATTTTCAGCTAAAATTCATCACTGGTAGAACATGCGATTTCTTCCCATTTCAAAGTGGAAGAACTTTTATTCATCATACCATTCACCAGATAGGCTTTGTATGTCTAAAAAGAAAAAAAAAGTCTTAATGAAAGATTAGATCTAGATTAAGCCCTGCCCTAATCCACTGAAAATCCAAAATAAAGCAGTTCTACTAAAAATAGCCAAGAAAACAGAGTCTGTCCTATGAATAATATATTTTTATTCTTCTTCAACAATTAGACTTCAGAGATCTGCAGATGTTTTAAAGTTTTAATAACTGATTAAGGAACAGTATATTGCAAAAAGCAAAAAGTACAAGTGAAAAGAAAGTGCAGCAGATCTGGATACTAGATTATTACTTCCTTGGATGAAATAAAATATAACTCTTTGGGGTTTTTTTTTGTTTTTTTTTTAAGTAGTGATTGAAGATGCAATGCTCACATTCATTTAGTTTTTCCAGGCTGCATGAAAAAGATACCTAATAGATCTGGCATATCCTTGGCAGCACAAGATCAATAATCTGAAGAACTGCAAGGCAAGAACCAGCATTGACCAGTCCTGTTGGAAACAGCCTCAGCCATCTTCTGTGAGCATTTTAAAGTGTTTTTATAAGCTCATGAAAGACTTCCACAGATCCCTTTGCATCTTTAAGTGAATTTTCTAATTACTTACTTTGGGGAGTTGGACTGGGCAAGAAAAAATATCTGAGAATTCAACCAGCTCAAAAAGGAGATTTAAGCTAGGCATATCCCTATACAAAGGACAGTACTATCTAATATTTTGCACTGCACATTCATGAGCAAGGATCTAAGAAAAAAATTAACCAGTTGCTTCCATAGCTTTAATTACAGTAGTGGTTATAAATACCCAAATGAAAATGGAAACCAAGGAAGACCTAAACAAAAGTCTACTTACGATTCAGCCCGATGTCATGGTATGTGAGGATGGCAGGTCTATTGCCCTTAGGAGTCCCACACATGGTAACATGGACAGAGCCATGTACGGTCTCCACATCTTGTTCCTGAAAAAGAGAAAGAGGAATCTATCAAGTTCTGGCACAAGTGCTCAACTCAACCCCCACTGGAGACCTTTCATCTTCACTATTGCCCTGAGTGAGTATTGCAGCACAGCTCAAAGAAGACAGACATAAGCTCAGAAAATGTCAGGCTGCTAAAGCAGCTGAGAGAGGTTTTCCTGTGAATATCAGTGTTGGGTGATTTCAGGATGTACTGGAGAGTCTAAGCAAGTGGTGGATCACATCAAGGAGCTCAACTCAGCACACTCCTTACTCCTTTCCCTACCAGCTGTCCCCCTAGTGCCACTTTCCCAGCTGGGCTCAGCCCAATGACTTCTCAGTTCCAGAGATCTCTGCAATTTCTGAATGTGTAAGCAAGTCAGATAATATTTAGGTGGTACCAACATTCAGGACACACAGAACAGTTCTCATTTCTTTTGCATAGGTGGGTAGAAGCAATCTGTTGGATTGTCATGGGTATGAAGGGAATCACAGCAGATGCATAGGACACTTTTATAACTTTTTACATTTGCATGCAGTAAACCTAAAGTCAAAGTAGTGTAGAGCTAGGAATCAGGCTTGGCACTTTGTGAGAACATTTCCCTCCAAGCACATTAAATACAAGCACTGTCTGCTACTGCTGCACTTGCCTGGCTCACTTCATGCTCTATCAGCCAGAGAGGAGTCTAGGTTAGCTCCAAATCTTTAGAGATTCTTCAGAAGCCTTAAGCATGAAACTTTGAATGTCTTCACTGCAAAAAGCCAGGAGTCCTTCTGGGCTCCAAAGCAAAGTAATAACTTTGCAACTATGAGATGAGATGAGGAGATGCAACTCCCATCTCAGACATTTGATACTTAAAATAGATCATTGATTTTGTTGAAAATAAGGATATTAGGCAGCACCATTCCACAATATACCTATTTTTTCTTGCAATTGCTCATTTACATCTGTTTTAAGTCATGATTATACCCACAAATCAACATTCCCCCACTTCACCCCCAGGCAGGGTTGAGTATCATTATCTGAACTCTGTTACGCCAAAACAGTAACGTTCAGCTCCTAAATCTCTTTAGAGATTCAGTCTTCTGCATACTTACTGCATTGCTTAACAAGTAAGCTGTATCCTCCATATCCAACACCATCTTTAGGCACAACAGCGTGATAAATCCAGTAAGTCAGACAGAGGAGCAAACAGCAGGTTTTCTACTTCACTCAAGTAGGAAATTGGGTTATATAGACGAGCTGCTATTCCGCACAGGCTTATGGCTCCCATAATGCCCCGCTTGAAAAAACAAACCAGACTAACTCAGGACGTCACTCTTAAATAGGATTTAAGTCAGGTTTGACCAGGAGAAGTACTTGTTTAATATAGCTCAGACATCAAAGATGAACTAAGGCTCTGCCACACAGTACGAGAAGTGCCAGCTTTCAAACCTGGGAATTAGTCTTTTCTGTTCTCATTAGCTTTTGTTTAGTTTAGGTGCCTTTGGGATCTTGATTTCACAAATGCTAAAATATCCCAAACTGATTTTAAATTAAATCAGAACCAAGTTCATTTCTAAAAGCCAGGAGTTAAGATTATAGTATGTACACAAAAGACTGTGAACAACAAGAAACCTTACTTGAGCATCACTTTAGCAAATTCCACAGTAAATAAACCAGCATTTAGCCTAAATTCTTCCTGCCCAGTCATAATGATATTATTGTAGGCAACATTTCTGGCAGGCAATTAGCTTTTTTAACAATATTAGTTATATTATACATCAAAAGAGATTGATAATAGAAAACTAGTACTGTTTTCTACCTTAATTCTGTATTTGCAAGGCATAAGATGCAGCATCAGCAGGTTGGCAAAACTTAGGAACAGTAATGAAAGTAAATTGTACTAGATAATGCTTCTCTTGAGAAATGATGAATTTAGAAATTGTTTCCTCTTTGGAAAGCCTTTTGTATTATCACGTTTCTTGCTGTGAATGCCACATCTCTTCAGTAATACCCCTGAAAAACCTAGAATATTTTTTCTTAGAAGATACAACTTTTCACAATTGAATATCCTCCTCCTTTTCACATGTAAAAAAAAATTGCTCAGGATAGACCAAGCAAGGCATTTGAATCTGCACATTCCACTGATCTCTGGAGTTAATTTTTCTGGTGGAAGTCTAGGTCCAATTTATACTCAGTATAAACTAAATACAGGAGCATCTCTGAACTAATGACTGGTATAAATAACAGTCAGTTTAAGAGCTGGTTTAATTCTTCATCTTTACAATGAGACCCATGAAATCAAGTGGATTGGGCTAATTTCTATTAGTGTAGATGCTTATCTACAAATAGTGAAAAGGTTCTTCTAAAAAAACCCAACCAATTCAATCCTTTTTTGGGGGTGGATGATATCAAAAACAACTATTTCACACCTCTACTGATCCTATCAAAAATCAAGAGATTTGGCTACATGATGTGCGGATGAATGTTTTGAAAATGTAGAGCACTGAAAACAGATGGCAGCACATCCTAATCAACATCAGTGTTACAGTAAGAGGCTCTTCCCCAACTGATTTGTATTAAAACACTATCTTAGAAAAAAAAATCCAAGATACACTAATCCGATAGAAGGATAAAGACAACTCGCCATCTGTTCACATCTCTCACGTTAGGAGAGGTACGATCTTTTCTTAGTGCTCTAAAAAAACCACAAAAATTCTTTTGATACATGCAATTTAAGAGAGGCTATCTTAGTCTGAAAATAACTGATTCCTTTTTTGGGTTACATTTTGTAGTCACATTGGATTACATTGGGTATTTTGTATACATTTTTTTCTGGTTGCCATTTTCTATCATTTTGTCATAAGATTAGAAGGGTGAGGCAATCTGTAAATCGATACCACAGGAAAGCTCCTTTATTCACTCCATTCTACCACAGATAAGTGAAATATGAATTGTGGAATATGCTTATAAACAGCTTGTTATTCATTTTTCTAAATAGGGGATATACAGTGAAAATATCTTAAACATGTCAAAAGAAAATATATTCATTGCATGTTTTGCTAAATACTCTGTATCTTCCATTTTAATTAAAAACTATGCATCCCATCATACTTATTTTAAAGCTTCCAAATATATTTAATCCTCAAAGCCCATTTCATGCTTTTATTTAATTTATAATACTATACCTGTTAAATACAATTCCCTTCTTTTGCATAGAACTGAGGGAAAAGCTTCAGAACTCTTTAAAAAAAAGAGTTAGGGGACAGTATGTTTTAAGTTCATAAAATTTTGGATACTTTGTCTAAATTCAAATCGGAAATTTAATTTACTAGCTACTCACTTATGCTATTTTTCTTTTTTACCCCTCAATAACTTGAAGATCAAAAGAGTTTGAGTTCTTAATATAACATTGCTGTAGTGGGTACCAAATCTCTCTTACCCTAAAGTTATTTAACATCTTCTCATCTAGTTTTTCCTATCCTGAAATGGTTCATTTTAGCTGTATTAGATTATTAAATAATAGATTTTACTAGAGGAACAAGCAATATAGATGCAGCCAACACCTGATGCCAGCAGGGAACCATCTGCTCTGTCACACAACAAGGAAAGGCTGAGCTGTCTCCTCTTGCAAAGGGCTCATCCTGGCCCACCTCCAAGGCAAGAGGATAACAGTGGCACCAGCACACTACAAGCACAAGCACCATCGCAGGGGACCAACTCAGCTCTGCCACCTAGAGCTGCTCCATGTCTCAAAGCTTTGCCTCACTATGGAGAGTGCATTTTCCTTCAGTGCTCACTTCCCAAATGCAAAGGTAAGAGCAAATATTTACACCAACTCCAATACTACCAAGTTAGAGAGCTGGCAAACAATATTAAACTGCAAATGTAACTGAAGTGTTTTTGCTGAAGCAGCATAAAATAGGATAGGGCACATTGTCCTGCAGCTGTTTGTCATTAATTGTGCTAAAACAGGTTTGTTTGGGCAGGAATGTTCCCTTATTGGATGGACTAGGTAACTTTATAACTGAATTACTTAAATTACTTGAAATACTTAAAACTTTCAAGTAAGTGCTACAAAATCATACCTGCAGCAGCAATGGGAAGAAGATATTGGTTCTTCCACTGCACTTATCTTGGCCATGCCCTAATTAACTCCATGAAAGAATAGCCATAACCAAGTCTTGCAATGTGAACTTTCAGGAGGAGGAAGATAGGCTATATAATGGATGATTTAAACCAAAACCAATAAAATAAACAAAAAAAAAACCCTCCAAATCTAAAATAACATGTGAAATAAGACTTTTTTTTCCAAATTTGAATACTCACACAGTACTCACACCAGAACACATCCAAGGCAGTCCTATGTGGCACAGACAGTGGCTAGTGGTGGGCAAAGTTGCTAACTCAACCTGATCTGCCCCCAAAAGGACCAAGCAAGTTATATGGTGGACATGTCCACATAAAGGAGCCAGAACAGCTCCATACTCTCAAATGCTGAGCACTTACTTTCCTGACCAAGTTCACTCTCTCCTAAGTAGGCACCATGTGGGTCAGGGTGCCTATTCAATACGCCCATGGATCTTTACTGACAAGGACCTCCAGAGCCACAAGGGGACTCATGTACTTCCATAAACAAAGCCCTCACAACAGCTTCAAACAGTGCCCTTCAAGCAGCTGCAGAACTTCAAGATGTACAGGGAGTTTATGTGCAGCTTTGGACACAGATAAGCCCCTATCCTTTCCAGTGGTGGTTCTTAACATAATGGATTGAGACTGTTTTTCCACATTTTCCTTTCTTGAACTAGAACAACTAAGGATTAAGTTCTAAGATAGGAAGATAATTTAAGAAAAAAGAAAAAAAGAGCTGGCGCAGGAAGGCTAAATGACAAGAACCACTGGTCTGGATTAACGAGAGTTAATCCAAAACAAAACAAAAAGGGTTACAGAATTTGATCTCACAATTTAAAAACCTTGATGTAGGCACAATTTAGAAACTAAGCAAACTTACTCCAACAATAGAAATGAAATACAGGTCACTTCTAGTCATATTTTATCAAAATATTGTAGAATTCCCTAGAGAAAACTTAATCTAGGATTCAGATTAATTTAGTAAAAATGATCAGTCTGGACTCTGACAGAAATAATCTTACATGCTGTGCAGAGTCTTGCAGGAAGCCGTACAGAGATGAGTAACTTACACTTATCAAGATTTCAGATAGTGGATCATTACAAAGATGAGGGTGAAGCTGTAGTATTAATAAAAGCTACAGTTTTTTAAAAAATGCTATGGAAAGACGCCCAGAGAAATAACTGAAATAATCATCTCCTCTGTGTTCCAACAGAAGAAGATGCTCTAGTTTGTGCTATACTTTACAGCACTACTTGCACAGCACCAAATCAAAAATACGTCTCAAATAAAGTACGTCTTGTGTTATTTTCTTCCCAAGTATAGCCATTTGCAGGTACAAGAGCTAAGTAAAATGCAATAGCTTGCCTTATTCATGTAAATTATGCCTCCCTCTTTACACTCCCTCAATAAAAGTTATGCAGCAAGCATCTTTCTCCAGCAAATGTATTCTAACATCAGAGAGGGGATTTCACCATTTATTTTTTGCCAAGGCAGGTACAAGTTTGTTGCTTTCTCCAAATTCAGTTCAACCCATCTCAGAGCACAGTGCATCGCCCAAGCTGCACGTTAAGAACCAGAGAAGACAAACTGCCCTAGAAAAAAATGATTACTTAATATCGTTACCACTCTGGATGCTTCAGCGTCCGTTGGAAACTTTAGTGGGATACATTAAGAGGAGCATATCCTTAGAGAAAAGGCAAGCTCACTGCTAATGAAAGAAAATTAATTGTGAAAAGTGTATGCATGTGCACAGAGAGAAATATTTTGCTTTCACTAATGCTGTAGAAAAATCTTATGCAGCAAGAATAGAGCTGCCTGCATCCATTCACCCCTTTTCAATGAAACTTTCTCAGCTTCAGTTTGAAAAGGCCTCCTGCGGTGCCTTTCACACCATTATGTAAAAATCCATTGAGCCTTGTCCCACAGTAACAGTATTTCTCATGAGCAGTCAGTCATTTCTAACCCTTTTTGATTTTTTTTTAATATCAATTCAATTTCTCTTTTACTCAAATTGAAAAAAGAGCTTTACTTGCCTGAACATCAAAGTCTGGAAGGAGGCGAGTGATAGCCTGTGAAGAAATCAAGATATTAACGTAAGTAACTTTTGCAGCTACAGAAATCTGCTTTAACATAAGCACTCAGGCTTGTGTGTTCTAAGCCACAGATACCAAAATTCACCTTAGAGCTTTTACCCACTTATCTTCACAGCAGATGTCAAAACAGTAAAATAGGCATATGACTATTATCCTCTGTTACTATTTCATGTTGAAACCAATGACACCCACTGAGAAACATCAAACGAGATTTCAGAGCCCTAGGAATGGCAGCCAAAGGTCTGGGAGCCCAG
>JAUBOD010000843.1:2485746-2509933 GCA_032353885.1 Nothura maculosa | reverse complement strand
GTGTCATGCTAAGTGTGTAGATCTGGCAAAAATGTAAGACAGGACTAACCACTGCATTAGATATCTTTATTTAATAAACAAATATCTCTCATGCTGTGACACCCAAAATCACTCCCAGCACTAAATAGCAATAATAGCACATTATTATTAGTTGCATATATTAGCTGTTCTTAAATAATTAACATGTAGATCAAAACCTTCATACGAAGGGTTTGTTCATAACAGTAGAAAGGGAAAAAAGAGAAACAAACATAAATCCTAGCCTGAATAGTTAACCAAAGATTGTAGATTCTTCCAATGAGGAAGAAAATCTCAGGACTGTCTCAGAGGCTTTGGCATAATCCTTTTTTTTCTTTTTCTCCTTGGAGGGAGGATTTAGTAGCAGGAACAAGGCAAAAACAAGCCATCAAATGAAACTGTGATATAGCAAGTGATGTAAAGTGACATACCAGTTGACATAAAGGCCACTTTCTGACTCATACTGTTTTTCACTTAGAGGATCAAAGCAACAATAGCATGTAAGAGAGTTTTTAATCAGGAAACTCCAATGAGGAAGATGACAACAACTTTGGTCTCAAGGTAGTACAAAGCAAGGTAACAAACCGAGTAACTCTGGAATCTGAAATATACTTTTTTTCCTGTTTATTGTTTTAGGCACCATCTACTGGTGGTGTAAATACCTGGAGAAGAAAAGCAGCTTAAAAACCTCATGGGAGCCTGCGGAGCAGGGAGTCTCAGGCATCTTGGAAAAGAGAGTATGTGACTCTTCGAGAGACAAGCAAAGAACATTTATTCCTGGCTCATTTGAGGATTTTGAAAGAGGATTAGTGCTGTGAATAGAGAAGCTCATGCAGTTTCTTGTATTTGTAATCACTTAAACAGCAAAAGACTTCACAATGTAGACTTCACCTAAAGCACTACCCTGTTGCATAAAAGGGGATCAAAAAAGATATCAGATGAAAGTATAATGGAAAGCATAGGCCTACCATATGAATTTTCAGAAAAGAAAAACAGATTAGTGAGTTCTTGACAGGAAAATTGAACTGGAAAGAAATTCCCCGTGATTTCCACATATTTTTTTTTCTTAAAGCAATAAGGCTGCCATCAGGCTCTAGAGGAGAGAGAACCTGTATTTTCCTATCAAAACTTAGCAGATCAATGTTGACGGGAACTCCCAGTGGGATTTCTTGTTATGAAAAAGAAACAGGTGAATCTGGATGTCTTTTGCTGAGTTATTTGAGTCTCTTTTAAAATCTCTCATCAACAGAGCTCAGTGTTTCTCTAAGCACTATCTTCTGAGACATAATAATCATTGTAAAATTGTTTTCTGTTTTTTATCTCTGCGAGTTATTTCTTGCCATAGACTCAGGGCACCCAGAGAACAAGGTGATCACAGTTTTCATTCTAACTGTAACAACCTTAATAGCATTTTCATGTACATTAGGGCGAGTTTATGGACCTTCTTTCTCTGATTCTGTGGTGTTTTGTTAGTTGTCTTCCCCTTACAATGCTTTAAAAGCAAACAAAGATTATTTTTAAAACCTTTCCTCATACATCATGCTTCCCAAAGTGCTTGTCTGGTTCATAGTTCTTGTCTTAAGCCTGTTTTACATTTTTTTAATGTCTTTTTTTTTTTTTAACATCTTTTAGCACGCTGTGCCCAAAATTGGCAGTAAATCCTAGCGGTCTGAACCTCTGTAGGATCTCTGTATAGATTTGCTAGTCGAAAAAATTTAGATCCTGTGTCTGACTTACAGCACCCCTGCTAATATGTCTCAGGATGGCATTAGCTCATTTGCACAGTATCACTCTTTTTCACTTTTTTAAAAATATTTGGTTAGTAGATCTTTTTCTGTGCTCTTGCTCTCTTGTTAGCTCTTCTATTTGTGCTGTGATTTCTTCTTTCTAAGCCTGTAATAAATTAATTAACTTAGGCCATTTCTTCTGGTTAATTGCCAGCACGACGTTCTGTGTTTGATTTCTGTTTCTTAATAATATAAATCCCTGAAAGCGGTTTTGATGTGTCATCCGTGTTGAGCAGTACTCTTTTTTTGTGACTTCATAGTAATTTTATCTAGATTCTCTATCCCTGCTTTCCTTACTGGGATGTTATTTGGAAATTGTACCCAAAGTTTTATTACAAATGTGATAACTCATACCAGTCGCTTCCCTCCCATCAGCTATATGAATTATCATGGCAGCGAAGAAACTGAATTCCTTTGACACTGTTTATTCTTCAGAGAGCCATATTGGATATTTCTTAACACTGCATAATCTTCCAAGTGTTTTCAGGCTATTTCATAATTTGTTCCAGTAGCTTGCCAAGTTCAGCTGAATTCCTTGGGTTTGTTGCTCTTCCTCTTTTCCACCTCCAGAAACACAGACACTATGTTGATCCTTTGCAAGTCCTCAGAGCTCCCCTCCCTGCTGCTGCCTTTTAAACACTCTTTTAAGGACTTTTTTCTTAGCATAAAGAGTTAAATGCACTTAATGGCATACCAGATGGTTCCAGTTGCCAATCTCTGTGTTTCTCTCTCTTCCTACGTTTTGTCTGTTTGTTTTATATGAGTGGTCTCTTTCTCCAGTCTAAATCTTTTTGGTATTTCTATTCTGCATTCTGTTTCTGCGCAAGGCGTTGGAGTTTTTGACATGCTCTTGATTGACTTTTGATAACATGGTCCCTACTTTAACAATCTGCCACTTGTCATGACCATGCAGTTAGCAACAAAAAGTCTCTGTTCAGTGTTTAATGCCAAACAGTCCCAGCAGTCATTACTGATGTACAAAGAAGAAGCCATAGGAAAACAAGGGGGAAAAAAAAAAGTGGAGTTATTCTCTAGGTTCTGCATAAATACAGTTGGATGTTTTATTGTCTTTAACACTGCAGGCTTTCCCTTTAATAATAGAAATCATAAATCTCCTAATGAGTGGGATTATTTTGTTTAATAAAGTAAGGATTACATATCATGTATCTTTTGTTTACCTCTCCAGTCAAATCTTTGTTTTTAAAAAATTGGCAATGACACAGAACAATTTCTTCTAATAAGAACCAATTACAGTAATCTGATAAATTAGAATTAACTTTTGTTACTTTGAAGAAAGTTTTGTAACCATATTGACACATCTTCCTACAGAGCAGAATAACACTATGCTGCAGCCCAGATTCATCTTCTGTCCTTTTTCATATATTTTGACCTTGGCCTTTTTTTGTAAAGTCATTATAAAGAAACTTCATTTGTAAGGATTTTTTTTTTTGTAAATATTGCAGTCTGAATCCAGGAAATAATACAATTGGTTTCTCAAAGAAAGCCATCTTTTGTAAAAGTGGGGAAAAAAACAAAGGTATTTTGGTATTTTGGACTACTATGAAGAATTCTTTTAAGAATGTAGCATGCCTAATATTGATAACTTGAAAGCTAGGGTAAAAGTCTTCAAAATACCAGTCTTAAAAATAGGGTGATCAGCAGCATTTTATGTTTGTGTTTGTGTTACTGAATTGTGCAACAATTCAGTGAAAGACACTCTCTTTTCAGCAACTCAACCTATATGGTCCAACACAAAGAAATGTTCCTTTCTGGATAGTATTATTCATTAATCAAGCCTTATTTAAAGGAATACTTTGAATTCTCAAGGGGAAAAAATTTGGGTGCCTTTTTCAGAGCATCCTGTTGAAGCATATTTTGTTTGCTTAGCACTTCTGAAACAACTTGGACTAAAGTGCAATTTTACTTCATAAAACATAACTGGACCAGTTTCATTACTCCCACTCACTGAAGCCCACGGGATTAAATGGGTGTAACAAAAAGAACTTGGTTATCCACTTGCAAGTCCAATGACTCACAGGGTGTCACAAAAAAAATTGGCAGCCTGCTAACAGACTGTTCAGATTTCCTGCTACCACACACTGTGAAGGCAGCTTCCTTGGAAGGGAATTTTTAGTAGATTCCTTGCAGAACTGAGGGAAGGATAAGAAACATATCAGCCTGGAGAAAAGAGAGGCAGTGTCATATTGTTAGATGACTTCTCTGCCAATCCAAATAGACAGAAAAAGAAATTCTTCTATATTTTTTCCCCATGAAAAGTCACTAGGGGATGGGAAAGTCCATGGGAGTTTTGGTGAGGACATCTCCAGGCTTATCACACTGGGATGATTTGGAGTTAGTGGGCTGCTCAGATCCGTATCGCTACAGGTGCTCACCACAGTGCAAATATATACTGAAAAATTGTATGGACCACTTGATCCAGAAAACTTGGAGATTTTTTGCTCTTGGTTCTAGTGATCCCACAGAATAGGAAGGGAAGGTGGAGGGAGTGCATTTACCAAGGAATATATCCATTTATTAACCTGCTTGGATTTTGGTCCTTTTTCAATTTATAAAAGGGGAGAATATAGTGTGGCTCCACGCATTTGCTATTAGGATATCAGGGTTGTAATTACATATAAAGATTGCCTAACTGAACACATCATCCAGGTAAATTGGCCAAAAATATTATCACATCGGTTTTTGTAGTTGTCTCTCTATTTTTTATCCTCAATAGGGAAACTAAGTGCTCTTTCAGCCTGAAAAAAAATCAACAAATAATTTTTTTTCAGAGAAAATGCTCTGGAAGCATCCTTCCAAGTGGAGATTAGATTTGTTTTAACTAGGGTAATCTGGAATTGAAAAGCTGCAGGCATTTTTGAGAGCAACTGGCGATATGTGAAAGTGTATAGGTGAGATTGACTCATAAAAGCGCACTTGGGGATGTTTTACAACAATAATTCATAATGTATCTGATCCAAAACAAAGCAGGATTTGCTTGCCCTCAGGGATCACTGTGTACATACAGAGGAAACAAAAGGCTTACATCTTTCAATACAAAATATTTCAGTATAAATAGCTCACAGAAATGCAGCTAATCTCTATGGCCTTCTGTCAACCAGCTGCATAAGAGTAAGGGAGAGAAAAGCTTTCGGCGAAGGGCATCTTTCATGTTTAAAGTGGGTTTTTACTAGAACCTAAAAGCTCCACGACTGGCACTTGGTTTCAGCGTCCAAAAAACAAACAAACAAAAAAAGATAAAAAGATGAGGAATGGTTTTTTTTCAAGCAGAAAAGCCTCTTTCAAAAACCAAGAACTATGTTTTCTGTATCCTTGAGAGAGAACAAGGTTACATGAAGTGAGATCTCTCAACCAGACTCTGCTAGTATGTCTGTCCTATAAATAAAGCTATTCATCAAAAAAACAGAGACAATGAACCCCTGACTGTCTGTAATTGCTGTTTCTATGTCTAGATCAGTTTAGGGTGATCTGACTAGTTCTGCCCGAGACAAACCCCTATCAAGGCATGAGTGACAGATCCCCTGCCCCTCTGGTCTTCCCCATGGCCAACGAGAATGAGACTGAGCTGGATTAGACTCCTTGTGCCTCACATTGACTTTACCTTCCCCTGAGGATATGGTGTATGCTCTCAGTTTCATCCTATAAAATTACCACACTGTTGGAGCTTGCCATAGGAGCATGGCATCACATGCTTGATGGGATGAATATTTACCAGTGTAAATAAAGCCCTGCAATATTGCTGGTTCCTGGATCACTTTTCAGTGTAACTGTGACTTTTTTAAGGACAGAAATAGACCTTCTATCAATCTGCTGTCATGCACAGCAGTTGGAGCCTTCAAGTAAGGACCTTGCAACTCAAGCTTGTCCACCAAGTTCATAGCTTGTCCAGTTAAGACCAGCTACACAGGATTGATTAAAAGAGAGGTAGCCAAGCCATGACCACTGGATGGTGTGGACTTTGGTTGAACATATCTTAGAAGTGCAGAATCTGATAAGAACAGCCTAAAACTTCTCTTTGAGTAAAAACTCAAGCTTATGAAAAACATCTAAGCATCTCTAAGCCTCAGAAGGCTAACTTTTTGATTTCCAAACGTTTGTGAGAAAACTAATAAAAATTGGGGACATTTCCAAACACACAGGGGACAAGGCAGAACAAAGTGGAATTTATTTGCTAGATACACATGCAGAACATATGTTTGTTTTTTTCCTCAGTCTTGCTTCAGGATGGTTTAATTGACAACATATTAGCCTGAGAAGGAAGAACAGATAATGCAAGGTCCAAAAACACCCTTTCCCATGTAAACCTTAGCTGCCAGTTATTGGTACACTGCATACTGAACTAGGATTCATAGGCCTACGGTTGGGACCACCACTGGCAATCTGCTGGATCATCTTTCATTCCAGCATGGCTAACATAAATTCATGAAATGTTTAGGGAACTAAGCACATTTCCAAGGTGGACAGAAAATGGAAGGATGGGTTGTTGTCCTCCAGCTCTTTTATCAACTCTAGCTGCATGACTGATCCAGTGGTGGTTGCAAGAAAG
Source organism: Nothura maculosa (assembly GCA_032353885.1). Taxonomy (NCBI): domain Eukaryota; kingdom Metazoa; phylum Chordata; class Aves; order Tinamiformes; family Tinamidae; genus Nothura; species Nothura maculosa. The sequence goes on along the minus strand of JAUBOD010000843.1, from coordinate 2,503,564 downwards.
TAGAAATATTTAGGAAAATTATGAAATTATGAAAGCATTTCTACTAGTCTAGCTTATCTTTCTCTCCACATGCACAAACTCCACCCCTACAAAGCTACAAAGCTACAAAGGGGATAAGGCTTCCTAATTCTGCCAATTTGGCAAGCGCCGGGCCTACCAACTTACACTCCCTGGGAGGGAGCAAAGAAAATTCAACTTTTACCTGCTAGGTCCTATGTGTGAGGAAGGGCCACAAGTGGCTTATCAATTTGTTTAATATTTCATCTGCACAGGGACAAAGACAGTTCTATCCACAACAGAAATAATATGGAAAGTAATAGACTAATCCCCTGCTGAGATTTGCTCTACTTCCAGTTGAATCCAATGTTTTCACCATCTAAAACATGACAGTCCATAGTAGGACCAATGCTTAAAACCTCCAGTGTTACCACAAAAGGTAGCAAAACCGCATTTCATCATGCACGGAAAGATAATCCTATAACAAAACAAACTGATCTCAGAGGACCTGTGGCCAGACTTTGTCCAGATTTCAAGAACATCTGCCCTCCAGGCTTTATATCCACAGTCATGAGAGTGAAATCCGGAGATAAGACTTCCTAAACAGTGCATGAATGTGGTCTAAACATGCAGAACAAGGACTGCCTAGAGCTATGCAACAGGAAGAAAGAAGCCCTAGTGTTTGTCAAACTGCCATTCTGCTCTGTAATTATATATCTGAAGCAGAAAAGGAGTCCATCACCACCAGCTGAGGATCAGGAACCTTCTCTGAACACCAGATGGCTACTTTGTGGGACAGACCTTCTTGGCCCATTCAACTTCCACTCTTGGCTATACAGTGACCAAACTTAAAGCAGAAAACTGGAGCAGGGGCCCAATCAGAAGTGTCTGTTGCTAATTTAAGATACTTTCCTGAGATAGTAATGTGTTTTACAGAAGTTGTTTCCATGTAAGAGATGCCTACCATTATTCTCAATATCTTAGTGCTGCTGTTGCAAGGAAGAATCATGCAGAATAGTTACAAAATTATAAATGAGAATTTCCTTCTGCATATCCCATCTTGAGTGGCGCAAGTTTAATTTGAGTGTTGATCTGGGTCTTCTGTCTCCACCTTCCTTGATACGGTGTCCCAACTGTCAAACTTCTTGTGGGAAGGATAATTCATCAGAGCACTCATTGGCCAGCTGCTGATAAAAATCAGCTCAGACCAACAAGCTGAACAATGAAAATGCTGTACCTGTTTTTGCATGAAGAAGATAAAGAGCATGAGACAGCATGACAAGCAGCTGGAAAGGGCAACTTCTGACACAAGGAACATGCCTAGCCAAGTGAACATCCCAATTCTGTTTGGATTCTTAAAGGAAAGCCTAGGGACTAGGGCCAATACCAGAATTTACCCGTTTTAAATTTTTTGTTCTTTTGTTATTTTATATGCATGGCTCACCTCTGTTCTTTGACTGACAACCTTTTCCCTGCCTACAAGTGTAGGTATAGAGGTATAAAAAGACTAAAAATAAAGGCTTTTTTTCCTGTTTATACTTTAGTTTTCCAAACTCACTTTAAAAGAGATCCATTTGAGTCAGGATCTATTTAATTTGCTTGCCCGGGACAGGCCTCCAGAGAATTTTGCTCTACGTGTTGATCTCATAATTGCTATCATGCCATTACACTCACTTAGGAAACTGATCCATAAACATCCCAGTTCCTGGGCGGTTGACAGAGCATTTCTTTTCAGTTGCCATTTAAATCGGCGCATATGGCCTTCTCTTTGGAATACAAACAAAGCCCCACATTGTGTACTGCACCCAGTACTAAAACTAGCAGAGCTGGCTTAAAATTGCCTTAAAAAAAAAAAAAAGGTTTTTTTCCACCCTCTCCTTGCAGAACAAAGCCTTTTGTACCCTTGCAACCAAAACAATTTGAGAAGGGATAAAGAGCCTCCTGGTCTTCCCTAGTGCAATTTGGAGGCCATTTCCAGGCTCAGTATGAACACTAGGCACAATCCTATGGCACTAGCCTGTATAATGTCCTTTTCAAAAGCATTCCTGTAGGAGTGGCCATAAACAGAAAAGAATGCTCTTGCATTTTCTTTGCAAATCTTGAGAGTAGATTTCCTTCTCCCTTCTATGATAAATTATTTCTGCAATAAAAACATTTTGTCTTCCTTTTCCCTCTGAAGTTGTAGCACATCCCTGATTTACACGATAACTTCTGGCAGTTAACAAGGTGAACGTATCAGTACTAGAGAGGTACCTTTAATTCAAGGTGCAGGAGTTTGCATTTTTCTGGAAATCACAGAATCACAGAATGGTTAGGGGGGAAGGGACCTCTAGAGACCCTTTAGTCCAACCTTCCTGCTCAAGCAGGGACACCTAGAGCAGAGGACACATGGTTCCTGCATCAAGTGGGTCTGGAAGATCTCCAGAGAAGGACACTCCACAACCTTCCTGGGCAGCCTTTTCAAGGGCTCTGTCACTTTCACAAGAAACAAGTTCTTCCTCATGGAACTTCCTGTGTTTCAGCTTATATCCATTGCCCCTTGTTCTGTCACTGGCCACCACTGAGAAGAGTTTGGTTTGGGAGGGAGAGAACAGGACAGGAGCAATGAAATAAAATAAAAAAATAAATAAGGCATAGGTAAAAGAGATTCTGGGTGGCCTCAAAGCTGTAGCAAATCGTGCATAATAGCAATATTTAGCTTCCTAAATCATTCTGACCGCAGAACTTGTTCAGTAACTGGTGATTGTGAAATATCAGTCAAGTGCAGAGGCTCTAGATAACAAGTCCAATATCAGCACTGTAATGATATCAACAGCAACGCACATACACCACATTGGGAGAACCTGAGAGTGGCAGTAGCAAGCAGTTGGAGCTGGACATATAAGGAAAATTCTTATCATGGTTATGAGCAAGAAAGCGCATAAGGTTTGAGCTGTGCCCTACTAGACACTTGGCAATCTATTCTGAAGCCACTCCTTCAAACCCACCCAGGATGCCAGCTAAACTCAACAGCAGCTTGAGAGTCTTTCAGTATTGAAAGTCACTAGCACAGAGCCCCTTGCCTATCTGAGGCAGATGACTTGTCCAATTGATCACTGCAGTCATTTGAAGGCTAGGTACTGCATAAAGATAATGGCACCAAGTCATGGTTTGATATCACCCTGATAGCGAAGATATTGTGTGTAAGAAGAATTCCTCAAAAGGCACAAAAGTTACGCAACTCTACTAAGGTTCAGGCAGGAGACATTCTGCAAAACATGATTTAAAGTCTTCCCCTATTCCCCATTGGTAAATACTTGCAACATCATGATATTGCATGGAGGTGTGGAGAGGCCTATCTAGCCATGTCCCTCAGGGCAAGTTATTAGGAGATGTGGTAAAGAAGAGCTCAAGGATTTAATTTCTGCTTGATTGATGAGGCTGGGTTTTGTGCCAGTGCTTATGGAAAAAAAATGAAGAAATAGAAAAAAAGGAAGTGGCGAAAGGCCTCCAGCAAGTGCTCAAGAGGTGGTGGAGCTGCAGGGACAGTTACAGGAACTCAATGGCACAAGTTTGCTGCCCATCTCCTTGCAAAGTTGCTTCCATGCTGCTGCTACATATTTGGGATATGAGTGCCAGGGAGTCTAGAGTAGAGCTGGAAGAGACATCTGATGTAAACAACAATTCTGAAGTTCTGGGCCATAGCTGTCCCCTATCCTGAGGTAAACAGATGGATTTGGACAACACCTGGAGTTGTCCCATCAGCAGAAATTTTCCAAAGTTCAGTGACTTTTAATGCTAGCTGATAAATATGGTTCAAAGTTACCTTTGTCTACAGAAGATGGCATGAGTTAGGCAGAACTGTTCAGTCACTCCCTTGTAGATAAGGCTAAAATAGGTAGAAAGCACTGAAGCTGAACCACTAATTGTTTTCCCTACATATTCTTACATCAAGTCCTTTATTCAAAAACAAGCTGTAGGTTTTTTTTTCCTAAACCCATTCTATATTTGGCCGCCAGGTAGTAATACTGTAACAGAGGGCCAAATTTCCCCCGCTGTTCTATTAAAGTTATATTCTAACTTGAAGAAAACAAATTCACTATAACGACCAAAGTCATGTGATGAAAACACATCATCAGAGTACATCAGAGTGACCAAAATACTCTTCTCAAAACAGGTTGCCATATCTGTCCATTTTTCAGTTAGAAAAATTCATCCCTTTCATAGGTAGATAAGTTGGGGATTAGGCACCAGCCCACTCTGAACTAACTGGAATGCAAATGGAAACAGTGCAGCCTCATAAAACAGTATAATTTACCCTAATTACACAGTGACAAACTCTCTGGTGCCTTGGTTAAGCATTGGTTTGATTGCTTTTTGCATCCGAGCTTTCTTTCTGTTCATGTTACGCATAGTATAGACATTCATTTTTAGTGAATCAGTGAGTGAACTGTAAGTCATCCAAGACTACTGACTCATAGTCCCATGATTTTTAGCAACAGTCATAATGGATGTTCTTAAGTACGTAGTAACATCCTTTCACCAAAATCAGCCATTTGAATAAAAATAGTTTAAAAAAAGGCAGAGCAACTCCTCAGAGATATTCCACACATCAACCAGTTTAATGCAGGATAAAGCTGCATTAAACCTGTCCCTTAGAGTTTTCTGAATCAGTTTGATTAAAAAGGCAGGTCAGCGCTAAACATCTTTAAATCAACTAAACAATTTAACTCTAAGTCCCTTTCTTGAAATAGTTTTAAAATGTCAGGTACTATTCCTACTAGACAATCCTGGGAGAAAGTAAACACATTATGAATGATTAGCCAACTTGACCTTAGATTCCAAATGTGGCAATGTCTTTTTTATATGGAAAGTTGGTGAGCACCAATGAAAGCTGATATGTGCCTGCAATTAACTTTGCTGATTACTCTCGCTGCTTTGCCACCCACATTCTTTCAGAGGCCACTAGAACATGTTCTTTTTTCAAAGCTCATTTAGCAATGCTGTCACATGACGTGCACAGGTCATGATTTTCACAGTAACAGCATACTGAACTTTCATTTTGTGCAGTCTTTTGTATCCAGGCCTATCTTTCTTTATTTTTTCCCCAATTTGTGTATGATCATGCTAGAGTAGATCACTCATGATTTACTCTAGGGAGAGGAGATTTATCCCCTTTTCTCACAAGCCATTTTGTAGAGTGAAATGTTGCCTGCAACAACCAGGTGCCAAACTACCTGCTGCGGCTTGTTGGTGGGAACTTAAAAATGGAGCCTACATGCCATAGAATTGGCCAGTGAAAGCTTTCATTTCATTGAAATGAAGCCGTGAATGCACCATGAAGCTTCCCATAAGGACAGAAGACAGAGTTTGGTTTGGGGAGTACTATGTAAGACTGAGGAAAAGAAAGTAAATATGATCTGAGAAAAAGTGAAAATCAGGAGTTTGTCAAGGTCAGTGAACTAAGCTGGAGTGAGAGCTTTAAGCACAGGAACATAAAGAAGGTTTGAAGGAAGAACACTTTTAGACTTTGTTAGCTGAGATTATTTGAGAATGAGTGTCATTTGCCTGGGACCCTGAGAATGCATTGCAAGAGATATCTTATATGTGGAGGAATTTGGGCAGATGATACCCATGGGAAACACAATCACATGTTTTCTCTGCTGGCAGAAGAGGTACTAGACTGTGAATTTTGGAAGGGTCTTAGAGGAGGTGGACTTATGAACATTGATTTCAGAATGGATGGAGATGTCACACACATAAAGTCTAATCAAGCAAGTGCTTAAAATGCTTGGTCCTGCTGCAGCAGAATGGCTACTATGTTAGCAGAAGACAAGTGACCAAGTCTTGGCAGATGCAGTTGGTTCTGTGAAAAGCCAAACATTAAGGTAGGAGCTTGTAAAGCAGGGACAGTTTGAGCCATTCTTGAAGGGCAGCTTCAGGGGTGACCTATGAGTACAGATCTCACAACATTCAACCATTGTGTTGTTGACACAACAGATGTGACTGCAGAGTCCAGATCTCAGATCAGTTAACAGCATCCAGGTTGCCTGAAGCTGCATTAAACTTTCTTCTCCTCCCTTTCACATGTTTGTGGGTCTTTGTGATCTGGAGATTGTCCCTGACACCTGCTAGAGTTCCTCACTTACAGACTGGGTGGCTGCATAGCAACCCCATTGATGGTGTTTGCCATTCCCAGAGAAACAAGCCAGATTCAGTTAGGCCATGACCAGCATGAACTGGCCTGGGTAGGTCCAACAATATAACTCTAAAGGCAAACACCAAGAGGGAGGAGGTAGAGTCTTTGCCAGCAGAAAGTGGAGGTTCTGCAGCCAGGAAATTAAGAATTCTTTCGTGATGGGGAGTTTTGTGTATATGGAAAACCGTCAAAGGCTTGCTAACATCTTGCATGGTTGCCAGTGAGATCTGTAGCAAAAAATCATAAGGCAAAAGTTTACTTCAATCATTCATGGAAAGCAGGCACAGCTGCTCTTTACCATATAGAGACTTTCTTAGCACAAAATAGAGGAGTATTGGCTCACAATCTGAGTGGTCAAAATGTTGCCAGTGAGATATCTTTTTAATATGACATGCTCATTGCTCAGCTCTTTCCAAACACTTAGTGATGAATAATTAATTAAAGGGAGATACTGTTGTTTGTTAGAGCTGATAGCTTGGAGACATGAGATCCAAAGTCTTTCTCCAGACCTGCCTCTGCCTTTTTTTTCTGTAATTCTTGGCAAGCAATTCAATCTTTATGGGTTTCCGTTCCCCTATCAGTAAGTAGAGATCTATGTATGAATACTATATTAAACAAACTTAGCTCCTCCTTCTATTCACAGATTACCTGTGAGCAACCTAATTTGGTTAGTGACTAGTCTACTAGTCAGTAAATTACTTAGGGTATGCTAGTGACAAGTATTTAATAGTGATATATTTTTAGTATCTAAGACTGAAGCTGCGATACCTAGAGCTACCATGGCTCACGAGTCTAATTTCTTCTGTGGTTAAAAAGTATAAATCTAAATCTATCCTGGATACCCGTGGGGGAAAGGGAAAAAATGAAGACATACAAAAATTGAAAAGGAGAATTTCCTGCATAAAAATCCTTTCATTGACAAGCTTTAACATGCTATTTAAAAATTTGCCAGTAGTGTGTTTGTAATGTTTTGGCTTTGCTGGATGAGAAACACTTTGAAGGCCAAGCCAAGGGCTGCAGAGAGGACAGGGCAACACCAAGCTGCTCCATGCGCCTCTCATGTCTCACGGCACTTAGCACGGGGCCGAGAGAAAGCAAGCTGTACATGTTTTGAAGGGTAATTATTAAAAACCTCACAGAGAGCCAAAGTTTTTTTTCTGCGTGGCAGCACAGGGTGAGTAGGGGCAAAGAGATTCTGCTCATTCCTCCACATCTGCTGAGGACTTTCCAAATCCAGTGCTTAACAGAGTGGTAAACAGAACATCAATTAAATAGGATGTGGGTGCTGTTGGTACACGGTGACCGAGGGAGGTCGAGCTCCCAGCCGCCTGCTGAATCCCGGCAGCAGGTCTTGCTGCTCGCTCCATGGGCACTTCCCCTTTGCCAATTTTATGTTTGTGCCTCCTACTGCTAGTCAAAAGTAAGGGTATTTCAGGCCATATTATGAAAGCAGCCAAAAGTAGACAGCAGAGCGTGTGTTTATTCACTATGAGATAAAAGATCAAGCTAGCTTTATTCTTCCTATAAGCAGGATATTTTGCCACCTGTTAAAACCTCTAACATTGTCAAAGATTTGGTCTTGAAATATGTTGTTTTTAAAGAAATATGTAGAGCTTTAGCACCCTCAGCACCATACCTCTTCTCTTTCACTGCACTTCCTGCAGATACATCTGCTCAGACTACTGGATTTAGATCAGAAGTATTGCTGGAAGTCTTTAGACTCAAGACAATGGGGTCCTCCCCATTTATCTAAAGTGTCCAAAAGGTTCAGTTTACCTCATTTTGAGTGCAATAGATATATATGCCTTCATGATGACATTAAGCTGGAAAATATCACCTTCGGTGTGCAGTTCAGGAAACCGAGGCAAAGGCAGTCTAAGAGCAATAGCCCATATAGCTCTTCACTCCCCAATATACAACTTAGATTGAAATTAGGAGCCCATGAGCATCACAGCTACAGACACTCAAGGCCACATGTCCTTGTTTTGCACAACAGAACACATGCTGAGAGACTTGGACTTCACTTCTCTTTCAGTCTAGCAGGTCACCAGCCTCTTCAAGAGGAGGGCATCCTTGGGGGAGGTGCAATTAAAGAGGAGCCAGAGGGGAATAGGGAAAGGCTAAAACAGTCTTTCTTATCCGTTTGAAGAAGGGAGATGAGAGTGCGCAAGGTTCAGGGAATAGCAAGATGTATTAGAGGAATGAGGAGTCTCTACTCAGTAAGGAAACCTGTTATACCCGAGGAGGGAAAACAGTCGTCTTCTGCTTCCTTTTTGGACTGTTTGTGCTTTTTTTTTGCTTTTTTATTTTGTTTAAGAAAAAAAGAAAGCCATTAGAGAAAAGAAAACAAATCAACAGACACATACAAGGAGATTTTCAAGGAAAAAGCCTCAAGTTAACCTGGCGCACAATCATTCTTTGAGAAGACAAAAACAGACAAAAAAACAAACAAACAAACTAATCAGTATAACTTTATCATTAAAAGCACCAAACTACCCAATCTATATTCAGCTTCAAAGACTAGTACAGCAAGGAGACATTGTTGAAAAGGACTGCCTGCAGAGCCTGCCTATGCCGCAGCCTGGCTGCAGCCCATCCTGTGTTCCAAGGATTCTCAGTTTCCCTAGCTAGTGGTGGCACTGTCCCAGACAAACAAGAAGCCAAAACAATCAATTGCTTTCCAGAGAGTTTCTTCCCATCAAGGATTTTTGTGAGGGATTCAGCCTCTCCTGAGAGATCTGGCAGTCAAAATGCAGAAAAATGTCTAAGGACTTTGGCTCTTAAGGAGCAGAGGTTGATTTGTGGTGTCCAGGGTGCCTTGCTGTGGAGGTCTTCGACTGCCCCTCTACCCTGGCCATGGGGATCATTCATTGACCTCTTTTTGCTTGGGGAAGGAAGCTTTAACAGAGTTGAAGGCTCTCAGCTTTGGTCCAGAAGAACCAGCAGCCCAGGCTCTCTCTCTGACCACAGATAATCAGCCCGGGACTCTCTCCTCTTTGATATATTACTTCTTGCTAGCAGCTTAACACCCTAATCTTAAGGAGCAATTAAAGAGCTCAGTCCCTGCAGGTTCATGGATCAAGGCCACAAAGTGGCCTCCACTCAGGAGGGATGGGCTTCCCTTCCTCTGCTCCTAGAGTAGAGCCACACTCTGATGATATCATATTCTTCCAACTCCCATCCCTTTCCCAAACTCCCACCAAAACACTTCTCACCTCCTGCACTTCCCCTTTGCCTCTTTATTAGCCACCTCTACTTTGCCATAGGTCCTAGCAGCTCCTAGCATCTTCCACAACCTACGTTCCTCAAGCATGTCCACCCCACTGACAAGCCCTGAGATGGCCATGCAAAGGGAGACATGGTTGCAGCTCCAACATCACTAGGATCATAATAAAACTGAAATATTTGGCGTCACTGAAATTGGAATATGCCACAAACACAGTCTGCTTTTAGCACCTTTTTTTTTTTTTTTGATTTCCATTTGCTCCACATTTTTGATTGTGGTTAGCAGATTTATGGGCAGACTTCCTGCCCACATCAATAACAAGAAGCATGGGTGAAATCCTGGCCCCAGCTTCCTCCAAGGTCAGAAGAAAAAGATCTCACAAGTCCTCTTGCAAATCTTAGGGAATTTTGCAAGAACTTTTAAGGACATTCATCCCTGACATCTGTCTTATAGTGCAGTCAACAGAGCTGTATAAAACTTTTAAAGCTTTTCTCAACACAGTAAAAAGATAAATTCTGGTGCTGATAGAGCACCAGCCCTCCTTCTTCCTCTGCTTTTATGAGTCCCTCTATAAGCCCATTTTTCGAGCTTTGTATTTAGCGATGTGGCATATCACAGCACTTGTTATTTTTTAAAATATCATCTTTTACCATCTTGTGTACAAAAATCAGCTGTTTTAACCTCATCAATCTGGCTGCTTAAAAGGTCAAATTTGTTGGAATGATTTGTTTTGAAGTTAAACATAAAAGAAATTGAAAAATTATCAACTAGATAAAAGCATTTTTAAAACTACATATATTTGTACGTTGTAGAAAAATACATGTATTTTATATGTGCATGTGAATAAATATTTAAAAATGTATCTATATATGATTTATATTGCATAGTGTGTACCAAGCAAATCTATTTGCTGAATGTTAGGGATTGCTGGCATTCTGCATTGGTGTGGACCTGGTTATTTAAGTGAACTTTTTGTAGCCATAATTTCTGTCATTGCCAGTTCTCTGAAGAGCTGAAACTCAAACAAAGTCTCTTCTTGCAGATTATAGTTTTGTGGTCCACTTATCCTAGAGTCTGTGATGCCACATTTAGATCTTAACATTGAATTTGATGTATATGCTTCTGCATTCGCAGACATTCTACAGTCAAGTCTATATACTAAAACACACGTAAGTTGAAGCCGTTGCAAACACAGTGGACCTTAGTCAAACTGAAAGCCTATTCATGTAATATCTCATCTCTCTGCCATGCTCATATTAGTATTAGACAATCATTTCTCCTCTATTCATGGAAGAAAGGAGGCAATATGAAGAAAGTTTAAAATTGTTTGAAGAAAAGTATGCTAAATTGCCTTTTAAGAGATTTTTGTTTGGTTTTATTTTATTTAGAAGTTCTGTTCTCTCTGTTACAGAGAAGTTTATTTAGTAAGATCTATCCTCTCTGTTTCTGAAGTTACAATTACGTTACCACTTCAGAATGAAGAATTTAGTCCAAAACATATTTTTATATAGACAAAACTATAGCAAAAATATATTCCTGGCTTCAAATGCAGCTTTTTTTAATCCTTGGGTCAAATTTACAGCAGCTATTTTAAATTGATTTACAGTTGATGACAAACAGGGCTATCACATCTAACAAGGTGAGGCCTAAGCTAATTGTCAGGCTCTCATTAGACAACTGTAAAGAGAATCTATTCCTCATGTATTGACATTTTTGCATAGAAGAAAAAAGAGGCAGGAGAAATATCATGATTCCTTATGATTACTATTTACTGCTACAGATGTTACAACATTTTTTTCATCTTATAAATAGCTGACTTCAGTGATACAATGTAATTATTAGTTATAGAACCTGGTTCTTTAGGCAGAAGTAATGGGAGGGATGCTGTAAATAACACAGACAGTCCCTGCCCTTAAGATCTCTACAAGACAGTCACAGAGCAGACAGTGATAAAAACATGAAGAAGGAGTTGGCTTAAGGGACAAATATCCATAAATTATTATAATAATTATTATAATAATTTGCTATAGCTACACAAGAGACTGTTACCTGTTTGAAGATACAGCAAGCATTGGTTTGTTCTCTGGCCAAAAAATAAGTTAGTGATAAAAGAATATCCTAGCTGCCTTTCCTGGCTTGTAATGTAAATGGTAGCTATTCTGTCACTGTCTGTAATAAAGTCATCCAGCTTTTTTAAAAAAGCAAGAAGGGAGGGCAGCAGCTTGATGGGTGACCTCAATTCGCTGAGCTGCCATGACATTTTTTTAGGCTCTTCCTCCCCCCTCCCCCCTTTTTTTTTTATATAAACACTGTAATTATCTGCTGTACATAATTCCAGTTACAATTCTGATTGGAAAATGGAGCTGCTTAGGAGAGCTTACAGGACGACATCTGTTCAATAACCGACATCTGTGCCAGAACAACAAACACAGCGCTGCCCAGAACAGGGTGATCAAGTTAGATGTGTGCATGGGCCCATATCTTTACGTGCTGGCATGGCTGAATGTTCTTCCCTCTGTCAGGAAAGCATTGCAGCCCGGACCACATTCACTTACGCTATCTGCCACATCTATCTGCATCTCAACTTTTGTTGCTAAAGACCACTTCTAAAAAATCTCGTAGCAGGAACCCCCTTGTCTATGATGTCTAGCAATGCTTTAAACTAAATGACTTTCACAACTAGCCGTTCCTTACCCAGGGCAGATAAGCAGTAAAAGGCTGATTCATCTAGTTGCCCAATACCTTTTCCTGAATCTTTGCCCAGAGATTTATTTCATCCGTGTTAGCAGATGACTGCTGAATTAGTCCTAATCTTCTCTGCCTGTATTCTGTATCTTTCTGCTTGTTGACTAGTCAGCCAAGTCACACTGTGACTGCTCTACTGTTCGCTGCCCATAGCAAGAGGTCTTAGTAGGAAAGGTGGTTCCTTCTGTCAATGCTGCCCCTTCTAACCTCCACCTCGGTCCACAAGGCCAGCATTCACCTGCAGTGCCTGCTGTGCATGAATAAAAGACCCACATGTAAGTCTATTTCTCCCCTATTAAAAGAAGATCTGGAGCAAATAGCCCCTCTGAACTAGTCTTGGATCAGCGCCGAAGCCCTTGTGCTGTGCACTGAGCTACCTTGTGAACTACAGGCAACTCATGGCGAGTTTTATCAGACTTTTGCATGTTCCTCAGGCATATCCCAACAGGACCTTCCAATTTCTGTCCCTTGCTCCCTCTTCCAGGGATTAGTGCTAGTTAGCAGATGTGAATTCGGTCTATGACAAGTGAGTCATATATGCCAACAAATTGGCCAATTCTGCCCACAAATGCGTATTTAAATTTATTGCAATATGTGGCCTAACACACATGAAAAATATTTTGTTCTCCCAAGCTTTCTCCTATATTCCCTCATTGCTAACAGAGAAATGATGTGAATGTTGCTGTTTATTTGGGTGAAAATTGCAGGATCTACTCCTGAGTTGTCAGTTGATGAGTTTTTGTTTCAAGATTAGAGGAACGATACACTCTGAATTGCACCATAACACACTGAGCACCCTTTGCTATAACTGATAATATAACAATAACAAGAAAAACAATTGGAAACACTCTGCAATGGGTTGCTCTAAAAGTCCTAAGTCACATCACGGCTCATATCTTGTCGTATTTGACCTACCTTCCCTGCTTTATATATATGGATCATTGGAGGCAAGTGGGTAATTTTATGTATTATAGAAAGCTGAAGTATGGTGGAGGATCTCTGGGCTCACTCCTGCCTTACCTGCTCATATAAACTTTCTCTAAAAACAATTTGACAAATTAGGATATATGACTATATAGACCTTCCACTGCACTCGGTGAAAGAAGAATCACAGCAGCACAGAATCACAGAATGGCTAAGGTTGGAAGGGGTCTCTAGAGATCACCTAGTCCAATCCCGTTGCTCCAGCAGGGACATCTAGAGCACACAGCACAAGGTGACATCCAGGCGAGTTTTGAAGACCTCCAGAGAAGGAGACTCCACAACCTCCCTGGATAGCCTGTTCCAGGGCTCTGTCACCCTCATAGGAAAGCAGTTACTCTCACAGAAAAGAAGCTCCTCCTCATATGCAGATGGAACTTTCTGTTTTAATTCATATTCATTTCTTCTTATTCTTCCACTGGCCAGCACCCAGAAGAGCTTAGCCCCTTCCTCTCTACATTCTCCCATCAGGTATTTATACATATTAATCAGATCCCCTCTCAACCTACTCTTCTCCAGGGAAAACAGACCCAGCTCACTTAGTCTTTCTTCATACAATAGATGCTCCAGTCCCTTAATCATCTTTGTTGCTGTCTGCCAGACCCTGTCTAGAAGCTCCACATCCATCTTATACTGGGGAACCCAGAACTGCACCCAATACTTCAGGTGCAGCCTCCTCAGAGCTGAGTAGAAGGGGAGGATCCCCTTCCTTTACCTGCTGGCAACACTCTTCCTGATGCATGCCAGGATCCCATTGGCCTTCTTGGCCACGAGGGCACACTGCTGACTCAGGGTTAACTTGGTAACAACCAGGACTCCTAGGTCCCTCTCTGTGGAGCTGCTCTCCAGCAGGTCAACTCCTAATATATATTGATGCCAGGAGTTATTCCTCCCCAGGTGCAGGACCCTGCACTTGTTATTGAACCTAATGAGGTTCCTCTCTGCCCAACTCTCCAGCCTGTCCAGGTCCCTCTGGATGGCAGCACAGCCCTCCGGAGTGTCAGACACTCCACCCAGCTTGGTATCATCTGCAAACTTGCTCGAGGTGCACCCTCTCATCCAGGTCATCGATGAACAAGTTAAACAGCACCAGGCCCAGTACTGATTCCTGGGGAAAAACACTGGCCACAGGCCTCCAACTGGACTTGGCCTCACTTAACGATCTCCCTCTGAGCTCTGCCATCCAGCCAGATCTTGATCCACCCCACTGTGCACTCGTCCAGACCACATTTACAGAGCTTTCCTATGAGGATATTATAGGAGACTGTGTCAAAAGCCTTGCTGAAGTCAAGGTAGACAACATCTATGTATTTCCCATCGCCCATCCAGCTAATCATTCCATCTTAGAAGACTAACAGGTTTATCAAACATGACTTCCCCTTGGTGAATCCTTGCTAACCACTCCTGATCACCTTTTCCTTTACATGCCTAGAGATCCTCTGTAGGATGAGCTGCTCCATCACCTTTCCAGGGACAGAGGTGTTGCTGACTGGCCTGTGGCTTTCCGGCTCCTCCCCCTTGCCCTTTTTGAAGACTGAAGTGATGTTGGCTCTCTTCCAGTCCACTGGCACCTCCCTTGCTCTCCATGACCTCTTGAAGATGATGGAGAGCAGGTGAGCAGTAATCCCTGCCAGTTTCCTCAGCACTTGTGGAACATCATGTAAGGAAGGAATGATTCTATTTCATTTAATTTCAGCCCCCCTTTGCAGTCTACATGGCGATTTCCCAACTGTATAAGGACAGAGATGCTGGACCATGCTTTGCCTCTATGTTCATATTGTCTACATGCTGCCATTTTCACTTTAGTGGCTATCCAAAATGGTCTCAAAGTGGCAGTTTTCTAGCACCCACCCAGTCCTACTATTCCTACTTCCTCTGGATTTGGGGCAAAATGACTTCTGGAGATCCCTTAAGCATTCTATGATTCTATGATGCCCTGCTCAGAGGAGTCTATATGAAGGCAGGCTGTCTCTGAATCTTATTTCTCCCAATGGACTAGAAGAATTCATGTGTGGACCTGAACTTCAGAAGAATCACATGTTAAAAAGCAGATTTCCTGTCCTTTTCTGCCTGGAGTATTTCCCAGTTCCCTGAGAATACAGCCTGAAAGCAACTAGTTATTATATTGTCCTTAGCGAAGCCTAAAAAGTTTGGAGTGGTAGTGATCAGACATGTGATCCTTGGTTTGGGAGACATTCTTGCTGCCTGCCAAGCGACGTGCAGACAATCACGTAAAGCAGAAACTCACACATTCACTCAGGGTCACTGCTGGAGAGATGAAGCTCTTATTGCAGAAGCAGTGACTCAGAGCAGCATTTGCATATCTTTGATCAAGAAAAAAAAAGAAAAGAAAAATGACTGAGAGCTGAAGGAGTGCGGGAAGGTAGGAAGCAGCCAAGAAGAAGAAAGTGGGTGAGGCTTTCCTCTCCAAGGACGTGCTGCTCTGCACCTGGATAAGTCTGCCGAGGCACAGCCCAGGCACAGCCCACTCACCAACCTGCTTGCAATGCAGGCTTATACAAGCTAGCAGGGGCAGTGGGATCTGACTCCGCCTTGCCTGGGCTAGGTGAAACTTCTGGGCTCTAAGCTTTGGCAGGGAGGACTGTGCACAGAATGGCAGGGTTATCTGTTTGCATACTTTTACATGATTGAACTAAAAGAGATGGATGTTTAATTCCCCCTTAGCCTAGTTCCCAGGAGTCAGATGTTATAAGGCTATTGACTTTTGAGATTTTCTATTAAAGGATAATTGCTGAAACCCTATGAGGTTTGGAATAAGATACGCTGTTATTTTCACACACCCACATGCACACAGAGCAATTTTGCTAACTGAAATTAAGATTATTCTCCTTAATTAACAGAGACCACAAAAAGGCTACTGCTTAGAGTGTAAATTGAGATAGAGATAGAAAGAAGTCCTCACAGTGACACAAAAAAAAGTTGTAGCACTCCAAAAAGGCACTTAGCTCTTTAACAACAGATTAGGATAAAAGAGAGCATCTGCATCGGTGGAAATGCTTTTCTCCTCTACCGTGGTGACAGACACATGTGTCCAGCTACATAAACACTGAAGGGGAGATATGCACGTTGAAAGGATTCATAAGGTGCAATGGAGCGTGTTAAGTTTCTGCTACTGACAAAAGGCTTTGTCAGAATCCCTCTTTCAGCTGGAAATCTCATCACTGGCAATGCCTTTGGAAGGAAAGTCTGACTCTGTGTTGATGGGGAAGGAAACAGCAGCTATCCCAAAAGTGATTTAACTAAAGCAGAGGGAAGTGCATTTGTGTGCAGAGGGTGTTTGTAGTATTCCTTTACACCTCATTGAGATACTGATGTGTTTTTTTCCTTTTTTTTTTTCAGCCTGACTTTCTCAAGATTATCTTATACATCTATGGCAGAGTAGACAATAGACTTTTATTATTCCCATGTTCTCCTTTTTGCTGTAGGCATTGCATGCATATTTTCTTTGCTGCCTATATCACAGAGGTGAGTTTTATTTTATAATGTTAATGCAAACTCTGCTGTGAGGGTATATTGCAACTAGGTTTTTATCTGATTGAAAGAAACAGGATGGGCAATTTATAATTTTCATGAGCCTCATCTTTCCTGTTGCACCAGCAGTATTGGAGGATGCAATCACAGAATCATAGGAGGGTTGAGGTTGGAAGGCACCTGAGATCATCTAGTCGAAGCTCCCTGTTCAAACAGGGTCACCTGAGCACGTTTCCCAGGATTGTATCCCAACAGTGTTTGAATATCAACAAGGATGGAGACTCCTTCCTATGACTCACTGCGCTGTGTATTTTTTGCCTCTTACGGTGAGGCTTTATGCTCCAGTGCACTGGCCTTTCCAATGTTTGTTTGCTCAATGATCTCTTCTCTTTCTGCATGTGGCAAGCTTATCCCTCCCTATTCTCTTCCTGTTCCTTTCCTTCCTTCCTTCACTTTTCTGAGGCCTTTGAAAATAATTTTGGAAATACAGGAAAATGAAAGGAACCTAAAACCACTGGAAAATAAAAAATATCTTCAGCTTCAAATGTCCAGGTTCAGACTCATGTCAGGCAAGGAAAAAGCATAGGAAATTGCATCCCATCTCCCTGCTCCCATTGCCAGCATTTAGAAAGCAGGTTATAGTGCTGAAACGCCAGGTTCCATCTCAACCCATCGCTGGGTTCAGTGCAATAGAAAGCCTGCTTTCTAGTCTCTGATCACCTAATGCATGAACCATCTAATTTTATTTGGGAAAAGCAGGAAGTGTGCCAGTTAATTTCTGCATCTTATCATTACCAACTTATACTTATTTGCCAGGGTTATTTCATGTATAAATGTCCTTTCTACCAGACTTTACTGCTTGTCGTGTAGATACTTATTAACCAGTTGAAGCTAATCATCTGGACATCAGTAACTTAGCTTCTTATCTTGAACATATATTGTGATCACATTTCACATATATGCGCAAATGTACACAACAAAAAATCAGCCTCCCTACTTTCACAGATTTTCACAACAATTTTCTAATTGGGAGCTGGGTTTTTTTTATAATACACAGATCCTATGAAAGACTGCCTCAGGGGCACAGAACTGGAACTCTCAGTCTCAAATTGCAGCTGTGATATGTTAGCAAATGCCTATGCCCATGCAAAATACACACTGTCAAAAAAACAGCTATATGCAGGGAGTTTTGTCAGCAG
>JAUBOD010000843.1:2459222-2469743 GCA_032353885.1 Nothura maculosa | reverse complement strand
TAGGTGACCCTGCGTGTGCAGGGGGGTTGGACTAGATGACCTCTAAGGTCCCTTCCAACCTTACACATTCTATGATTGTATGATTCTATGATCTCCAAACAGCAGCTTTTGGGCTCCTAGTAGAGTGTTTGGAGCTGTAAATACATAGCTGCTTCTGTGTCTGACATTGGCATGAACTGGAAACTCTTGTCTGACTGTTGAATTCTCCCAGGCTCTGATTTCAGCTCTCCGGAAATGAAGCACGGTTAATAGCACAAGGTAGGAATAAAAGAGGAAAGTGCAAGAAGAGTTGAACATTAACAGACTGTAAATCTTGCTAGGTTTGGTGGGCTCTATGTTGAACTGTGTAGCACTAGAAAAATAAGGTGAAATTTTAACCTCTCCAAATCATGAGGATGAATCAGCAGGTGACTCTTGAGATCTGAGATTTTCTCTGTAAGCACGTCCATCATGTCACATTCGTTCATCATGTCTCACTCGTTCATCATGTCTCACTCCTGTGGCTGATACCTACTCACCGCAGCAAACACCTTTCATGTGATGTTTCCAAGTTTAGTGCTAAAAGGAAAACAATGCTGTTTGGCTTGTTTAAACTTGCGGAACCATTCCCTTTCATCCTCCTTCTCTCCTTCTCTATTGTTCTTAACAGTTAAGGTCTATCCCCATGAAGAGGGGCTTCTGGCCAAATCCCTTGACCAACAGTCCATTGTGATTTGTTTTCATGAGAACTCATTGTCTTGCAGATACCCTGAACCCTGCCTGTTGCAGTCATCCTGCCATTCTCCTATCTCCAATGAGATCAGCATGTCCTCTTAACAAGCCCTGAAAGGAAAGCCACAGATTTACAAGAAAGTTTTTTTCTACTCTGCATCAGGGAGTCACAGGTTCTCACGTGAGTGACCTGAGTCACCTGATGGACTCAGCCAACGATGTCCACAAGATGAAAAGATATAACAGAAATTGGAGCGAAAGGATGTATCAGTTGCAAGAAAGGTAAATGGCTCTGCACAGACCTATACAAACGCATGATGACCTTGTTAATCACTGAGTAGGAAAATATTTTTATTGTTGTCTCTGCTAGTGTCTCCCAACCACCAGGAAGGCCAATGCTTCTTGCTCATTTCTGAGTACCTGAAAACCTGTGGTAACCATCTATACTTTCTCTGAACCCTTGGGCTAGGTCCTCCCTCCTACTCCATTCATTTCCTACGTATCTTCACAGTTTAACTATGGAAAAGCAGAGCCAACCACCAGGAGCTCTCCCTCCAGAGTGTTGCTATTTCTCCAGTCTGTCTGCACTCAAAGAGGGAGACATCTTCATAGGCAGCTCCCAAATGGTCATCTCTGCATTGAGATGTTCTGCAGATGATCTCGCAGCAAACTTCAGCTCAGACACGGTGGGTTGACCTGGGAGCCTCCGCAATTAAACACCAGTAGCTGCTTGAGTCAGGTTTCCTAATGTTCTGCAGAGAGGGAATCTGCAGAGAAGTGATCACAGAAAACAGTGGCTTTCGAGCAGTCTCAGCTTCTGCCATCAAATGACAGTCATTTCTGTTGTCACCAGAGTGAGGTGGCACAAACAGGCCAGCAAACTGCTCAGATTCTGTTGCCCTGTCTTGTATTCACCCTGTTTGTTTGACTTATTGAGGGCGATCCCAAGCTGGCAAGGAGCCATTTGCACCCCTGCGCTATGGCAAGGCAACTTTACCTGTCTGCATACTCTGGGGCAGGTGCAAACAGAAAGGTAATTTTTGGTCTGAGCTTGGATAAATATGCTATCTGCATACTTAACTGCAAAATTAACACACTTTAGCCTGACTAATATCTTTGCATGTCATTTTGGCACCCAGTATAAGGCATGATAAGGAAGATCAATCTGTGCAAGTTTTACTAGCTTCTCACTAGGGTCAAAGTTTTTCTCGGCATGTTCTGTGGAGCCTAATTTCTGCTTATATTGCAGACCATTGTGCTCCACTTATTCTTTATTTATCTATCTGTACTCTGTGACCAGATTACTAGTCTACATCCAGCAAATGACAGATGGAAAACTACTGACCCCATTTCTGTGAGATGTCTCCCTCTTGTTTACTCTTTACCTTTGCCTTCCTATCTAGTCAGGCTGCAAAGCTGACTGCATATTAACAGACAGAGTTAATAAAAAAACTAGATATGTATGAAAATATTGTTCTCTCTTCTCCCATTAAGAAGCTAGTGCTTTTCAGGCAGCTTAATAAATAGTATTATAGACCTAGAGTTGTTTTAGTTGTAAGTGGCTTTAATTATTGTTTAAACAGTCCGGAAAGAGATAGGAAAAATTCACAATCAGTGCTGGGAAATGAAAAGCTAGTAATATTATTGCCAGGTCAAGAGAGTTCTCTCGAAAACAACCACAAAATTTGTCCCACAGAGTTCCAAATATGTTATTTCTTGATGTTTGTGGTGAGTTTTTTTTCAGTTTACAGGAAGAAGATGTCCATCTATCCATCCATGCATTCCCTTCCTCCCCAAATCCTTCCCTTAAAATCTGCTGGCATCCAGCTCTGTTCTTTCAGACTCAGTCAACAGCCCCAAGAAGACCACAGAAGAATTGCTGCTTTCATTTACTTGTACACTTCTGGCTTTTCCTTTAGGTATGAGTTAAACCTGCTAAAAAGTGTTGTGCGTACCCAGAAGAGTGGCTTTTGAATATGTGAAAGTTATGACATGGCGAACTACTTTCACACTGACTTTAAGAGCTGCAATTTAAACACACACAGAGCTAAGCAACCAAACATGGTGAGATCTGGAGGAGACATGAAATGCAAGAAAGAATCACAGCAGGCGGATGGGAAGGGGCATGGAGAGGTCAGTCCATCCCTTTCACAGGAAGATATGCATAAGATGATAGTAATACTTAACATCCCTGTAACATCCTCTTTTTAGATGTCCAAGTATATTGTAGTGAGCTGATTTACCATTGCACTGCTCAGGAATAGAGGGCATTACTGTAGGCTGCACATGCAACACAGGTGTTGAATTGCCATTATTCACACAGCAGGTGATGACAAAACCAGGAACAACAGTCTGGAGTCCTTTCCTAAGGAAAACATCTCATCCAAAGCTCATGGTATGACAAAAGTTATTCACTTCCTTGCTCTTCTCTCAGTAATAGCCCATGTAAGCACTTGGGATAGAGCAAGGGGAAGATATATGCACAGACTGAAAACTTCCAGAAATATTTTCCATTATTTTTTTCCCTATGATTCTATTAAAGAAGGGAGAAGAGAGGAAGAATGGAAGGCATTGAGAAAGCATGCAGTTTGCTTGGAGAAGTATAAGACAGTTGGGGCATATGGTGTTAAAGACAGGAGCTTGCTAGACTCAGTTTTAAGAAGTACAGGTCTGTACTTCTCAGGGATACACTCAGGGATTATATTTTATTTTATTTTATTTTATTTGTAAAGAAAAAAATCAAAACCGAAATCCACATTTTTCTATGTATCAGTGGATTTGGGATATAGCTTCTGTATTCAGAATGGCTATCAGAGGAAAGCCCTGTTACGTTGTGAGAACAGGTGCATTTATTCCCCATCCCAGTAGTTACTCATTAAAAGAAAATAAAAAACAGGCAGGTTATTGCAAGGGTAGGACTAAATAGTTAAACATGCAGGTACGCGAGTGTGTACACATCCAGATAAATATCTGAGTTAATGATTAACTTCTGTTTTTTGTAACTCCAGTGGTTCTTAAGACAGCCTACTAGGAGACCAAAACACAGAGTTGTGCCAAAAAAGGCCTCAACCTTTCACAGCAAATATTACACTTTACCTCCTCTTGCAGCACGTACCACGGTGCTGTCACAATGAAGACAGCACTGCCCTCTATTGATCGGAAGAATTTGGACTTCTTTCTGTGTTGCACTTTTGGAGTAGAAAGGAATCCAAAAAGCAAGAGAATCCATGTAGGATAGGATGGTTAGTGGCAGCAAAACATAACTGCTTCCACAGTGTGCAAAAAGCAGAATCTGAGAGAACAGGAGAAATAAATGGCTTGTTTTGTGAACCTCAGGTGTCTGCCCAAAGCAAATGGGCCTGGGACAGAGGAGCCTTTGTTTTGACCCAGCATGTCTAGGATTATCTTCAAAGGTGACCACCTGGAAAGCCTCCTGGAAGGGAGAGGGGAGAGGAGAAATGGGGAGACTCAGGCATTTGAGAAGCAATCACAGTTAGTGGAAGCATTGCAATATAATTGGCAGGCTGCAAAATGGGCTGCTTCTCATCTGTGAGTAAGAAATAAAAAGGATGATTTAGGATGACTTCTTTGGCTTCTTCCGTCTGGAGCAGTTTGATGGCCTTTCCATGTCTAGCAGCTCCATTCAGTGTGGAGTGTCACCTCAGGCAGTATCTCTGCCTCACTGTCATTCTTCTTGTTGCCATTAGATAGTGTGGCCTATCACTTAGTTTAACTGTGAATATTTATGTGTATAAAATAAACCCTGGAGTGGGTTACAATAATCTCTGAAGATGGAAATTCGTCTCAGATGAATCTGAAGTAGGTTTTTCCTTATTGCTGCTGGCTATTGTATCCCAAACTCTTGCAGGGATGTAAGGAAAGCCCAGAATGTGTGGTGTGAATGTAGCATGACAGCTCTGCTGCGCAGAAGTCCTTCCAAAGCTTAACAATGCTGTGCAACTTCCTACATAATATGATGTGAGCACAGTCAATCAATCAAAGTTGCTCTGCAAAGGAACTGACTCAGGAAAGGAACTGACAGAGCATACAGACCTTTGCCTCACTCAGAGCAAGTAAATCTGAAGAGAGAAGCAGAAGCTTCAAGATCTGCATGTGCAGACAGGCTGTCTAGCTGAGGAGGGATCTCAGCACCAGCAGGAGCTTGGAGCCCACAGGGCACAGAAGATCCACCATGGAGAGCTGTTTCTACGGGTGACCACAAGTTAAGCACTGCCCTGTGAATGGAGTCTGAAAGGATGTCACTCTCTGGTTTTGGCTTTAGTTTGCTTCTGCCCAGGATCTGTTAATACCCCATGAGATTAAACTGCAAACAACAACAGCCACTGAAAAATACCCATCCTTGTTCACTTTCATTAGCTGTCACAGAAGGCAAAATGTCCACTGCTAGGACCAGCTCGTTCTGCTTCTTGCCTTGCCTTTGCTATAAATTGCTTTATTTATTTATTTATTTATTTTTCTTAACGACTTCACAGCAAGGCATTATTTTTCAGGTTGCAAACAAGCAGCGGGGTGCACTCTGAACAATAGTGCAGAGTTTGGCAGCACACAGGTTGCTCATCTGTGCCAGAAAAGCTTCTCTGATGGCCCCAAGTTCCTCTTTCTCCCCTGCCCCTGCCAGGGGCTGACATCAGGGAAAGAAAGAATACAATTGAAAGCCATCAAGAGTAACGTCCTGTTTATTTTCCTGCTAACAGGATTCTTTTCAGGACATCTCAAAAACGGGAGGGGGAGAACGGGAGGGAGAGAAAATCATAACAAAGACACGTTGGGATTTCTTTAGGTTTTAGCACAGAAGAGACTAGAATCAGGACCAAAATGCAGGACAGGGACAGGATAAATGGGGCTGTATGTCATGCGTCTTTGTCTCGGCTGTTGCTCTCCTGGGAGACCATAAAAAAGGGAGAGAGGGTGCTCTGCTGAAACCAGGACAGCATAATCTGCTATTATGTTTATTATTATACTGCAATCCCCCAGATTTAATTTTTGCTGGCCCCTGTAGCCCCTTGGAACTACTAAGCAAGAACAGTGCTAGCACCAGCACAGATTTAACAGGGGAAAAGAAGGAGATTTAGGCCTCTCAGGATCATTGGCAGTTGCAGTTTGTCCTTGTCTCAAATGATATGACTGCAGTTGCCTTTTCCTTGGTATTTAGAGTGCAGCAGCATGAAATTGGTGATTCAACATAGCAGCTCATTGAGCTCCAAAAGGCAGATCTCTCTCTGCTTCTTCAGCTCTATACAAAGAAGATCCTAGGCTATTCGTGTTTGGGAAATCAATTTTGGCCCAGCACTTCTGCTTGGTTCTCATGAGTTTGCAACAGCTCTTGAACATGCCATGCATTTCAGATACATCTCAGTTCTATGCAGACCACAAAGTGCAAAGCCATGGAGGAGACGAAACATGGGGGCCTCTTTGCAGACATGGTTCACAACCTAAATGGGAGGTGAAATATCCTGTTCCTGATCAGGTGGTTCCTGGGTTGCCTCTGTACCCTCCCACGGTGGAGCTTTGCCTTGTCTTGTTGCAGCTATGGCATGGTGACAGCTTATGTTGTTCCCACTGCTCTAATTGTAGCTTCTGTCTCTGCAATTACAACTGCTGTAAATAACATTGATTGATAGCAAACCGATGAGCATCAGCCTTCCTCGAGGCTACGGCAGGAAGCAGGGTACCGAGAAGGGAGTGGGGGCTTTTCAGCTTTCAGTTCACTGCCTTCCTTACTAGGCTGATACAGTGGAGACCTCCTGCTGATGGCCCAGCCAAAAGTCCTCCCTTTGCCTGATAGCAAAGCCTCTCTGTGGGTGTTCACCATGCTGGGCTGACCATGGTGGAGATGATGTGGTGGGGAAGGTGACATGGGAGGACAGTGAACCTGCAGCTCTTTCATGAGGTCAAGCAGATATAGATTTAATTGAAATTGGAGTCACAGGTCAGATGGGAGAGTTTATCGCACTCCCTTCCCCAGGGCTGTCTTGCCATGGATTGTTTTATGGGTGCTATTAAATGAACAGTTTTTTTTTAAGAAGAATAATATTTTCTATATGAAAAGTGAATGAAACCATGAAATGACATCTACACTCACATCCTCAACTATTTTTTTTACCTGGGGAAGCTACTTTGCTAACCTATGCACAATGAACTGCCCTCCATTACCCATCCCCATTTTGATAGCTACTGCATTCAGAGTTGTTTTTCTGCTTTTAAAAAATATTTTCCAGCATAAATCACTTTCCATTGTTCCAATCCAAGTATCCAGTGGAAAAGCAAATGCATGCAGCGTTAGCTTTTCATCTCTCCTGCCTATATAGAAAAGAAGAAATGGCCAAACCTACTCTTTGAGCCAAAACTAACATAACTGCTCTGTTTTGGGATGTTAGTGATGGCCATAAGCAGTGAGAGGCCCTACCTGATTCTTGCAGGATGTTCTTTCCCACAGCTGTTCCGCTTTTCATTTGGGATGACTAGTCTCTTCCCAAACATTTCCCATGGATCCATTGCTGGTACTTGTGGCTAAAAGTGTTGGGTTGTGTAAGTTCTCTCACTCAACATCAAAGCTAGGGAAATGCCCACGACTTGTTCTGTTGCTGGTACAGACAGCATCTTCAAGGTTAGTCCAAGCCCACTGAAGAAAATGGAAAAATTTTCCAGTGACTTCAGTATTCTATGTCATGTCCTAAACTGAATTCAGGCAAATATGGGATCTGATCAGACCAGTATCACATGAGCAGCATTAGACTCATGTCAGTGAAACTGTTCAGATGAATTGTCAACATAGGAGTTAGCATTGCAGGGTGAGGACCTTCTCGGAAACCAAACCTGTGAGTAGCATGTGAGATGTGAATTTATAACTATAATCATGACACAGTCTAATCAAAATAAATTTTAAAAATAGATTTGAATAACAGTTAATACCTATCTATTGAGCAAGCTAAAGCTCTCATACCTGAAATCTGCTAAACTCATGCTTAAAGTAGTCTTTCCATACTATCTCTTGACAGATATGGATTCTTTCCAAAGGGAAATGGAGCTTAGTATTTTTTTCCAAGAAATATATTCACTTGTCTCCAGTGTTTTTCAAGTATATTGTAAAACTATTTTTTCTTTTTTCTGTCTACCTTGTAAAATTATTTTGTCACTGCCAAAATTTTAGAAGGAGGAAAAGAAAAATTGGGAAAACATGTAAAAAGATGGATCTGGAGATGCTGCCTATGTACCTATCTATATGTATGCATATCAAGCAGACATAAGATAATTTCAAAACTTTTCATAAACAATACATCTTTGACTATTCCTGCTATCATAATTGACATGTTAAACATTTACCTAGATTGTAAGTAAGTTCTTGGATATGGGAATCATTTTTTGTTCCAGTTTGTATAACTCCTGCTACTGTGGGTACTTCATTATTTAACCTCCTGAAAACTGCGGCCGAAAATAAGAAGGAAAATGTTCTTTTTCTCTGTTATCTTAGCAACAATCTGTGGCCCTTCTGCATGTTTTATTTGTGATAAAATTTGTTAGGATGCTGTGAAGAAGTAGCAGAAATTTTGACCGATAGATTTTTTTGGAGGTATTTTTATTCCTGCCTACTGAACAGATCAAATGTCTTTGATCAAGGTATTGGATTTGATCAAGTTTCACCATACTATGCACCTCAGATAAAATTCAGGTGAAAAGAATTAAACTGGGAAAGGGCAGGGTATGGTATTTGCATAAACACCACATGGTGTTTTCATAAATCTATAAAATATGGTCCAAGAGGTCAAGTCCACAGAGAAAGATGTCAGCTAATGCCAACAGTGGCAGTTTATTTTGTGCTAGAATACGATGGATAATTATGGCTGATAACTGCAAATATAATATGCAAAGCTAAATAATTTTTTGTTTAGGGTTTTGGTGTGTCATATGATTGCATCAGGCAAGTCAGTCTGAAGGGGACTGTAACCAAAGGAAACATGTAGCTGAAAGACTAAGATCTAAAGCTGTTTTGTACCAGCTTTGAGAAAATCCTTGCTGTTGTAAGCACATTAATGTTTCTGCTCTTCCTGCAAAACACTGTCTTTCCTGAAACCTTTCCTTTGCTGATGGGTTTATGGAAATGCTTCTGTCTTCTGTTCAAATTCCACAGCTGATGCTGGCTTAATGGAGTTGTTCCACTCCCACAGTAGCAACTTGCCCAGACATAATCCTAGTGCTGCAAATAGACACAAGAATACTGTTTTATAGAAAAATGCTGCAAATCTGAAGTTTATCAGAGATTCCTAGAAAGATTTACTGAAAGGATCCTAGGGATATGTCTAGTCTAGGTAGGAATCCTCAGGGATAGATCATATTGCTAGTGGCTTTTTTTAGCCAAGCTTCAATGTCCTCCAAAGATGGGGATTCCATTACTTCTCTGGCTGACCTGTTTCCTTGCTGCAAAACTTTTCTAACAAGAAGGGTTTTTTTTTTCCTAATACCCAGTCTAAATCCCCCAAGCTGCAACATACGGTCCATTTCCCTCTAATGACATCTGTAATTATGAAAAAGCATTTGGCTTGGTCATCTTTACATTCCTTTCCTACAGTTGTAGGCTGCAGTCAGGTTGACATTATAGCCTCCTCATATAAAACAAATGCATATCCCTGCATTGTGTCGACTCTATAAAGACAATGACAGCCTCAAAGGGGAAGAAGTTTAAAATGTAGGAGCGAAATAAGTGAAGTTGTCAGAATTCAGACCTGGGCTAAATTCGGCACAACTCTGCTAGGTTGTAGTAGGAACTTCTAATCTATCACAGATTCAAGGCTTGGATGTGAAAGGTTTAGTTTTGAAGCACTAATAAGCCTCATCTTCAGCAGGGCTAAATATAGTTAGCCTCCTACAGCTAGCCACTGTCATGGGAGCTGTGTATAGGTGGAAATACATCAAATCCAGGTGTTGGTTAACATTGGTCTTACTCAGAGCTATTGCAGATGGCTATTGCGCCTTGTCCGTCACAATCTTCTTGTGGCTCATGTATGTGACTCGTATTCCATTCAAACTGTGTTTTCTTTGATATGTAGCTCACTGTTATTGTGGAGAACAAGACATAGGGTCTACCTGCTCACTATGGACTAGCTATGACCTAGCACTGTCGTGAAATGGTCTGCACTGTTTAACTGTTAGTGTATTACCAGCACAATTTTAGTCTATGGCATCTACTCTCCCAGAGAGTACCCAGACTCAACCAAGAGCTGTTCCCAAAGAGCAGTATGGGTCAAGTCACCTCAATATTTTTGGACACAGAGAATTCAGCTGTACTGACATACTCGATGTATCTGTGCACTCTGTCACAAGCAATGGGAGCTGACATATTTTAAAGCATAGCATCACCAAAAAACTTGCCTGCTCAGCCCCTAGCTCACTCTGCACTCTCAAATGCTGCACTTGAGAGTGCACACCACCTCCAGGAACACAATGTAAGTATTCACCCTTCTTCCATGCGAATCCTACTCTGATAGGCTGCTGTGGCCTCCTCACATTTTGTCTCATACCTTTAGTTAAAATATAAGCTGTTGTTTAGATCACATTTCGGACTTAGAGGATATGCAGGGTTAAATAAAATGCAGTATAGACGTGGTCAGTCTGCCAAAGGAAGCTTGTCATCAGCAGTGTGGCTAAAATCCCATGGTCTAACCCTTCCCTCCCATGTTCCAGCATTTGGGAAGCTGAAGATTCCATATGTCTTCACAGAATCATAGAATCTTCAAGATTGGAAGGGACCTCTAGAGATCATCTAGTCCAACCTTCCCGCTCCAGCGGGCACAC
>JAUBOD010000843.1:2417084-2435012 GCA_032353885.1 Nothura maculosa | reverse complement strand
GGGAGGTTGTGGAGTCTCCTTCTCTGGAGGTCTTCAAAACCCGCCTGGATGCCGCCCTGTGCCGCCTGCTCTAGGTGTGCCCGCTGGAGCGGGAAGGTTGGACCAGATGATCTCTAGAGGTCTCTTCCAACCTTATAGATTCTATGATTCTATGATCTCACTTCACATCTAAATCTCTACCAGAGCCACAGAATCACAGAATCACAACTGATTTTCTACTCCACTCCTTAGCTGCATTACTATTAACAACTATTTTGATATCTTCTTAATAAAAGAGATAGAGAAAAAAAAGAGTTTAAGAGTTTATTCATTTCCTTTCTTTATGTCTGAGCAGATTCCTGAGGAAAAGCTTCCTGCTCAATCTCATATCATTGTGCGTACACATATACCAATGATGACCATGGACTCCATGATTTTTTGCTTTTATAAACTCCTTGGAATGCTTTCCAAGATCATCACCTTGCCAGCAATCACCAATAAACCATAACCATCATATGTCTAATGAGTATCAGAAGCAGAATTTATAAATTCAGCCAACACTGCCCAAAATTAATGGCTTGGAGTGGGGAAGAAACAGCTAATAGTTAGAAGGAAAGCTCTCCAGTCTGAATCTTATTAATAAAGTGTGTCCCCCAAATTCTGAATTGCTAGCATGAGGACATCATCCTGCTTGGTGGCCAGCAAGCATCAGCATAGGCTTTAAATGGGACATCCTTCTGCAACATGGCCCAGCCAGTGAAGCCTTGAGGAGTTTGTAGACTATATATAAGAAACTGGTGGAAGCGTTTTTTTTTTTTTGTGGCTTTCCTACTTTTTTATTTTTTCTTTTTTGGTGGTTTTAAAAGATAAGAGGGAATAAAGCTACATGGGACTTTTTTGCGCAGCGACTAATTGCATCAGGGAAGCAGCTCTGAGGAATTAGCGCTCATGCAGCCCTTCCCCACTAGAAAACATTGTACAAAGATTAATTCTAGCTGCAGTCTGGCGGGGCATACTCAGGTAATCTCCATTTTGCAGGCTGAAGGAGAGGTTAGAAGGAGACTATCGATTTTAAAAATCCCTCCTTGGCTTGGAAAGGATGACATTATTATTGTGATACTTAATGGTCTGCAATTACTCCAAATCAGAGAGATTAAGGTGAGAAATATAATGACTTACAGGTGTTTAGGTTGGCTTTGTTTTATGATTTGTGCCTATTAAATAACACATCTTCTCAAATATGAGCATAATGTCCACATATTATGCAAATAACATGCAATAATATGCATAGGGCAAATGATGCAATTTGTACATCGTACCGTTGGCTGTTGCTAGTTCTCATTCTGACTTATATGGGTGATACAGGCCAACCTCAGGCTGTCCTGCCAGCTCTGCCTGCAGCTTGGCAGAGGACTCAGGGACAACCTGAGCTTGGGCTGCCTCCCAACCCCGCCAGTCATACTGAAGGCAATAGGTCATGCTAAAGGGTAGTGCAAAATCAGGTGTTCATTCTCAGAATATCCAAGGGTTATCCAAGCGATGGGCTTGTCCAAGTGTAAGGTAGTACAGGCTCAGATGACTGAGCCTGAACTTCTTGAGATGTCCAAAGCTTGTCCAAGTGTTATTAACCTCCACTGACAAGTTGTACTGACACTCAGGCTGGGGCAGGGCCCTCACCTTTCTAAAAGGAACATGCTCCCTCCAAGGTGTTGGGAAGAAAACCATTGCTTTTCCTTTAGGAATAAAGATAATCCTTCAAGAGAGCATCCTAGATCTAGAGAAAATGTCTTGATATCAAAGTACTGTGGCAAAGTATCTACAACAAACATTGAAAAGGAATGACTCACCTCCCAAGCGGCCAGGACAATGTCTTAAAAATAAGTGTACTTTTCATGACTCCCCTAATGCCTGCATTGGGGGTGCTATTTTATGTCTGCCTGGTTATTAAATCTCTAAGGTATGTATTATATTTTTTCCCTATAACTATGAAGACTGAATAAGGACTGAAAGGTCTCCAGAATCACAAGGATTAAAAAATAACATAAAACTAGTAGGATGACAGATTATCAGAAAATCATATGACACCAAGAGCTGGACTTTTGCTCTAAGAATACAAATAAATAAAAAGCCAAACCCTCCAGTATGATAAGACTCAAGATAAAACTTGTTACGATGTGGTAGTTTATGAACAATGTGCTACAGATAAGATTACTAGGAAACTCTGAGTTTGACTTTACTTATCAAAGTTTTAATCCATCAACTTTAATTTTTAATCCATCAACTTTAATGGAGTTATTTTGGAATTACAAGAGCAAACTTTGATCTTTTTTTTTTTAATGCTTACTGACCATCAAAATCCAAGCAACTTAGAACAAATCCTCAAGAGCATAAATCAATGCTATACAGTGTTATAACACACAGTTCTTCTACTGTTTCCTGATATACAGATTATTGGATTTGGTGGACGTGTCCATAGCATTTGTGTTGTGGGACAACAATGAGCGAAAAGGCAGGTGAGTCAGCCCAGGGAGGTGGGAGAGAAAATGCAAACAGAAAGGAATTGCATCACATACCATAATGTGGCAACTTCCAGAACACTAAGACTTTCACAGTCCTTGAATGTGAAGACAGAGAGACAAGGAGGAGGAGAATGAAAAGAAGAATGAGGAGGATAAAGAGAGAAAGGGGTGAGGATGAGTGAGAGGAGAGAAAGGAGAGGAGAAAGAAAGGCAGGAAGAAGGGAAGGAATGAGAAAGAGCAAAATAAGGAGGGAAGGGGGAAAGAAGGAGGGAAAGAAGGAGGGAAGGAAGGAAGGGGGGAAGGAGGGAAGAAAGGAAGGAAGGGAATAAGGAAGAAAGAAAGTAAGAGAATAAGGGAAGAAAAGAGGGAAGGAGGAAGGCAATAGAAAAGTAAGCTAGCTCAGTATGGTCTACAGCATTATAACTGAGAAGAGCAAGCCACAAAAACAAAGAGCAACCACAAGGATGTAACTAGAAGGTAAATCTCAATCATTAGGTGTTACCTCAATAAAGTAATACAGGCCTAGATTTTAGCTGGGCAGATTTAAGCAGAGAAGTAAGTAAAGCTATAACAACAGCCCCCTTTGCTTCCGTGAACAAGAACAACAAGCAGATAAGCCTTGTGCATCTGCAGCCCATCTTGTGGAGGAAGCCCTGTAGTGTGCTTCTGAAAAGGCTAATTTATGGCCAGTAGAGTCTGGTCTTTCTCATCCATTTTATCTACTTTTTCACACAAAAGGCCATGTCCTACTATGCTGTACAGGCTTAAAGCAGATCGTATATTTTTCAAACACACTATGAAATGTATTTCCAAATACATGATGAACCTGAATGATCAGTTGCAAATGAATGAGTCCATGGCCTCTCTTTAGACACAAATAATGCTTCTTCTCAAAGCCCTGCCCTTGGCTTCTGGAGTTGCTTATGACTTCCCTAGGAGGGAAGGGACAAGTGCTGGGGTTATTGGGCATAATCCTTGCACAAGCCTTATTCCCACATAGAGGAAAAGGGTTAATCAATGCTGAGAGCAGGACTCGTTGGTGAAGGGACTCTGTCTGCATTCAGTCCAACCATAACACGTGAGTTCCCTCAATAAGAAAGCTGGAGGGCTGCAATAAATAGCTCCTGTGCAGTCATGTCAGTCTCACAACGAAACTTTCATGCTGCTTAAAGTCAGCCCCTCCAACCTAGCAAACAGTCCTTCCTTCCCCAAAATGAAATGGAAGCAACAACTAGCAATCTCAGATCCCTTCAGGGCTTCTTTTCTTAAGCACAAATATAGCAAAAAAAAAGTCAGAAATTATTGAACTGGTGGAACAAAGGACAGTAAGTGACATGAGGAAACTTCCAGTTACTACTAATAAAAATTTCTGGGTCACAGGACAAAAATAATAATGAACAAGCTCCAGTAGAGGCAAAAGGGGTGCACTGACAATGCTCCTTGGGGTTATTTACTGTAGAAATTGTAATAACTGATTCTGAGATCATGTAGAGCCACATGCATTTCATTCGAATTAAGTTACAACAAGGAGTTGAGTCTATCTAACGTGTCATTACTTAGAATTGTCTACCAGTGGCAAAGGGGCAACTTTTCCATTTACAGCAGATCAGGGTAAGTATTTTTGATGAGTAGCTAATTTCCCATACACATTGCAGTTCTGGGAGGCATTGAAATACCACACATATGTGGCATGAAGGTGAATTCTGTCTGGAAAGAAAAGAAGGTGGAGAAAGTGTACAAATCTTAGAAGATTTATTTGCACCACCTTAGGAAGAAAAGTTGCTTTCATTTTCTTTTTTTTTTTTCTGAAATAATGCATTCTCTTTGAATTTGACCTGGATTTAAAAGATGAATCAAAACATTAAAAATATACTTTAGGGTTAGACAGCCTGAAAAGTACTTGACAACTTCAATATATATTAAAAAAAAAAAAAGAAAAAAAAAAGATATCCTTGCAGCTGTGCTGGAAATTTTCTTTTTCACACAGCTATAAAAGAAACTACTCTGACTCTCAAAAAAAGGCTGTTTTGGGTTGATCTGAACTGAACTTTTTTTTTTCAGTTGCACAAGCAGGATAATCTCAAATTCAGACTTCCCTATTGAAAGTTGTCTGTATTCTTTTTTTAACACTCTTGAGCCATAAATTTACATCAAAATTCGGTCTGAGGGCTGAAGTCTGCAGACTTCAACTCTACTCTGCCCTGTAGGACAAGGCCTCAGGGGAGACATCCCTTGCCAGAGACCATGCAGAAGCATCTGGGGGCAGCAAGAATTAAAATAAAACCAAAAAATCCCCAAACCAAACACAGCAACTGGAAATTGAAAGAATCCAACGGTCACAATATGTGAGACTAATAGCAAAAAAGTGGGTTTTGTTATAAAACGAAGATATCAGGGAGGCTGCAAGCACTGAAAGCAGAGTTAGTCGGTGGATCTCTTTTGCTAGTGGATGCAAATATTCATCCAATGCCTGATACCTCTTCCAAAACCTGAAGTCACCAGTCCTCAGCAACCCATTTCTGCAATACCCAACTCGAACATGCCACAGACCTGTTTTACAACATCAGCCAGAACACAGACCGTGCTTACACAAGTAGAACTGATTGTTCTGGGGTTAATCCTGCTAATTATTTACATATCTTGTAGCAGGGAGAGCCCCAGGTGAATTACATGCTTCACAGCGCTTTCTTAGCTGTTTGGAAAGCATAGATCTCCTTTTTATCTTTTGAAGCGAAATAAGCAAGGTTTCAAATTTTAATCTTTTAAACAGGAGAGAGAAATAAAAAGAAAAGCTACATTGACATTTGAAAACTCTGGATTTGTTTCTTACTCTCCCAGGAACTTTTCCAGGCTTTCTGGACATTATTGTGGATTGCAATTCCTTGTAAGTTCAACAGCAGTAGTAACATCCACTCTCCTCCATCTTTGTCTACTTTCTCAGCTGAGATTGCAACTGTTTTGGGGGGAAAAAAAAATATCTCCCAGAGCCCTGGGAGCATCATGCTGGGGTCACACTCAGGCACTTACCAGCCACCACCTGTAGCTGTCTTCTGGGATCAAGGCATCCCGTGAGGTCAGGAAAGGTTGCATAGTTTGGTTAAACCTCTGATCAAACCAGAGGGAACGTCCTCGCTCCGAAATACATGTGGTGCAGCTGCACGGTCTTCTGGGGTATCTGATGAGTTTCCTGAATTGCTCAGAGAACTGCATGATGATGTGCTTAAGGTCCCAGGTGGTCATGGTCACCTGGTGCTTGTAGTTGAACAGGAACGACGTTACCGTGATGAGCAGAAAGGCGAGCGTAAACATTTTCACGTTCCTTTTCCTTACAGCAACCATCTTTCTGGACCCAGTTCTGCCGTCCTGACTGCCAAAAGACAATGTAGGGTCCAAAGTAAGGCAAAAAGGAAATGTTGCTGGGCTTTTGGGAATGCTGGCCTGTTAGCACCAAGGACTTATGCTGAATATATCCATCCTCAAACCTCTGTCTATGGGAGAAGAAGTTTTGTTTTCCCCAGGTGGTCTTAAAAAAAGGCAAAGCTGGGTATTTCAGTGAAAACTCATCCTTTTCCTTCCACAGTTCAGAACATTTAGAGGTGGGAAATACCAACATTCAAAATCAGGTTTTCCATGTGGGAGCAAGACAAACTAAAGGAATCAGATTGCGGAAAGAATAGATTTGTTCTGTTTTGTTTTCCAGAAAACTGGTTTGCAGAGGATTAGATCATCCTGGCATATACATTCCAGCAGAGAGAGATGCCTTGATGTTCACTGAATCCAAGGAGAGCAGTTTGTAGCCTGTAGACACACATGAACAACGAAAAAGAAAGAAAAAAAAAGTCAGAAAGTTTTCCACATTTCACAGCTTACTTTCTATGCTTTTCTCTCCTCATGGCAAAACTTCTTACCACCCCAGAGCCTTCAGAACACAAGTACCTGCAGTTTCTGCTGTGGGCTTTGCATAGTGAGAAGTTTCACAGCGAGATTTTGAAAAGGGCAGAGCATCGACCTGTGGACATGGAGTCCCCGCGTATTGAATTAGCCGCAGCTTTGGGCTGTATTTGAATTAGTTTGCAGCCATTTCAATGGCAGTGAGTCAGCTTATTCCCTTAGGTTGACCTCGATAACCACAGAATACACAACGTGTTCATAACTCAAACCAGACGAACAAAAAAGCAGTGGGCAAAGGAGGGAGGAGGAGAGGAAGAGAAATCACTTCCCTTCCCTTCCTCCTGCAATAGGTGTTATTTATTAGGGATCATGGCTGGATGGCTGAAGCAGCAAACGGCAAGCAAGAATGGCTTATGAGTTCATGGAAAACTGGGGAAGATGAAGCATAAATGGCGTTTTTTGGGATGGATTACGGCTATTTCCTGTACTGCTGACCAGGAAGGTTAGATAAGGCGAGCTTTCCATCCCAAGGAGACCCCATGGGATGCTGAGCCGGGCAGAGACCATGAGTGATGCTGTGCCCAGACCAGGGGCAAGAAGCGAGACCGGAGCAATGATTTAAACAAGCCGACAAGTTTCTGAAAGCTGAAAAGTGCATCATTTTCCTACTGCAGTGCAACTGTGGGAAAAAAGGTCACTGCATTTATTCTTGTTTTATTTTTGAGAACCTTCTTCAGAAAATTGAGAATTTTCTTAAGAAAACTGAAGAGCTGTTGTTTAAATTACACTGTTATTTAAAAAGAGAGCTAATAAAGACACACATCAGTAGTACTAGTGGATTGGCATCTCTAGTGAAAAACACATCTGCCAAAACACATGTGGTTTCCTGAAAAAGCAAAAATCCCGGCACACGAAGCCTCCTCCACAGGCCTTTCCAAAGGCTTCGGCTGATCCGCAAGGAGTTGCCCAAGGTTGCACTGCATTTCAAAAGGGCTTGCTGTGACATTTTAGAGATAGCCAGAGAATCGTCCCGAGCACATTGCCCTTGCTAGTGGGGATGCAGTCACTATCCTAAATAAAAACACAGCCTCTACACACAAAAAAAATGATGCCAACTCCCCAAAGCAGAATCTTCATTTATAGGCTGGGTAATTTAAGAGCTGTGATGCCAGCACATCAAACACTATTGCTGCTAATGCTGAGCCAGTTCACTCCATGTAGACATTAAGTCTTGTTCTTTTGCTGTTTTTTTAAGTGCAGGAAGGATGGGGATTAAATAGCTTTTTATGGGAAAGTCTATAAAATGAGCATTGTTTATAGAAATGCTTTTCAGGCCTCCATAGTAAACACAGGCTTACCAGTTATTTTTTTTAATTGAGATCAAATATATATTTAGAATTTGAGAAAAAAAAGGAAAAGGAAAATATTGTTTACACAGTGCAGTGTAGGGTCTGCAAACACCTAATCATAGCTGCTTTTATAGCACATGATGGCAAGGTGAGAAACCAGAACTCTTGTGGCCTTTTCCCACTGCGTAAACATACGCAGGATATTCTATTTTAATTCTTGCTATTTACAGTTTCTATGAATGTTCATTTTCCTACAGACACTAATGTCAAATATCTATATAACTATATATCTATACATACATATATTTATAACTATACATATATATATATAAATCCTGAAAGAACAGTTTGGGGGACTATAAACATGATTTAGGTCTGGGGGCAAAGGCATGTCAAAATGAACAGAAAATGTTTTCATCGAGTCCAATGCCCTTTGGACCAAGCTTGTTCTTTTTCAACTTCTGATTTCACCAGCTGAACCCAATGTAGGTGTCACTATTTTCCCTCCTGCAGTGCTTCTTGGTTGGTGTCCCCAGCCTGGCTTTGGGGAGTTTGCTTTGGCACAGACATGAGTCATTTATGGTGACGTAAGGTATCAGACTTAAATGACTTGCCACTCCTCAGACGAGCGACAGAGAGTTAAGTGGAGTTTAAATATATTGAGTTTGCTATAGCCAGCTCAGTTAAGGAAAGTAACAGGTTAAATGATCTGAAGGGATTGGGCACTGAAGGTCTTATCTCCAACCAGGGTTTCACCTCCTGCCTTTTCATTTCCTCCTCCTTCCCACCTATACCTTGTCCTTGGGATGGGGATCTCCATAATGTGCTGCGGTAGCTTTTAACTTCTGCTGCCAACTCGTGGTATCCAGTGACATGCAATGTGAGCAAAATATAAAATCACCTTTCCCAGGTAAGACTATAGATGGAGAGGTCTTCTGTGCCATTCCCTAGGGGTAGGAGTGGTTCCAATGAGATTTTATAGCCATAGAGGAATGCAGACTCTAGTCTTTTCTCTACATTTTTATGAACTGAAATAAAATATCTCAAGATCAATCCGTTGTGATTGATTGTCTTCATTGCCACATATATGAAAAGAGGAATAGAAGGAACAGAAAGATTTTTTCTTTTTTTTTTCAGGGTAGACCTTTATTGTATTGCACACTCAAAATTTGAAGAATGTACTTGGACCTCTGCCAGTTATACAATTAACAGACAAAGATGAAACCACACCAATTCAATGGACCAACATACATTCTTCACACCTTCAATAAATAAAGCATTTGACAAATTCATTCAAAAATGCAACAGCTTACTGAGCCATGGTAGTGTGGCTCAGTATTTGTGTGTCATTGCAAATCTAGTCAGGCACAGGTAATTTCATTGAAAATTCACAGTTTCAAAAAAATTTAATTCAAGAATGAATGACAGAAAATGATCTGAGCTAGTCAAGTGGTGTTGTGTTGAGGTCAAATCTAAATGCTTCATGCTGACAAAAGTCAAATTCTTCCTTGACAGCTTTTATTTGCTTTTAAATATACAGACTTTTTGAGGAGGCTATTTTTAAACAGAAGATAGAAACTTTTTATTCTCAAGACGTTACATGAGAATATTTGAATATTAGTGGAAAATATTAGTGGACAAAAAGCATGACAGCTATTCACGAACACTGGCAAAACATCACAGTGCTTTCCTCCCTCCTCCCAGTTGTAACACAGTCACACTACAGTAGAACTTGACCTCTTTTTGATGCCTGCTTTGCTAGAAGTACCCTGTATTAGCACTCCCTAGAGGAGAAACTTGCTAGCTTTTGTTAGATGCTGACTGTTCAGGATCCCATCGCTCCTGCTGGCCTTGCATTTGTTACACACAGTAAAATCGAAGCGTAAAACACATTCCTCTAGTTCAACATCACCAGCATTTTGCAGACTCAGTAGATGGGACAGACTAGCACATAGGCAACAGGGATTAGTATTCCCTTATGGAGGTATCTCTAGCATTCCACCCATCGCCACACTTCAGTAACTTAACATTTGTTTCCAAAACTTCATACTTGGGAGCTGCTTCCCCATCCTCCTCTGTGCACAGCACCCTCTTGGAGGCCAGTGCAGGATGAGCCAACCACAGCTCACTCACGTACTCACTACAGACAGTCATCATAGAACCCACAGTACGCTGCACACGGAAAATGTATCTGCGTCAAGGAGAAGAGAGCTGCTGCACTTTTCCTTCAGCAGACTGTGCTGTGCTAGAGACCTCTATGGCAGTTCTGTGAATGACCAGTGTTAGAAGCACAACTTGGCTTACTTGACCCAACCCCATAACCCCCAAACACTGAGTAGTTTTTTCCAGTGTAGCTAAACCGTTTGTGCAAGCACCAGATTTATCATTATAAAGTCTGTATTTCCTCAAAGGAGAAAGTGTCTTTTTCCTGCTGAGACTCCCTCCCAAACACATTCCTGCTGAGTAACTCCTTGAGCAACACTGGGTCACACAACCCTGGCCAGTGAGGCATTGAGAGCATAGCGTGTTAAATCTTGTTTTTACTGCACCCGTTGAAGGCCCAAGAGCAGTCTTGGAAGATATCACTCCAATGGAGTGACAAAAAAAGTTCATCTCTGCAAAACCATGCATAAATTTCCACCGGGTTCTGTGCTTGGGTCTGGAGAGGCACAATAGATGGGACTGTTTTACTCAAAACCACAAGCTTGTCTGCCTTGCTTCAGCTCATTGCTGGCTACTTTTCACTCTTCATCCCATGCAGTAGCTGGCTGACATTTAGAGAGAAACACTTCACTGGTCTGACACCTTGCCAAAGACCTCTGAGCGTAAGACTCTCACTACATGAGATAAATCGTGCAATTATGAGGCACTGCAGCAACCCTTCAGACTTAAAAAACACAGAGCAGGAACATGAATCTCCCTGAGCCAGACACCACAGGGAGCCCTAGAAAGCCTTCGGTCTACCTCTTCTGACTGCAGGTGATCAGTCTCACAGGCTCTTGAGCCCTACGAGATGGCTGTAGATGTTAGGGGATGCTGTGTACACCCCTACCCCGTGTAGGCTGCTGTCTCTAGGACTTCTGCCTTTTCATGGCGTGACTGCCCAAGTGTCACTGACCACACAGAGCTCTGTCCTTCTTAGAAACCAAAAGCCACCAAAGGATGCAATTTCAGAAAATTATGTGACTAGCTGCCACATAACCTGCCTCTTTTCCACTGATAACTTCATTAGAATCTGAGTGGATTGCGCTCCTCAGAGCTAATCAGCTCCCTTCTTTTTTTCTTCATCTTCTTAGATCTGGCTTGTCATGGAAGAAGACAAAGGTGGTAGTGTTATGTGTGCCATGGTCATGGTAAAGCAGCTCCTAGTCCAGCTTTCCTTTTAATCGGTGAGAAAATTATTTGTATATTTTCTTCCCAATTCTTGCCTTCACTTTAGGCATTAATTCATTTGACTGCCACTATCAAATAGGGTCACAACATCCAAGTCAGGCTAGTCAGCTGATATACCCTGCCCTAGATCCATCAAAATGCTCACGTTGAGTAACTCCGACCAAACATATCAACACTGCCTAGGAAACAAAGTTATGTGAGGGGATTTAAGCCATGAGAAAAAGTCATTTTAGACACATCTGAAGGAAGCAGTTCCACCATGTTTCTTCAATTTCAAGCCAGCTATTGGGCAATGTTTCATCCATCATAGTGAGCAGAAAATAGGGAAGTGTTTTACAGAGTGTAAGCACATGACATTTCAGATGCTAGTTTTCCGAATAAATCGTTACTTCTTTGTGTCTTATCAGGTTTGCTGATAGACTCAAGCTGGCTAGGTGATAGGGGATCTCCATAGCAAGCACTCTGCTACCACCCTCCCTAGCTACGTGAATAACAGGTCTGTACAGTCAGGGTAAAGCAAACACATTTTTGTGCAAAATGTGTATAGTGTTAACAGAAACTTGGGTGGGGAAGCTGGATGCTGTTGCCTCAAAATAAATGTTTGTCTTGGCAGACCTTGCCAGGCATGTCACAGGAAGGTCTGGAAGGCCCATCTCCACTGCAGAAAGGGCTGGTGGTCACGCCGGAAAGGGTTACGGAAAGAGTGCACACTGTGGCACGATGCTGCAATCCTCCTGTCTGACAATGAAGGTGTTTTGTGCCTCAGCAGGGCAAAGAGCTGGCATGGCAAAAGTTTCTCCCTCCCTTGCATACCAACAGTCACCTCCTGCTAGGAGTGTTTTGTTTGGGGAATTTGCTGTGTTGCCATCAGGGATCTGCTGTGCTGCTCTCAACAGGCTGGGGCTTCTACTTGTGTTTCCAGGTCAGAAGGGAATTTTTTATCTGAATTTTTGTAATTTTGGCTTGAAGAGACATGAAAGATGTCCTGATTGGGACATCTGTCCTTCAGGTCTCCAAATCTCTGTCCTCACTCATCTGCCACTTCTTTGATACAGGTCACCATCCATTCCAGTAGAGATTATAGCCTAGAGAGAGAAGGTGGCCACATCTCATCAGTAATGGGCTGAAAACAGAATAGTAGAAAAATAAGCTGCAGGTCATATCTTTCACAGACCTTGCTTTGCTAGAAAGAGATTTTTGGACCAAAACCCCTAATGTCTCTGCACATACTCAATGCCTCTCAATAAATGGTCCCTCTTCTTCTATGGTAGTACCTTATTTTCTTCCATCTATCCAAATCCATTTCCTCACAGATACACTCATGTTTTAAACAGAAATATGTCTCTACAAGCTCTTAAAAATGCTTGTCTTCTTCATCCTGCAGTTTCCCAGGCAGTTGGACAGACAAATAGGATTGACCTGCTGGAATATTAGAGCTTTCCTGCTGTGGACCAGTATCTATTGATAGGTTTGGAAGGGGCGTTTTATGCCATCTGTATACAGTCTGGCACTCTGAGAGCCCAAAGCTGTTGGTAATAACTACAAAAACTCTACAGTGAAAATCCTAAATTAACATTCAGCCACAGCACCTAGTCCCTGTGAAAGCTCTATTTCCAATACCTCTTTAAAAACATCTAAGCCAAGAGAAGTACATATAAAACCTGCTGTTTGATTCCTATTGGCAATGTTTGATGGCAAGTTTTCCAGCACATTTTTCGGGTGGTAGGAGGAAAGAAATCCTGGGATTTTTTTTCAGATTTGAAATGAAAAAAAAAAATTAGTTTTCATTTTGAAAGAAACTAAAATCTTATTTTAGAAAAAGTATGCAGTTTATAGTAATTAAAGAAAAACATGTAGAACATCAAAACTGAAAGCAGCTTTATTTCCATTTTTGCTAGGACTGAAAAATGTTCATCTCTTCCCTTTGGTTTTAATTCATACTGGGCTGATTTTATATATATATTTTAAATTGTGCTAATTCCCAAGAGCCAGTAAGAACACTACTTTCAGGTAATCCCAATACTGAATGACAAATTAACAATGACAACAACAGTCATGAAATTAGTGGCAAGGTAAAAGCATTGTAGAAGAGAACTCCTGTACATGCATTAGTTTCAGTTTTACAAGATTACAGGAGAGGATATAGGATTATTTCAGATTGTAGGGCAGTCAAAACTAAAGGTAGAACTCACTCAAACTGACAGTAGGTCTTTTGCTATCCTGTTAATGAGTGTCCAGCCTAACAAAATGCAGCAGCAATCTACGTCACAGTTAAAACTGCAGGAACATATATGCAACTACAAATACAGCTCTTCATGTAGAAGAGACTGCAAAGAACACATTGCAAGGAGCCCTAACTCCTTTTATTACAAAAGGCATTAGTAGACTACACGACTCTTATGGAATTATAATTTTAAATTCAGAGAAAGGTTAGAAAATTATTACAGTGGTGTTGTCAAA
The DNA here is from genome assembly GCA_032353885.1 of Nothura maculosa. Taxonomy (NCBI): domain Eukaryota; kingdom Metazoa; phylum Chordata; class Aves; order Tinamiformes; family Tinamidae; genus Nothura; species Nothura maculosa. The sequence goes on along the minus strand of JAUBOD010000843.1, from coordinate 2,421,420 downwards.
AAATTAGAAGTTTGTACTCAGGTTGGTCTTTCTCATGCTACAAAGGGCTTTGATCTGCCCACACGAAAAATCATGAGCATCTGCATCTGTTGCTAGCCAGTGCAAGCTACAGCAAGCACAAAATAGTACCTCCAGTTTCCCACTTATTGTGCACATTTTGAGAGCTCAGCAGTTATAGCAAGTCTATAAGGAATCAATAAATAATATTTCAGCAACACATCACAGTTAGGAGTAATGTGTGCAATACCTAAACTACTGTGTTATTTTAATTGATCAACCATTTATACATCCTTAATAGGAGCGCTTGACCTATTTGTATCCAATTGCACTGATTGTTGTTCTTCCCAGCATGAGCACCATGAAACCTCTACGCATATGGTGTTGTTCCCACTCCAGCTTTGGTCCTACAACTACAATGTCATTGAGACATTTAAGGAAAGCAATGAGTAACTCTGACCATCTCTTATTCAGATGATCATCATCTCTTGGGCTGTCTCTAATCCCTGATGGAAAGAAGCAGCTGCATGCACCAGGCAATCTGATTACAGCCCAAAGGGTTTCTTCCTGCTGTGCTCCATCAGTGGAAGCTCTCCTTTGGATTATGTGGCTTCCTGACACATATAAGAAGTGCAGGATTTCAGGGCTTTCGGTCCAGACCATTTAAGTGTTTTTAGGGAAACAAAGATTAGCATACATCAGAGTAGCACAGACAGGGCTTTCCATAATCCTGAATATGAAAATATGTGAAGAGCTGCATACCAAATGGATTTGCATATATCAGAGCTGCATATACAGCTGCTTGCCTGGACATCCTAAAGTGCATTAAAAATGTTAATACTGAATTATGTGGCGGCTGATAATTGAATCCTGCAGTAACCCAGAGAGACATGAAAAGAACTATAGCATCTTTTCCACTTGTCTTATACAGCTAAAACATAAAAAAGAGAGTCCTAAAGTAGTCCATACTATTTGACTATTTATTCTGCTGTATCCTCTTTTATTCTATTCTATTACATATATTATAACTTTCAAATTTAAATTGATGCCATACTATTAATTTTTGTGAAAGCAAAAAGTTTACCAGTGTGACCAACTGAGTATTGGATCTATGGCATGAGAGCTTTGGTTCCCCCATATGATGTCAATGTCATGGGGAACCAAAACTTTCATGCCAAAGCTTTTTCATGCCATGTGATGTCCATATCATATGAGGAATGAGGTGACATCAAAGGCATTCTACCTAGAAATGAAGTTGTACTAGGTCAACTACTGAAAACACCAGCCTGAATTTACTGATTGGGTGGGAGAGGGATGAGCTCTGCTCTTAGGACACTGATGATCAAACTAAGACTGGAAAGTCCACACTGCTTACTGTTCCCCAGGAATTACTACCAACATCTATCCAATTATTTCATTAGAAAATCAAGACTTTTCTTTCTTGCCTCAGACAACAATAAACACAATCCTGCAAGGAGTAGTTTGGTGTTGTTCAGAAACCTCAGCTTCAGGCTAGGAGTAACTATGGAGAAGTGAGTGTAATTCTAATTGGCACCATGTCAGGATGCATGCAGCAGAGGAATGATGTGGATGAACAGGATGAACTCTATTTTCAGGTTCAAAAGTATGTCTCACAAGTGAAAGCCAGCAGAAAAATTTCCTCCAAGTGGTAATATTACATTCTCACAACCTCCAAAAGGACAATCTGCTGAAGGAGGATTAATACTTCCAGACTTGCTGGTAAATCCTGTCATTGCTTACTCCAGTGCCCTCCTTCCTGAATGATTTCCAAGGGCTGGCAAACACATAGACACCATTTAAAAGATGCCTTAAAAGCAGCTCTCATCTGGGGTGCAACACAGAAACTATGCAGCAGTATGCACAGACATTATGACTACACCAATCAGCTTGCAATCCAAAGCAGAAAGCTATCAAATCACATCAAAATGGACAAGTGTTTCATATCAGGAAAGGAAATTGCAGTGAATTTGGGATCTCAGGGCCCCTGTTCTCATTCATGAAAACCTGCATGGTAACTTTGAAGATGGGGTTTAGCAGTGGGAAAATCATCACCACTGATCCAGCATTAAAGGTCCTGGTAAGGTCTAACGGGCACAGTGTGAAAAACAAACAACCCTAACAACCACATGCAACAGAACAGTAGGGCACTGAGTTTCTTTTTAAATGAGTCACTGATTCAGGTGAGAAAGTTTGCTTTGTAAGTGGGAAATGCAGAATTTTTCTCTGTGTGGTCTCAATTAAGCAGGGGAAAATGAAAAATAAAAGTTATTTCACCTTTAATTAAAATCTCTCATAGATTTGTTGGGAATTGTATTGAAAGAACTCTTGAAAATACACTGTTCTGCTTGGCTTCTCTTTGAACCAAAGCAGATGAGTTTTTAATGTATTTTTTTTTTTTTTAACCTGGCTTTCTCTCAGAAAGAAAAAACGAGTTAAAAAGTGATTGCTGAAAAATAATGACTGCATACAATAGGAAGTCATTACAAACAGTTTAAATAGCCTCAGAGAGGAATTGACCTATGACTTTTTGTGAAGGAGATGCAGTAACCACTAAAGGGCATCATTGTTTTTAAGTTGCTCTACAGGGAAGAAAAAAGGGTGGTAAGAGTCATTAGCCCTCCAAGCTTCATCCTGCTTGCTTCCCACGCTCAGCTCTGAGGGCATCAGCCAGGAAGTGATGCCCCTGGGGCATTCCCATCCTTCAGCAAAAACAGTGACTACCAGGGAAGAGAGGAAAAGTCTGCCCTGACCGTAGATTGTTAGATGACTTGTAGATACCTGTGTAAGAGAAGAGCTTTCTCATGGCCCGCATCACTACCACAGAGATGTTTCTAAGCCCACAGCCAATGTAAAAATTTATCTTTTCACTGACCCTCACACATTTCTTACTTATGAATTTCATTGACCCTGCTGCAGTTTACATGCACAAGTTTGGTACACTGCAGACTGTGCAAGAAACCAGGAGAAGAGGGTGGAAGAAGAGAAACAGCTACAGGGCTCAGAGTGAGAACTGAGCACACAGGACACCAAAGCACAACCACAGAATCAAACACAGAATCACAGAAAGGTTAAGGTTGGAAGGGGCCTCTAGAGATCATCTAGTCCAAGCCCCTTGCTCAAGCAGAGACACTGAGAGCATGGGACGCAAGGCTGCTTTGAACATCTTCAGAGAACGAGACTCCACAACCTCTGTGGGCAGCCTGTTCCAGGGCTCTGTCACCCTCACAGGAAAGAAATTCTTCCTCATCTGGAGATGGAACTTCCTGTGTTTTATGTTATACTCAGTATCCCTTGTTCTGTCACGGGCCACCACTGAGAAGAGTTTAGCCTCATCGTCTTTACATTCTCCCCTCAGGTATTTATATAATCACTTTGCTTGAGTCTAAAGAATATCTACGGTCATTCCTGCTCACTTAGCTATCCCCAAGAAAAGTAGGCCAGGAGAACTGCTTTCCTCTTGCAGATACTTGGCAAGGTGCAGTTCACATGTGACATCCCTGGGACGAGTGGAAAGGAGACCTTTGGGCTTCAACTCCAGACATTTGCTTATTATAGTATAGAAGACGTGACACAAGCTGGGTGAGGTCCTCAGAGGATCCTCCCAGGCAGAAGCACCATCAAACAGTGACGTGGAACTATTTCAACAGATGTTTGTTCAACTTGTTATGAAAACACCAAGCAGAGGAAATTCCCCTATCTCTCTCTGAGAATTTTTTTTTCGATCAATACAAGATTACCATCAGTTAAGACAATAGAAGGAAGAAAAAACCCCACAAACCTTTCACTTTCACAGAAAGAAATGGAAACAATTCCAGTGTTCAGACTATGCTGGGAACCTTTCTACCCTGAATGATTAGGAAATACAAGTCTTTAGAAACACCACTGCTGTGCATTGCTTGCTGTGATGTGGGATCATCAGCCTACATGTGAAACTATGCACGAGCATGCATGGCAATGGAGCAAGGAGTATCAACATCCCTCCTCCTTCCACCCACAGGCATCCTAGAAAAGACTTTCAGCTCTTGATCCTTTCCCTCAAGTGTCAGGGAGGATGTGAAACTATAGCAGGATGCACAGCGATGTTCCCTGGGCTGCCCTGGCCCAGGCAGATGAGTGAGGAGGACCTCAGGGTGCCATCAACAACTATGTCCATGGAGACAGGCACCAGGGGCAGACAGATTTTGCTTTCATAGAATCATAGAATGTGTAAGGTTGGAAGGGACCTTAGAGGTCATCGAGTGCAACCCCCCTGCACACGCAGGGTCACCTAGAGCACATGGCTCAGGGCTGCATCCAAGCAGGTTTTAAAGATCTCCAA
>JAUBOD010000843.1:2380864-2416984 GCA_032353885.1 Nothura maculosa | reverse complement strand
AGGGTACCCACCCCATTCACTAGTGGACCCACGTTCTCCCTGACCTTCCTTTTGTTGTTAATATATTTGAAGAAGTTTTTCTTGTTACTCTTAACATCCCTTGCCAGGTGTAATTCCAATTGAGCCTTAGATTTCCTTGTAGCATCCCTGCATTCCCTGACAACATAGACCTCCATGACAGCGCTCCAGTCGTTCGAGCTATCCCATCACGTTTCTGTAATTCCTATGAGGAATTCGTGTATGTACTAAAATCATAAAGAAGATTTCCATAACCTTCCTCAGCCCTCCCATCTCTTCACCCCAAGGGGGTGGAGGAAAGAGAAGAAAGAACACGTGAAGAGGATTTGCTGGATTAACTAGCAAGGGCAGGAGCAGATTGGCATCTCTGCTGACAGGGTTTACAAATAGTATTAACCCTTGCATAACCTACACAACTCTGTGCAAAAGGAATTGAGGGCACATGAGGATCTATCACAGTGCAAACTGCTGCCACAGTAAGTGATAAAAAAACCTCTTCCACAGTAAGGTCTGAAGCAAAGCAGGAGGAAATCACCTGTCTGCCTCCCCATGCCTTATATTAACAGGATCAAGAGCTGAGCAGAGGTGGGGCTGCAATAAGTGAAGAGAAAAATGACTGGCATCCCAACAGATTCAACTCCAGTAGGCTAATTTTGGTTTTAGACACAGCCCAGAAAGGAAACTTTAAAGTCAATGGATCTTTGGTGGTTGAGCTTCATAGCCTCTTCACAACCAGCAGAGTGAAGGATGAAGCAGAGTGAAGTAGTCGCTACTTCTCTTTGGATGGCATCATTATTTTGGCTGTGATGTAGCCTTGCAGGACCCTTGCTCAGGGACCTAGCCCACAACCTGCTGCATGCTCTACTTGATGGAAAACCAACTGAGAAGAGTGGCCAAAAGCAATAAGACTGACGGGAGCCATCGGTGGGGAGTTGGACCTGGGCCATCCACTCTAGTGGGGAGCTGATGCCAGGCAATCAAAGGTAGAGATATACATTTCAGTGTGCATGCATCATGCACGTGTAGTCTTGTCTGCAGGCTCTCTAACCCTGATGTGGAAAGCCCAGGACTTGACAGGCGTTGCACATTAAGTTGGCCAGACATCTGCAGATGTTTTGTAGAAATACCAAGCTAATAGGAAGTGAAAAAGTGAAACCAGAGCTGTCGCACTGATGAGCAAGTGAGAAAAGCAAAACAAAACAAAACAAAAAAGAAAAGAAAAAGAAAAGAACACTGAAAAACCCAGACTTGAGGGTGGAAAATCTTAGTTGTATTTTTGGCTGTGTGATCACAAACAGGGAACTCTAGAGGACACATTCACTGCTTCTATTTGTGGACACTGATAACCCGGCTCATCTGGGGTTTGAGTTTCTAGACATGTTGAGTGTCTGCTGCCAGGCTGATTTAAACAGCTTGGGCTCCTCATCGCTCCTAGGAAGCCCATCTAGAATCCCTCAAGACTGGCACTGAACAAATTGAGAGACTCCCATTTTCACAGCATTTCCAGCAACATCTGGTTTGGCTCTCACAGCATCTGCTGCCACACCTGTTACACAGACACATCTCTCCCAGAACAGCCAAGGGGCTTGGTGACCACATGCAAAGCATTTTGTAAATGCAGTGCAGAAAAGCATTTAAAGTCCAAGTTTCCCTTTTCTTTCCATTTCACCTCTTGTCAGCTTTGCAGTAGCTCAGAGGTAGATTGCATGTGAGCAGGCAGAGCTGCAATAGAAAAGTAGCATCTGTCCTCCGCACGCTCCGGCTTCGCCCCAGCTCCTCCAAGCACTTGGAAGCAGTCGTCCCTGGCAGGGTGCAGAGCTGGTTGAAGACGAGCTTGGCTGGCGTCCCGTCCTGAGGGCACTCAGCCAAGTGTGACGCCACCTTCAGCAAACTTGCTAGCACGTTGGGCAGCAGCAGCAGTGCTGTGAGAAAAGCATGAGCCGCGTCGCAGCTCCCAATAAGAGGATTTGGTTTATAAATGCATGGCTACCTATACTAACAGCTACGTGTGCATAGCAAGAGGTGACTTTAAGTAGGTGGAGGTATTTTTATGGCTTAATAACCCTGTGTGCATGTGAAGAGTTCTGCATCCTCTGCCATGGGAGCTCATTGCAGTTTGAGTGTTGCTGTGGAAGTAGTTATGAACAACAATCTTTTTTTTTCTTAAAAAAAAAAAAAGGCTATTGGTATTACTAACATCCCTAACATTAATTATAAATAAATTTTAGACCCACTACGATAATCGAGTGAATTTACACGGTGCTGCTTAATCCTGCCACAAAACACTGCACAAAAAAGAAAAAGCATTGGGGACCTCAGTTTGCATTTTATTGCCTATTAAACCCAAAGTGCAAATAGCAATAAAATGCACAGTTATTCAGCACACATCCATACACAAATAATAAAGTAAAACATGCTGCAGCACTTGCAGACTGATAGATGCCTTGCCTGCCCACTGTAATTTAGCAGAAAACAAGGAGGGGAGAAGAGCGAACAATGGCTCCTGTCACTATGATTAGCGAGGGGAAAGCAGGTTGGAGCAGCCGGTCCCTGAAGAGGGTAACACGACGCCACTTCATCTGGCTCTCGCTGTGGTAATTTAGTACGGATGTCTGTGCCAGGGGGTGCTTGGCACAGGCGACATAGGCAAGGCGAGGAGAGGGCAAGAGTAGGATCCTGCTGTAGCTGCTACTCCCCAGGACTTTGCCCATGGCGGGATAAGAATTGGGAAGGAGAAAAGACTGGCAAAAACACAGAAGCACTCCAGCGTTACTTGCTAAAATGGAAAGAGAGAGGAAAAAGGGAGGAAAAGGTGAAAAAGGAAGAAAAAAAGAATAAAAAAAGGAAGTGTTACCTCCAGTACCATGGTCCTCCTGACTGCACTGTTAGCAAAGTTTAATCCTTCCACTATGCAAATGGAGGGCAGGGGCTTGCTCCTTGCCTTGATAATATGAGTTGCTCAGGCTTCAAATTTATTCAGCCTCCAAATTTGAACATCAAAATTAAGTGCTGAAAAATATGTGAATAAACCGGAGTTCTGGGGAGGGATATATCAACCCAACAATAAACACGGGTGAGTTTTTTTTCCCTTTTGAACTTGTCCATCTATTCTGAGTCTGATCCAGTTTGAGTTAAGCCAACTGAGTATCCCAGTTGACTTCAATGAGCTATTTTATCCAAAGGTCTCTCTTTTTAATATTCAAGAAGAATTTTGAGAATTCATCCTATTTAAGAAGTGGACATTATGTGCTTCAAATATTCTGTGGAATCAGGACAAAAAATTACCAAGTAATAGAGTGACGACATATTTTTTACCAAAATCTAATCCACTTGAAGGAGAGCTCCAGAAGCAATTCTAATCTTAATGCTGCCAGAGCAGTACTCCTGTAAATGACTCACAGTTTGACTACTCAAACCTGATTTAAAATCTAAAGTCTGTAAAAAGTTTCCAACAACATATACCAGGATCTGGCATCAATTCACTAACCAACATAAGAATCAGAAGAATATCTAAACATTGAGTTTTTACCTTTGCTATATGTGATTTCCTATACAAGAAGTAAAATACAGTAATGATCAGTATGGCCATTTGCCTGGATTTCAAAATAGATAAATAAATAGCACATCTGTCTCTTATTTAGCAGCATAGCTAAGCTTATTGCATAATATCTGCTTACCACTGGGAAACAGCTCTTTTTACCTGTCCCAACAGCACATTACTGAACTGGCAAGATCGAGGAACTCTTGCGTGACTAAGGCGATTTCTTCACAGATCAAACTCACATGTCAGCAATTCTGTCTTGATAGTCTGTCACAAATTATCCATTTTCACAGATTGCATGTATATTCTCCTTAAACAGTTTCCATTTCTTTTGTCTATGTGTGATATCTTCTTTTTACTTATGTCACAAATAACTATAAAGAAAAATTTGGTTAAAACGCCCTTTTTTTTTTCAGATCACACACCCAAGTAGCTGACATTGCACAGGTCCTCCCTCCTTCCTTTGCTCAAACAAAACCAGACACTCAAACAATGCCCAGATCCATGCCAGACTCAGAAAACTGGTCCATGATGACCATCCTCCTGCACTCTGCTCAAATTCTGCTCCTGAGAGGCTTCATTCTTTTCAGTGCAAGTGGCAGACAAATGCCCCCAAAATTCCTGATCCAGCTTGGACCCCTCTAGGAGCTCAATCCTCAGGATGTCTCTTGTCTGGGCTAACAAGAAAGAAGCAGCAGCTGACAACATCTCAATGTTTTGACTCCTCTCTGTTATTCTGCATTGTCTCTGAAGTAATAGGGAAGTGTAGTCTCAAGTGTGAATAACTAGTCCGCCTCTATGAAATTTCCAACCTTTATTTCCAATAGTCCAAGTCTCATAAAAAGCCCAAATACACATCTTTGAGTAATAAATGAGAGAAATAAATTGAGAATTTAATTTTGCTTTTATGCAATGGTATCATTGATGGATCATAATCAAATACTCAATATATCTCTATACATACACACACACATAACTGCATATACACACACAAAAAATTATTGTCTCCAATTCAATCTAATCATTATATAAAGCATAGTAATGGAGTGATGGGGGAAATATCAGCCTGTAAACAAGTAGGAACAAACTGAACAGTTTAGGGTGACTTGGAGAATCTTGCTGTCTGCATAGTTTTCAACATTGTATTGAGACAACACAGAAGGATTAAGGACATCTTAGCTCTCTTATGATCACAACTGCATACAAGTTAACAGGCCAAATGCATTAACCTCTCTGACTCTGCTTAGTTTAGATTTGTCCTCACAAGGGAAAAGTCAACAGAGCAGGAATACATTAGCACAACAAATAAGGCATTCCCTGGCACTTTAAGTAGCTCCAAATGTCCTTCCATAAAAGCACATGGCACTGTCACTATGACAAGAAAGTAGTCAGATGCCTTTATTTTAAAAGGAAAGGAAAAGATAACCAGCCTACTCCAAGATCTGCCCAAAGACAAGACTGGTCATAATCCTTTCCAAGGCAAGCACTACTCCAAATGGCCTCTCCTTTTGTACCAAAAAAGTTTCTAGTTTATAAATTTATATCACGGGTTCAAATGTCTCCCAGAAGCCCTTTCAGCCACAACCATAAATATGGTCTCACTCTTCAACTGCAGCATTGGCAATAAAATCAAAGCTGCTCCACTGCTTGGTTCTTCCTGCTTGGGAATGAGTTTTCTGCTGAGAGTTCTCCACTCAGCCTCATCCTCCCTAGCCATCAATGGCAACAATCCAGTTAGATCAAAGCAACAGCCCAAATTCATTGCTGGCCTAAGGAATAACCCTTGATTTTGAGGCTGTTGAGGCTGAGAAATTCAAAAGTAAATTTCTGTATGTGAATTATGTAGAAAGAACATGTTCTCCTTCCAAGCTTCTTATTGAAGAGTCTAGGACAAAGCATTTAAATGTAAGAAAGCAAAACAAGTGTGTTGACTATTTTTTGTCCAGGTTTATTTAATTCTGAAAAGCAAACAGTTGGTGTGAAATGTACTAATAAAATCGCGTGGTGCATTTGCTTATAGAAGGCCACCAGGGAGAGCAAATGTGCCTGTATTCAGCAATAAATGTTTGATTTCATTTTTCCCAGCAATTACGCAGTATGAGAGAAACTATTGAATCCAAGACTGCTGCCCTTTAGGACTCGGTCTGTCAAGTTGTATTGCTCTGTACTTTTTATACAAGTGGATTTCATCTCCATGCTTTTATTGCTGGGCAATATTCAAGTTTTTAAGTCCAACCTGCTTGAAAAACAATGTTTGTCTTCCAGACTACCTATTCCTTATTACAATGAGCATTGCTCTTTTCACTTTATCAATGTGCCACAGCATATTAAAGGAACTAGATTTAAATTGTCTGAAAAGAAAACAGAAAAATGCAGGGAATTCAATTTAATCGCACCTAAAATTGCTTCTTCTTGTGCTCTAAAAACAATCTTGAAAATTTATTCTGTAGCTTTTGTCACCGGGGGGAGTTGGGCTGCTATCATATTTATTTTCCTTGGCTTTGGTGCATATTTTCACAATTTATCAAGAAACTGGTATTTCCTCCTTTTCTGAAATAAAACAAGGAATCATTAATACCTCCATAGATATTTTTCAACATTTATAACTTAGCTAGCCTTGGACTTGATAAACTTTTAACATATTGCTTAGCAAAGAGAAATACAACAAAATTACAGCAAGCTTAAGTATATGTAGCAGTGTGCCATTTCCCCCTGAAAGCAACATTTAATCAATGCACTGCCGCCTCAACCCTGTCCAGATGATCAGTCAACTCCAAGCTGAGTAATATCTTGGAAAGTCTGATCCTACAGACAATTACAGAACACTTAATCACAAAATTTAATCAAGATAATAATTAGGAACTGCATCCTGTTTAATGCACAAGGATGTGAGCTTTCCAGTTCCTGCTGCCAAATCAGAACTAATATTTGAATAAGAGGAAAAAATAACTATGCTCAAAAGACTATATCTTTGATCCAAATACATGAAAAACTAAACTCAAATGGCCAAATTCTTACATTTAAGAAGTCTAGTGCTCTATACAAAAAAACAAAAACAAAAAATCATTTAAGATCTATTGCTTATTTTTATTAGAGCCAGCCCTGGCACAGTAAGTGCTGTACGGAGGCTTAGTAAGCACCTTTTTTCCAATAAATCTTGCTCTATAGAAGGGACAAGGATGGAAAGGAGCGGCTTTATTAAGGGACTTTTCTCAAGGTCAAAACAAGGAATGTGTATCCCATATTCCTGTCAGAAATCTTTGCTACTGTACTATGCTGCCTGTATTGGGTCAGCCCTGTAGGTCTAAACAAAGAGACATACAACTCTAGTTAATACATTTTTAAAGAATCTTTTATTTACTGTGATTTAAGCAAAGTCACTTTCTGTGATAGACGCTGATAGATGCTACTAAGATTTTACCTTTATTTCCCCTAACTTCAAAGCGCCGAGCGAATCTCCTTGTTAGAGATTCCCAGACCTCATCGAGCTGAAGCAGCAGCAAATACCACATTTGTGAACATTAAAAAGCTCAAACACCCCAACACTTGGAAGAAGTGCATTTGCACTTCCAAATTCCACAAATTCTCTGGCTTAAATCTAGGATGATAAGTAGATTTTCCTTTAAACCTGTGCTATAGTGGAAGTTGAAAGGGCCACAAGTAATTATCCATGTCCCACCTACCTAGCAAGAATGTGTATAGGACAGGATGCTAAACATGGTTGTGTCTTTAGAGCAAGGACAGTCACATTTTAAAGGTCTGTTGGATAGTTTTATTTATCATGAGGACTGTGTTAGTCCCAGCAGTCAAAAAATTGCATGCTAAGTCACTTGAGACACCACCACAATGTCTTTTCCATAAGCTCCACGTTTTCATGGACTGGAACACCACCACTCCTTTGAGGTCATGGTGCTTGGGCCAGTCTGCACCAGCTGGGACAGTGTTTTAAGTTCAGAAAGAGAGGTCCTTCTTCTAAGGGTATACAGAAAATAAAACTGCAGACTTGCAGTGAAATACTTTCTTTGCACACAAGGGAAAAAAGAAAAGGAAGAGCTGAATGATGGTAATATATCAGTCTTCACAGTCCCCATTAGCTGTGATGAATCCCTTTTGTAAATTCAGTGTCTTGAGCTGCAAATACTTATCAAGAGTGTTATTATCAGCCATTCTGAGCCTATGAACAAGAATTCCCACTGTATTTTAAATGGCTGCTGGCCATATCCATCAAAAGGGGGACTCTAATAGACATACAGTTTTCATTGTTCAAATTTTAATGAATATATGGCATTCCTATTCATTATTTAAGTGACATTCAGATGTAGCTTCACTCAAAGCCATCTCTTCATAAATGTTATTAGCTACAATTGTGCCTAATAAAATATTATAGTGAGCAAAAAAAAAATGAAGTACTGTACTTCAAAGGAAGACAAAAGGAAGAAACTAAAATCCACAGTGATAGAAAGTCTGTGCTCCTTATTCATTCAAAGGCTTCTTTGATTTTAATGGGAGATTTCTCAGAGTTCAGCAGAGCAATGCAAGGTCAGAGTCCTTGGGCACATGGAAAAACACAGTTAACATTTTCTCCTAAGTATTTTAGGTGTTTTGACTTACATAAAAGCTCACACATGGTTACTTGAGTGAAATAAAGGTCTATCAGTGGCCACTTTGACTATAACTCAAATAATGCTGTTTTGCAATATCTAGTATATGTTGCCCTCTGCATAGCTTTACATTCATTATCTATTTGGATCACACACTTCAGAAGATGCTCTGTAAATCAATGCTCAGCTTTCCGAGTTGGGTTTGATGCAGCAAAGGCTCTTGGCTTCCCTTAATGGTGCTTGTATTTTCTGGTAAACTTGTGAACTGAGGTATCTCAAGTTAGGTACTCAAAATGAAACATCCTAAATCTAGCCACGCTGCTAACATTGGCCCCTGGCTCTCTGCTAAGCGAGCCAGGCAGTGGCTATTTATTTTCTGAAAATTAATCCCAGCTCAGCAAGACACTTAAGCATATCTAGCTTTATAAAGACAGAGTGGGTTTCTCACTCACTCAATGCAGATGCAAATGCTCTGCTGAATCAGGTCTATAAAAACCCAGTAGCAGGCAGTAATAAATGTTGTGGCAGCCAATACTGATCTCTCCTCCCAAGTCAAATGGAGTGCTACTGTGAGACATGATGCAATGAGCACATTTACAGCAAATTGCCATAGGATAGTCTCTACTTTCCTGTGTCCAGCTCGTTTTCTCTGCTCCTTTGTAGTACAGAACTGGGCCAGGAGCCATACACACTCCCTCCTCCTACTTCTCTCTTGGGCTAGGAATAAGATGCATTTCCATATAGAAAGCATCTGTTATGCAAGATTTATCTTGGGCTTCCCAGTCCCACTCATCGAACCACACACTTCAGATGAAAATACTGTCAGCATGTCTGCTAGGTGTCTCGAGCAGTAGTGACAGAAAGGTTTTATTATCCCAAGCAGAAGGCCTTCGTTCTGCTGCAGCTTTGTAGTGTTAGCTTCATTTCTAACCGGATAAATGAGCAAGCTGATACTTTGCTGCAGCTGGGAACCTCCCTCCTGCAACAGTTTCTTTGAGTCTAAGGGGCTTCTTTCCCACTCTGTAAGTGTTGTGCTCACAGCAGCACTCATCCAGGCAATCTCCTTCTCTACCAGGGCACATTTTCATCAACATATCCCACTTGCCAGATTAATTTCCCATATCTCAGAAGAAAATGCCTAGGGATGCTTCCTATGCTTTTTACTGGGGAGAAGAGGCCCCAGCTGAGGCCCTATTTGTGTAAAGGTTCAAGATCTGGAGCACAGAAATGGTTGCCTCCATGTAGCTTTCAAAAAGTCAGAATTTCAGATGAAGGCAGGTCCTTAGAAGGATTTCTGACTGATCTGTGGTATGGAAAATATGAGAGGGAGACAGAGACACATTCTAAGGCAAAACACAGTTTACCAGAGGTAAATCTGGGTTACTTCAACCATTCTTGCTGCATATTTGTAGTAGAGAAGCATGTTGGTTTCTGTGTGTCCATAATGACTTGGTTGAGACATCACAGAAATCCCTCCACTTGGTACCTGAAAGTCTGCAGGGGGAACTTGCTAGCTTCTAATCTGTCACTTTCTTGACTATAAAAGACTACCAGGAGAAGGAATCTCATCCGAGTTTCAAGATGAGGCATCTTGAACTTCCCTTCTGTTCTCCAGGGTTACTTCCATGGAGCCAGACACAAGAAGTGCCTTCAGCATCCCTGCTGTTCAGGTAGACTTAAGATGCTTTCCAAATCCTCTGTGTGCAAGCAGGGTAATTTATCACTGTCTTTGTTTTCCATTTCTTGATTTAAAAACTAAACTTAAAGCATTATTAAGAGGAAAAGGGTCAGCCTGACATCAAGCCAGCTGGCCATCCATGATTCCACCTGGAACAAAGAGATACCAAAATAAACTTTTTTAATGAGAACAACATCTGAAAGCCAAGACGAAGATGCCAAGGCTATCTCATTAAAGAAATTGATAAGAGTAAGTCAGGTCAATCTATTTAAGTAACTCGATGATTCTGGTCAGATAGAAATAGACCTGTTTAAAGCAGTGGAATGGAGGAGGAAATCTTGTTAGGAGCCAAATTTTCAGAAGTTGGGGTGTTATCCTCACTCCCTTCAAGATCTCTAGACTGCAGAGCACAGCACAGTCACACTCCACAGCCCCTCTGTAAACTGCTAGGAGACCACTGGCATTTCACTAATGATTGCTGCTTCAAAGGCAACACAGGAGTGTTAATTAGCAAACCGCTGCTAAGCTCCACAGCCTCATTTGCAGGTATCAGGATGATCTCATTGATAGGACTTTGGGGCTCATTCCCTCACTGAAAAGGAAATTTTAAAAAAGTGTCTAAGTAATTGCATTGTTTGAAGTAAATAAGAACTCTGCTTTAAAAAAAAAAAATTAACTCAAAGCTGTTTCTAGTGGGCAGATCACAGCAGCAACCTAACAGGAGGTCTTGTTCTGCTTAGTTTTAATCTACTTTGAGATGATGTATAATAAATAATCATAATGATTAAGAGACAAGCAGAGCATAAATGTAGTCCCTGTCACCTGGATTTCAAGCAAATCTTTAATGTTTCTAATGCATGACTGTACATAGTAACGAGCAAGTATTTCACAGGCTTTTGTTCCTTGCAGCCAAACGCTGATGGGTCTGGTACATCCACAACTCCACCTATTAAATATATTTAATTCAGGCTGTAAAATCATCATATTTTGTGTTCTTTGTACAGACTAAGCTTACCTTTCAGAGTTGCATTTAAGCTCTTTAAGTCATTTCCTAACTTTTTGAGTTAAAGTACAAAGGAAGAGGGTCCCACATTCCTACCAAACCTTAAAGACTGCTTTTGGCAAAAACACCAACAAGATTACCATGAACATCTACTCAATACAGCCATAAGCCACATAGAACTTCAAATCTCCAAGATTACAAGGCACAGCTCTAAAGTTCGTTTTGGAGAAATGGGTTTCACTCCAAGTAGAACATTTTTACTCAGGTGAAAGTAACTGCACCTTAAGGGAAAGATGTCCTGACTCACACACAGAGGCTGTACTAGGCAGCTACATTGGTCTAGAACAGGGAACCCTCTGGTTTTCAAACACTTTTTGCTGCTGCACATGCAAACTGCCCTACCTGCAGTAAAAAAGAACCGCTGATACTCATCAAGCTTCCTGCATACACAAACACCAAACCCTACCAGGGGAGAGGAGGTGAACACAGGAGCTAAGCTGGAGGGAAGGCAATGTTTTCCTCAAACTGTTGGCTAGGTGATTGCTATAAGACTACTAAGCTGCTCTCCCCTGGCTGGATTTATTGTTGACTCAACAAAAGAAAGCAAAAGAAAGAGGACTAAGGATTGTCAAGTCTGTACAGAACTGTTGCACTAAAATAATAAATTAACAGAAATCAGAAAATACAGGATACTTGCTTTCCCTCATACCTGCAAAAACAAAGCTAACTTTTCTTCCTTGAAGGAAAGCCTACAAATGCAGGGACTCGGGGTGGGGGAGGGAAATCCACCTCGCAAACTACAACTAGTCAGCGCAATCCCCTTCCCTTCCCAAACTGTTCCTGAAGTTTAATATATTTTGATTCATTGTCACCAAGTGACTTACAGTTCCTCTTCTGGGAGATACCAAGGCTGAAGTCATGAGAATGGGAGAAGAATTTTGCATATCCCTTGCAACAAGCAGGTAGACACAGCAGCTATTTACCTGGTGAGAGAGGGACGATTCATATCTGCAGGGAACTTAGCGCAGCCAAATGGCTCCTTCCAGGGCTTTGCGTCGGAACGGAGCAGAATAAAGCAGAGATAATCCTCTAAAAGAATTCCCTGTGCAGCACGGGAACAGCCAGATGCTTCCTGTACATGTGATTTCAGCCTGGTGGAGGATATGTGTTAGGGCACAGATTTGAAGTGGTCAGCAGCAGCAGGCTTTTTTCCCCCCCTTTTTTTTTGGGGGGGGGGGGGGGGAAGGGGTAGGAGGAAGCATGGAAAATCACCTCAGAATATGGAAATAAAAAGTCAGAATTACACTGTGTTGGGGAGTTGTTACTTCCTGAAATCTAGCTTTGAGAAACAGCTGTGCACAGAGCACTGAAGAATGACCCCTGTGTGAAGTGGTACATGAGGGTACAGGAGTTTAGGGGACAGGGAGACACCGGATACTCATGAAAGGTTCAAAGTAAACCTCAAAAATGAGGAAAACACAGTAAAGCAGATATCCATAACAGCAACCTGAAATGCTATTGAATTTGATTTAAGAGATTAAAAAGCCTGCTAAAATAGTATCTAGCCTTTTTTTTTTTTTTCCTTCCTGAAAGCATTTGTCTTTGGAAAGTTAGTGGCTGATCTACCACAGAAGACCTACCCACAACTAAAGTCACTTTTTAAATAATTTTGGGCAATTAAGGCACTAAGTAGTGAGGTAAACAGTGCCATTAACATGCAGTTTGGTTTCTTATGGTCACACTTTCCAGTTACATCACATGGTTTTTGGCCACATCATCTCTCACTTCCAACTATTTCAGTGTCTCAGAGGAGGCTTAGATCACATTGTGTTTAAGGCTATAGCTACCTGGTTTGTGACAAATACTTTCAGCATTACAAGCTAACTGCACAAAGAGATACTAAGTGGTACTTCAAACAGCAGAGGTGTGATACAGAATTAGAACCTTCAAAACAATAATCATCTTTTCCCATTCAACAGCTCCATTTGCAAGGCAGTGGTCATTTCCCTTTTCTAATGGAGGGCCAACTTTTTTAGCTTATTTTGCATGTTTGGTTATTGATGTAGATCAGAAAATGTGTTTCTCTTTAGAAGTATCATTTCTGCATTTCCCTTCTTAGGAAAAGCTCATAAAAGGATTTTTTTTTGTTGTGTCACTGAACAACAGCAACAATGCAAACCTGTTAAGATATAACAGCTCCAGGCATCAGTATAGATCATGGATTGACCTGATGGAGAACATATCCATGGAGTGGGATTTGGGAGTCTCGCTTGACAAGAAGTTAACCTCATGGCAAAGGCCAATGGCATCCTGGCCTGCATCAGGCGGAATGTTGCCAGCAGGTCAAGAGAGGGATATATGAGGGTACCCCTCTACTCAGCTCTGGTGAGGCTGCACCTGGAGTACTGTGTGCAGTTCTGGGCTCCCCAGTACAAGAGGAATGTGGAGCTTCTAGAGAGGGTCCAGCAGAAAGCTGCAGAGATGATTAAAGGACTGGAGCATCTCTTGTCTGTGGAGAGACTGAGTGAGTTGGGCCTGTTTAACCCGGAGAACAGAAGCTTGAAAGGGGTTCTGATCAACATGTACAAATATCTGAAGGGTGAATGTAGGCAGGAAGGTGGCCAAACTCTTCTCAGTGGTGACTAGCTTCAGAACAAGAGATAACAGGTATGAATTAAAAAATACAGAAAGTTCCATCTGCATGTAGGGAAAAAAATTCTTTTATATGAGAGTGCCAGAGCCCTGGAATAGGCTGCCCACAGGGGCTGTGGAGTCTCCTTCTCCAGAGGTCTTCCAAATCCACCTGGATGCCGCCCTGTGCCCCGTGTTCTCGGTGTCCCTGCTTGAGCAGGGAGGTTGGACTAGATGATCTCTAGAGGTCCCTTTGAACCTCAACCATTCTGTGATAAGAGGTTTTATAATAGTGGTACAATGGATAGTAGATGCATCCTACCAAAAAAGGGCTCCTATTTGCCACAAAACAGCAGACCAAAGCATTTGAACTATATGATCAAAAAGAATATTTTTACAGAAGTTATAAAGTTACAACAGACCAGATGTTTGCACAGGAAAAAATTACTTTCCTGATTATCACTAGCAACTGGTGCTTCAGAATAAGGGTAGAAAATTGCAGAGGACTCCAAGATACAAATAGATATTTGGCTCCTCAGCCTTTGACGGACAGCAAGATAGCCCAAACCTTAGTAGATATCTTGTTCTTCTATCTTACTTGAAACTATAGTGCAATGGTATATCTAAAAAGTAACACACAGACACTTAATGCTTAGGGCATTTTGATTTTCACATGGAAAACAAACATGGCTACATTGGGGGTATTGTGCTGAGCAGCAATTATAAGAAAAAGGTGTCACACAACACAAGGAAGCATCTGAAAGTGGGGCAGTCTGGATATCTCATCTCAAAGCAGCTGCAGCAGACATTTGATAGTAGGAAGATACAAGGCTAATTCTCAGCCGAGCTCTGTACAGAACACATCATTTGATCTTTGATTCTTTGTTTATACATGTTTTTATGAAGACAGAAAGAAAAAAGGGCTTTGGGTCCCAGGGTCTGCAAAGGAGCTATGAGTTACCTGGACAGGTCATACAGCCTTGCATCACCCAAAATAGAAAGAGGAACACATCCTGTGAGGTAGGACAAAGGAGAAGCTTTGTTTAGATATATCCTACACTGATGTCCTGCATTCAGCTAATTGAAGTCCCCAAGATACCCAAATGCTTTCTGCATTGGTCTCTCCCAACATTGCTCCGAGGAATGATCCTTTAAAGGTTTTTCTTTTTTGTGTGTGTGTGTGCGCGCACGTGTGTGTGTGCGCGTGCGCGCGCGTGTGCATGGAAGAGCTAGCCACAGCCAGGGAAGGCCATCATGGTTCCCAAATGAGTGTGGTCTTTCTCCCTCCAGGCCTACCCCCTTCCTTGCACTTCTCTGCAAATTAAAAGAAATCAGAGTAAGCTGAAAAAGAAAATGAAGCCTGATGCCCTCAGAGGTGTTGGAAAACATACTTCCTTGTCCAAGGCTGTTTTAAAATTATTGTATTCCAGCAGTGTTTTATTCATAGTATCAACTCCTAGGGTAGCACCAGCAGTATGCAAGACTGAGAGGAGGTGGTGCAATAGGAGTCTGGCTTAGTAGGCCTACATGTGTTGTGTGATAAGCTTGGAAGAGGAATACAGACACCAAGCCCTGCCCGAGTCCCAAAGGGCAGGGCTGGCTGCCAAACACATGTATTCCTTCATATCTTAGTCTTCCCATATGTCCTTTTCCTCTTTGTAGTCCTCAATAAGAAAATGAGTTCCAAAAGC
Source organism: Nothura maculosa (assembly GCA_032353885.1). Classification (NCBI taxonomy): domain Eukaryota; kingdom Metazoa; phylum Chordata; class Aves; order Tinamiformes; family Tinamidae; genus Nothura; species Nothura maculosa. Next base: position 2,401,821 of record JAUBOD010000843.1, on the reverse strand, counting down.
CAGCCACTTTCTCAGAGCCTTGACATCAGCAACCACTGTTTGATAGTTTCCCCTTCTTGTCCTCATTAAAGTCTCACAGGACTTGTGAAGAAAGTTTCTGCAGCCTTTCTTTCTCAAGGGACAAACCTCAAAAAGGAAGAGTAGATACATGCCCAGGAGCAAAATATACTGTACTTTGGCCCAGAATCAAAATCCTTGACTAGCTGGCCAGAGAAGAGCCATGTTAGCAGCTCAGCCCTCCTCCACCACTGCAGATAAGTATGGGGTCTTGTAACATCCTTCAGTAGATACCAGAGGAATTGTAATCCCTACTGCACTTAATGCAAGTTGCCCAGGGAGTAACAATTCTCCTATACAAGACCTCTGCTTGAAGGGTTCACACCATCCCTTTGTTGCTATATGGGTCTTGGCAGCTCCCCAAGATATAATCCCACAGGATGTGACTGTTCACCCAAAGGGACCCATCTTTGTAGCCTCCATGGCACAAAGGTCACCTCTGCTTTCATGCACAGCCAACTCGGAGCATCCCATTTTGATATCTAGGCTGTGAGCCCTGGAACAGGCTGCCCAGGGAGGTTGTGGAGTCTCCTTCTCTGGAGGTCTTCAAAACCTACCTAAATGCCACCCTGTGCCACATACTCTAGGTGTGCCTGCTTGAGCAGGAAGGTTGGACTAAATGCGCTCTAGGGGTCCCTTCCAACCTTAACCATTCTGTGATTTTTCTCAAGCAGATCCTCCAGGACTACCTAGCTCTGTTTATGGAGAGCATGCTCATCATGCCTAAATATCTGTCCACATCCATTGTCCCGATGCTAGTATGTTAAGGGTTACAAAGTTATAGCTTACAGGAAAAGTGACCACCTACTTAAGGCTCTCATATATTCAGAGCTCAGATACCACAAATTGTCTGTCTACCAGACAACAGGCACAATTTTACTTTATAGGTATATTTATTTATAGTTAGATGCAAACAGAGCCAAATACCATGTGGCTGGGAGGTATTTTTGGAAAATGACTAAATATTATAATTGTTGGTCATCAAAATCTCCCTGTATGACCATGTTTAAGAGATGATTCAGTTGTTCAAATAGTGCCAGACATCAGGGTAGGAGTGGCATACACTTTTCTAAAGCCATTTTGAGGAGGGAAAAAAAACCCACACACCACATCAGTTAGGATTTGACAAAATAATTTAGTGACATTTTTCTGCACTTCGGGGTCCAGCCTCCTGACCCTAGATTGGGGGTCCCTTGCATGCATATCTCCAAAGAGTTAAGGTGACGAGAGACTTTAGGAGCCTCCCTAGAATCAGGAGTCATAACAAGACAATTATCCAGCCGTCATGATGCCTCTCTGATATGGAAAATGGAGGATGGGAAGAAATTCCAAACATCACCAGTGCTAAATAACACTGCAGTGCTGGTTATAAGTAAAATCTAAAGTGAACTCTAGCCCATGAGAATCCATGAGGAGAGGCATCCTGAAAGCTTCCTTCAAAAAAGCAAACTCATTTCCCTGTGCAAATCAGGATCTCTAGAAATATTTTTCCTAGGATACCGAAACATTTCATCAGTTGTTTGACACAGGATATGCAAAATATTTTGAACTAGAACAGTGCTCTATTTATGCTACTCTTAGATTGCAAGAATCAAAGGTTCTATATATGTCTTTGTTTAAACTTTTGGTAACTTGCGACTTGCCCATGGAATAAGTTGCCTGCATTTCAACTCCTCAGTAGAAAGAGTTTAAGAATTGTCAGTATTTCAGCACACTGCATCCACAGAAATTTCACACTCTTCTACCATTCCTAAAAGGCAAAGCTTAGTTCTAAAAATTAGTCATAGAGTATGATTACTTGTCCTGTATCCTACCCTATGAATCCTCCTAAAGACAGAATTGAAATAATTAAAACCAAATTAGCTCCAAAAAGTGCAAATTAAAATTTCCAGTGTATAGCTGGTGTCAAAACAAAATACACAGATAACACAGACACTACAGACACACAACAGCCAGAATGGAGATCCCAGCTCTTCAATGGATCAAGTAGAAACAAACTTCTCCACATCAGTATCTATCCCATTTTATTAACTCAAAAAACAGATTAGAGTCTCTATCTACTCACTACAGAAGGGCCCCTCCCAAAGCTAGAGTCAGCTATCATATCACAGAACTCTGGTAGAATTATTATAAAGTAAATGCTGTTTGGTTTCTCTATAACCGTAGATCATAAGGACTCAATCCCTAATAGTCAAGAATTAATTCTAATCAATACAGATCTTGATACTAAAACCCATCATTTCAAAGCAGGACTGCATCAGTCTGACAATCAGGAAGGGCAGAGTATTGAGATGTTTTGTTGAAAGTGTAGTTAGTTGGCTAGAGATAGGGTTTCTCTTTTGCCTACAGAGTATATTACAGGAATAATCTGAATATTTTATAAATAACTAATTTTAATCAGCTAAATAACTAATTTTAATCAACAAGGAAATTGTTTTCCTTGATCAAAAATGGATAGACAGATAATTGCTATATGTATATCTATTTCCCCACCAGCTCCAAGCACTACCTTGTGTAAGGAAAATCTGTGTCCAGTTTGGCAAAGTTTCATATATCATCTACTTTTCTTTCCCACTCATATTTTAGAAAACTACAGAGGTGTTTCTTTTTTGTTTTAAATATGAGACCATGACATATAGACCTTGTTAGTTTTTACTACTCCCATCTATGACTGACTTCCCCTGTACCTCATTATCCACTGAAACATGGTCACCACAGGGGAAAAAAGCAAGGAAGGAAAGAGTAATGACAAGACACACAGAGTTTTAACCTAAAGTTCATTCCTCTTTGGCTATTTAAGGCTGCTTGCAGCTCATTGTGTTCTATAAGAAACTCCCCAGCTACCCAAGTGACTCACCTCTTGCTGAGAGGCCATTGGCTTGTTCATCACAAGCCAGTGCTCAAAGTACTCAACTTTTCCATGCTTAGAGCAACAACATGATTTCCACAGCTTATCCATAAGCCTGCCACAGACTGCATGGCTTTGGGGAAACTGCAATAAAACCTTGAATACTTGAGAACTAAGGAACAATAACTGGCCTTTCAACAAGTTCTTCCTGTAGAGACTTGTTTAACTTCAAATACCACAGCTTAGATTTTAAACCTGTGCTTACATTGCAAGTCTACTTTGCACAATTATTAGCAGCATTAAATCAGGGCAGAATCTGCTATAAAATTTAATCACCTGGTATCATGAAAAAGGGCTAGGATGTCTGTTTGAAGTTGAGAGGGGCTCACACTCTAAGCGAATAGATACCAGCACTTTTCAAGTTCTGCTCATTATTTGCTTTGCAATGACACAGGAAACAGTAAGGGCTTTAATCTGTAAATAATCTTTCCTTCAGGGATCTGGAAACAGTCTGGAGGACATAGCATTTGGAACCGTTTTCCTCACAAATGCTTCATTAAAGTACTGCTCACTCAAATTTTAGAAGGGACAAAGAAAACCAGTTAGAGAAATTCCAGCAACATCACACTCTTGCTTTGCTATGTGAAGTTGCAGTAGATTTCACTTTGCCTAAGAATGTTTCATAAGACAAAAGGGAAAAACCTAACTCTGAAGCACAAGGAAGAAATTAAGAGGAAAAATGCACTAGATAAGATGGCCAGATGAGCTGCTAAATGCTCAGACACCTTGATCTGCACACATCAAATAGAATACATCTACTTGCATGCAGGCTGCACCCTTTGCATAAAAGCATGCTCCCTCACCAACAGGCATCCAGCTACCCAACCCAAGATCAAAGCTGTCAAAAAGACTTTCCCCACCCCACTCCCCTTCATTCCTCCTTTCAGCTAGTTGGAGGCACTTCCCTTTGGCAGCCTTACACAACTTAACACAGCAGCTACAGGGCAGCACTTCAGATTTGAGGCTGCACATCACCATGATGGATTTACAGCATCACACAAAAATTAATCCTCCCTCTTTTGGAGATTATCACAACAGTGTTCTTGCTGAAGCCCAATCAATCTCGATTTCCAAGTAATTAATTCCAGCAACTAGGAGACCAGCAGCACAGCAACTACTGCTTTAGCTAACAGCAAGTAACAGCTGCTGCATTACCTGAATGCTAGAGGTGTGACATCCTGCAGGAAACCTGCAGGAAAACTTGTTTGTCCTTCACAACAGGACCTCTCCTGCAGCATGGTGAGGTTTGGTACATCCAGAATTCTTCTTTTCACACTTCATTTCTAATTCACATTATGCCAAGAGCTCTCAAGACTGCAGAGTAGCCACCTGCAAGTGAGTCACTATTATCTGCTTCTTTTACTCAGCCACAAAAGAAACACCACCTTACTCTTCCAGGCAAAACAGGATAAAGTTAGTCATAACAAATTTTGTGAATCTTCAGAGAAATTGACTTCAGTAGTTTGATTTGTGGAGTTTGGATATATTAAGGTATGTGAAAGATCAATTGATGATCCTGACTTAATAGTTAAGAGTATCAAAGTATTGCTTTGGAACACATTATACTCCCACTTTAGTTCATCTAAATCTGAAAATTAGTTGAATGACTCAAGATATACACTGATGTAATAAAGCTGGTAATCTTGATATACCAATATCCAAGTACTTATTGCAGAAATCAAACCACAGGCTTGCTCCAGATGGTTTGTCTCTACAAGAGTACACATCCAAGGCACTTTACAAAAAAAGTCACCTGCTGATCATATCCTTTTAGTTAAAAATACTCAAATGCCAGGAAACAAGTGTTTGACCAATAATATGTAGCTTCTTCTAACTACAGAAATGTCAGCTCACCAGAAGTTTAGTAAGGCACTACAGTTTATATCCAGCACATGTAGAAGTGGATAAACTTCCAAAAAGACCATCTGCTGCGATAACAGCCTGAATGAGGTGAGCCAAGAGTGCAGATGAATAGGAGAAAGTGTTTCCCAAACCAAACAGCACTGAACTAGATTGAGAGAATTTTTATATTTATTTTGATACAATCAAAGGATGTAATCTCCAAGAGACACCTCTTCCCCCTCTACCCCTTCCTTTCTTCTTGAGAAAGAGTTGGATTTACACATACATTGCCAGAGGAGTGCTCAGGAAGGCGGAGTTTTGCCGGTTTACATTTCACACCAGCCGAGCAGCATGAAGTTAACCAGGAGGTTTCATTTCACCACTAAAATTATACACACACAGCTGGGCCACTTATTCTGGTATCTGCCAAATATAGAAAAGCAGCATGAACCTGAGAATTTTTCTTTTTTGTAAAGTGCAGTAAACTGCTAAGAGTTGCCCACTATTTCTTGGGATCCTTATGCAAATTGTAAAAGAATAAACCCTACAGTCTTGCAGACTAGGGTGTTGCTCACCAGCTTCTTCAGTTTGAGTCAGTGAATTCTGTTCTTCACAAATACAACCTTTACTTCTACCAGTAAGTGCCAGCAGGAAGGCAGTATTTACATTAGTCATGGATAACAAGTTAGAACAACTAGTAATAAAGCTAAATTACGCCTTTGGTGAAATAAAACTTCCATACTCATTGAAAAGAGAATTAATGGCATTCTCTAGTCCAACAGCCATACTTGTAAAGTTTAAAATATTTAATGCCGCTTTTGGCTATGGAGAGGGGTCTTAGGTCCATAGCAGGAGTAGGTGTTTGTAAGGGACAACTGAATCTGTGTGAGCAAAATGTTTTAGTGCTATGTCTTTCTAAGAAGTACTCCAAATTTCAGTTTTATCCCTATGCCGAGTGAACTGTGGGCTCTTGGTATGCTATAGTCCATAAACATATGATCCCTAGAGTCACCTAAACTTTGCATGTGTCTCATCATTTTTGCAAATATGTCCTGCTAGTCTGCTGCTAACAAGCTTTTTCCACCCTTCAAAGACAGTAATTAAGAAATTTGATTCAGTCACTTAGGCTTTCCATTGCTTTCAGTGACAGGACACAGTGCCAAGTGTTACATAACTCAGTAACAGTCTAAATAAGCTTGCTTATTTTAGAATATGTGAGGATATACATAGTAAGATAATAGCTACCTTTAGAAAAGGTCTTCAAAAGACATGTAGAATGCCTTCTGTCACAATATACACAGGTATAATACACAGACCTTTTAAAAATAGCACATAGGCAGTCAAAATGTAAACAAGTTGACCAATTTGGAACTGTAAAGGAATTGATCACACCTTGATGCTGTGCATTTGCTTTTACTTACTGTCTCAGTGAGCTCATACTAAAATGCATGCCAATAAAGATCTATTTTCCTCTCAACAGATAAGCATGTTGTTGCCTTTATGCAGAAACCCAATGTTTTAAATTAACATCTTTACCCCAATTTAGGTTGGGGACCTTATTTATAGATGTCACTCATCATCAGATACCTAGTGCATGAGCTTATTTTTTATTCAGTCATGAGCTACTGCAGCTCATTAAAGAGACTTGCCTGGCTGAACAGCCTCCAGAATTGCAGTGAAGTAGTTATTTAATATCCTCTGATGAAAGGCACTATGCAAATAAAGACTACTCTGTTGTATGAGAGGGTCCTCTGATTACTATCTCTTACTAGTCCAATAGAAGTAAATGGATTCTAGCCCAAGTTTTTGCAATACAGTTTCCTGGATAAAGAGTCTTCAGTTTAAAGCAAGCCCTGTGATAGGTCCACTTACCTTGACAAACTTAGAGCAATTAACCTGTGGGGGAAACCAAGGTTCCTTTTCATATTCTCAGGTCAGCTGCCTTGAGACAACATCTAAAGCAAGAACAGGCCTCTAGGACTAGATTTTGATTTCATTCAGCCTGATGTAAATCAGGAATAATCCCTTTAGAGATTAGTAAAAGCAAGATCAGATTCAGGCTCTTGGAATTAAGCACAAACCATGTGCTTGTTGGACTTATTTTAATTCTAGGTAAAAAGAAATTCTGCTTCAGAACTTCCATTCTAAAGTACTCTGAGCAGTAGAGCAAAGGAAATGCTATCGATAATACCCAAGAGAAGACATGCTGTAGCAAAATACCTTTGACTAAGAATTAATCTGTAAAAGTCAATTAAAAAAATCCTTCAAATTACACAGGCAGAGCAAACTTGTGTTTGAAGGTCCTTTCTGACACATGAACCGTGAAATGAACTACAGTAACCATGCTTTACAAAAAGCCCACACATTTAATTGCTTTGATTTACAGCATCTGTCTCTGGTTCCAGAGCTGTATCAAAGGAAAACATAAGCAGAGCTTCTGCCAGATGCATGCAATATTCTTTGCAAGCATCAACAGGAATTCTAGAATTGCATCCCTTGACAGCAGTGCTATCTTAAAATCATTCATATCATTCCCCTGCTACTTTTCCCCATGAAGGCTCAGACAGTGAAAAGACAAAGATGTCCCCAAGCATTTTGCTTATCTTTCAACTTTAAACAAGTCATACCCCTCGGTAAAAGTTTGTATTGCTGTTCAACTACATCAAAAAGATGCAAGTTCTGGTGTTCAACATGACTTGGATATATTCTTGCTAGCTCTAGTATAAAATCTTGCCTTGGATCAATCTCCTTCCTATTTAGATCAAGACATAACAAGTCTTTCTAGATACAGGGAATGGTGAAGTTACCTGCAGTGAATTACATAAGCCTATATAAATATTGCTCTCATACATTGCAATATAGACTAGTTTCTGCCATGACACTTACATTTAAGGCTCCAAAATAGTCTGAGCAGACTCACTGGAGGGCATCTTAATTCTGAATGCCAGCTTGCATTACTTTTCCCCACCTCCTGAGGAAGTAAAAGGGGAAGAGAAAAAACAAACAAACAACCACCCACACACCTCTAACTCTCTCAAAACTCAGGTCTTTCTGTGGGCTCCTCCTGCATGTCCTAAAGATCACTAAAACAAGCTTGAAATATTTTACCATGTATTATTTACAAGGAAGCCTTGCCTGCTTCCAAAGTACAGCTGCCTTTTAGAGAAAAATCTTGCCACAATATCACATTGCAGCAGCTTTGGACAGGAACCTGAAATTATATAGGAGCTATAAGTAGAATGCCAAGGGGTCTCACATCTATGAAAGTTTCCTTGGGAGAGAAAAGGAAATCTGAAATAGTAACTTTCCAAAAAAAGAAATTTTTTTTTTTTCTAATAAGGACAATAAACTTGAACACTGATGACAGATCCAAACACCTTGCTCTACAGAATTTAAGAATTCCTGTTGGGATTGAGTAGGGAAGCCAGACCAACAGTCCAGTTCATACAAATGCCAAGAGGTTACAAGAAGTCACCAGCTTGCTAAGCCTCATTAAGAGGCAACCTTCAGCAATCGAATCCAACTCCTCCTCAGCCCTGCTGACTCAGAGGAAAGAAGCTCTTCACCTGCTCTGCCTCTGGAAGATATTTCAGTCTTGTCTTTGAAAAGCTCTCCAGGTAACGAGCAGATCAAGCCCTAATGAGCTCATTAGACATGACAAGTCTTTCCTCCAGGTTGCTGTGTGCGACCCCATTCTCTCTGAGAGAGGTGAAGCCATCAGGCAGCATTTATCCCTGACGGAGAAGAGGATTGAAAAAATAAAATGAAGAGCTTTTAGTATTCCAAAATGTCAGCACCCTAATAAGAATTTCCACCCCAAAGAGCTACACTTGTCAAATGAAACCCTGGTTAGATGCAAAAGTGGAAAAGGCATCCAAGCTTCAACATATCCAAGAGAGCTCCATTGGCAGGGGCAAGGAAACTGGAAGGGGAGGTTATCTAAAAAGTGCAAGTCATCTTCACCCTTAACTTGACTCTTATACATCAATGTCAAAATCTAGTATTTCACATTTCAAGTGAGGAAGATGTTAACATTATAGGAGCAGGCAGCACCAGCTTCAGCAGCAGAGCTTCACCCCATGAAACAGCTTTTTTTGTAAAACACAATTGCTTTCTTTAAGGAGTAGAAAGAGTTACAGTCCATCCTGGTAACACAGCATTCAGAGAATGAATTTCTGCCACGCAAGTCTACAATCAGCATTGGGAAATGTATGAAATTCAAGTGTTGTCTTGGGATAGGATCTTGTTTCTGATGCTTGCTAAGATGCTACTGGTTGAGGATGCACACCAGTGTGCCCACATCGTGCACAGTAAATCCCCAGACAAGACAGCAACAGAACACTATTTTGCCGGTAGACTATAGTCAGAGCCATGGCACTAACTGCCAATTCAGAGACAAGCTGAAATAGTGTTAGTGGCCCTGAGTACAATTTTAGGGAAGAGTTTCACCTAGGATAAATGAAACTTTGTGAAATGAAGATATGTTGTTTCTCCCCTCCCCCTTGTTTCCTTTCCATAAAAACACAACATGTTTCTGTGGTATGATAAATTACAGAAGCTAAAATTGAGCAACATTCCCATACACAAAGGAAGGAAATTGGGACGTGTGGGTTCTCAAAAGCTGGCCTACCGAGGATCTAAGGGTTACTTCGTTACACTAATATTGCTCTCGCTGGATAACTTTCATTTTTCTAAAGAAATAACTTCAAACAGGGCAAACAAGGCACTTCTCAGGACTGTTGGTTAATGAGTCCTCACCAAACAGGACCTGGGAATCTTAAGCCACAAGCCTCCAACAGCAGAGGAAGACATGAGAAACCTTTTTTCCTCATGCTATAAACAGAGACATTCCCTTCTAAATGGGCTCATACGCATTTCTAACCTATTGATTCTTTTCAGTTTGAAGTTCTTTCCAATACCACCATCATTAAAAACCCCCAAATGAATTGCAATTACTTAGCAACTAACTCAGCTGATATTTATACTGAACTTGATACCAGTCTTGCCTTGAAGAGTGACAACTGCTTTGTTGGATTGCTACCAACAAATTCCTGTTCTGTAATTAGTGCATCACTGTTTTCAACAGCCAGCACCTCTGTCTTCTCTCCTTTGCCCTGTGGCCATTTATGCTCAAGGCTTGTGTCTATTTGAGTCACAGGCCATTTTGCAGCCCAGACCTGCAGTGCTCTAGGAGAAGCCCAGGTCCAGGCAGGACCACATAGGGTCAAATCAACATATCATCTAAACTTTTACACCCACACTGGTTTAATGCAGACATGTAAATTGTGATTATTGTGTAAAACAAGAGCCACTTTTGAAGAATCACTTTTAGTAAACTTCCATGATTTTAAAAAGACTAGCAAACATTAAAATTGTGTCCCCTTTCTATCATGCTTATTTACTGTAGCTTGAGTGAAATTCCTAGGACTTAAATCACCTTATTTATCCCCCTCAGTCTACACCATGCATCACAGCTCTCCAGCATCCTTAAATATTTTTATTGTGTCTATCTCACAGGTGAGCAAAACCTCTAGTTTGTTAGAGGGGACAAACAGCACCTAAATATTGCACACAACTATGTATAATTAAACAAGTCCTACCAAACCTAATGCTGTAGCCTTGGGGAAAGTTGATTTGCAATCCATATACTTTCTAATGGGCTTGCTTTATTAGGTTGCCTCCCAGGGTATACATATATTTCCCTGCCCTAGCTGGTGAGCCAAGCTAGGGAAAGGGCCATTGGAGATGGCAGGATGAATATGCTTCATCAGGCCCACAGTTTTGTTGTGCTATGTCAGAAGGCAGACAGATTTCATCCTGCTACCATAACACAGATTTTTTCCTAGACTGTTTCTGGCCTGAAGTGTTTTTATTTATACCTGTATTTATATAAAGTCTGCTGTGACAATGACAGTAAAGTGATTTTTTTTTGTCCCAGTAGTGCTTTTATACATCACCAATGACTGGACTACTCAGTGGAGTGGTAGACAGTAAATCACACAAGCCAGTACACTGTGTCTAAAGAGCATCTGTGCTTACTGCTGAGTATTTCCTTTTAGTTTCTCAATTGAAAGAAGATAAAAAAAAAAATCAGTAAACTAAAATCCCCACATTTCTTGTGGGAGGAGGGGAAAGGAAAAAGTTGTGTTGAGAGGGCAATCATCTTATTTACTGTGATTTTCATACTGAGATCTTCATACATAATACAGATTGAACTCAACCTTCAGGAAACCAAAGTCAAAATTGTCATTTACAGATGGTAAAACAGAGGCAGAGATGGGACAGGACTCAGCTCTGAGGTGACTCCAAGTTCTTGGCCACCAGCACATCCTGCCATTGTCAATGTCTGACCTTTTATGCAAAATTTAAATGCCCTCATCTCCTGAACTTAAATGCCCTCATCGCCACACTGGCCTTGGAACATACAGAAGAAAACACTGCAAAGGAAGGGAAAAGTGGGCGAGATGAAAATAGGTTATGCTCCTCCGAAGGAGCAATTCTAGTAACAAGATTTGTGAAAGGAAGAAAACAGGCAAAACAGGGAGGAAAAATCCACAGAAAACTACAAAGCAGCAGGACTGAATGTTACTTTAGTACATGCCACACATCCTTCTTTTTGTGGGCATTTCCACAGAACTCAGACAGGACAGAAACAGCTTTGACCCCAACCATTAATCAATAGGAGCAGAACAAAATGCCATAGTTTATGCGACCCAAAAGCTCTGCATGTAAAACAAGAGCCAAGTGTCACGAGTTCCTGACACTCTGCCCCAGAATTGCTGTCATCTTCTGCCAATGCACTTTTTGAAAGCAACTTTGCTGACAAATCTTGGATGAGGCAGTACACACTTTCAACAAGGTGGACAACTACATGGCAGGAATATGCATGAAGCCAATTCTATGAGTGGCCACAGGACAAACATTTTCTGAAGTTCTAACTAGAAAAGGGGGATACCAATGTCACTATCTGCCATAGCAACACTGGTGGAAATCGAGGCAAGGTTGCTGCATCTTGAGCAGACATCTTTAAGTAAAGCTCTATTCCCTGGCCACAATTACACAAAGTCCATATGGTCCCCATGAAACCATGATTTACACAGACAGCTTAAACCATAGGCATTTCAGATCAAAAAATGACTTTCACCATATTTTATAAGGTGGCACCTCACTAACAAGTCCTTCTTGACTGTCCCTTCCTTCTCTACATCAAGGACTAATTTCTACAAGGTATTTCATAAGAAGTGGTTTATATTTGAACATTACTTTTCTGTAAGGAAGAGAAATTTTACCAAGGTCTTGTCTGTTTAACTATTAACCTTTGATAAAGGCAAATGCATTTTTCCTCATGTTTAGGTTGTCACTACGGCATAATCTTTAGAACTCATGATGTTCTCCCACAACAGCATTCAAGGTTATAGGCATCCATAGCCATTCAGTCCTAGCAAAACAACACCATCCTACCTGCTACCTTTAAATCCAGGTGCCTTTCATATCTGATACTGCTCCTGCTGGATCTACTGGATATCAGACCAGGCTTACTCTGCCTGTGCTATGTTTTCCGTTTTGTTTGCTTTAAATTTAGAGCGAATTTAAAAGCTAGCATTAAGCCAGGTACTTGAGAAGAACAGCAGGTCTGCTTGTAAGGGCACAGAGGACTTGACCATGTATTCAGCCTTTCACAATACCAGCAAACTTTATCCAAGAGTAAAAAACAGTAGGAAGGAAAAAGAATGGAAAGGCATATTTTAATTCTTTCAGTAAGTGTCAGAGAGGTAGTAACAATACTTTCCTTACTCAAAAGGCAAGGGGTTCATTCATTGGATGAATGGAGCAACAGCTTTGGCAGCTTCTACTCACACAAGCTGCAGCCTTTATACTTTCTAAGAGCAGATTGTGTTAAAGGTACCACTGCATTTCTTCTTGGACTACAGAAATTTAAGATTTAAAACAGACTTTTCAGCCCTTGCTGCACCCTGGCAGCTCTTGATACTTTCTGCAGGCATCAAGAAGATGCCTCCTGTCAAACCAGCTCCAATTGCAAGCACTGGATTTGAGCTAGAGTGAAGGGACTTGATTTTTACTCCCTTCCCTCTACCCTCCTCCCCACCAAAAAAATAATAATCTCAGGTGATGCCTTCTACTTCCCCAGAAGGGTCATAAGAATTGGGCTGGCAGATTTGATAGAATTAGGACTTTTGAGCTAGTACAGCACTGATGTGTCAGCACATGCAGCATTTCAGATGTGAGGCCAAGTAATTGATTAAATTTCTGAAGGCTGGCTCTCTAATGTCCTTTAGAAGACGCAACAATACAGCTTAAAAAAAGCTATCATTTTTTGAAAAGTTACAGCTCCCTAGTCCAGGGAGCAGCTTTAAAACTTGCACCCAGTTTAAAACCTGATATTCCCTGTATCAAGGTCCTTTTCCCCTTTCCTCACCTTAAAGATACTACACACGCAACCCAAAAAGCACACACTTCTTTGAGCATCTGCCCAAAGAAACTGTCATCTAATAGGCAGACAAAAAGTCTTATTCTCTCAGTGGAGGGATACATCAGCACAAATTACACAACTTAAGCAACACCTTAAAGTGCAAAAGAGCTACATCCCACTACTCCCCTCAGAACTCTATTTTAACAGTTACCACAGTATTTAGTTTCCTGAATCTCTTAGAGCATATCAGTGATCTTGGTGTCAAGTTAGTTGCTAAAAGGAGGTTTCAAAAGCCATTCAAGATGACCCAGGCAGAGCCATCCTTACCAGTGTCCCAGTTATGACACATATCTGAATTGCACTGCTCTGGACCAGATCCAGAAGGCCAAGACAGTTCAAACACATAGAACAACTATGCTTAGAAGGGAGAAAATTAAAAGTCAAGCCCTAGATGTCCCCCAGGTCCAGAGATGGATGCAGACCTGCTCCAGGCAGGCTGCAAAGGTGCTGCCTTTGCAGCCTGCTACCCCATCTGGCTGCTGTGCAAGCAGACACAGCATAGCAGCCAGAACTAGTAGGACAGCAGGGAGGTACCACCTTTCCCAATCAGTCTAAATCCAGGTTAATCTGTTTACTGAATGACACAGAGACACCTAGACACTACAGCAATGAAAGTCATGCCAACATATGCAGTTACAACTTGGCTGAAAGTCTCAATTCTTGGTACTGCATAATGTTCTGAGGACCATGACTACCACAAGGAAGTTCCTCACTCATCATCCAGAGAATTAGCTAATGAGCTCAGTCAATTTTTTAAATCCTCTACCTCTTGCTTCCTCCAACTTGATTTGCCAGTTAGTAAGCACAGCCTGTAGAGAGGGCAGGCAGCAGTATGCACAGCACAGATGGGCAGAAGCACCTCTTCAACTCTACCTTGTGAGGAACCACTTATGGCCAGTTTAACCTACCTGCCTTCATCTCAGAAGAAAAAAGTCAAAAACTCCAACGCTTTTGTTTGCAAGTCACTGGTGAAAGCAGCTGACAAGTACTTATTTTAGAAGGTTAATGTAGGGTAGTAGCTTAAATAAATGAGATCCACAGACTAAGTGCTAATCTTAACTCACCTTCCTAGGGTCTGTTTAACAACACATCTGAGGAGAGCTGTAAACTTAATGACACTTCTTTAGTCACATTGTATACTTGAGGGTAGCTCAAAGCATGGCTCTAAACACATTTTTTGTCTCATTGAGGATGATGAGACATGTGGTTTCTGTGCATCACAGCAAACTTTAAGGCTCCAGATCAGCCTTCCCTTCCTAGTCCTGCAGGTAAAGGCATCATAGCAGACTTGAACATGCACAGACTTTATAGGAAAGATTTCTGTAGCCATGTTCAGAGTGATGCTTAGCCCTAGGCTAACTTCATCTACCATGAAAGTCACACCACAGCTCTCATTAGAGTATCTTTAATGAGGGGCAGGCTACTAACAGGAACAATTCTTAAGTAGCAGCATCTATGTGCAAAATTTGAGCTTCCAAATACCCAGATGGCAGTCATGCACTGAGCCAGCATCATATTGTCTTTGAAATAAAGAGAGTCCTGAAAAATAGGAACAAGCTTAGGGAAAAAAAAAATACTGGCCAATTTATCTGTCCTACAGATGGGGTTTTCATTAGACACGATCAGCTCTATGCTCCCTTTTGTAGACTACAGATGAGAGAAGATAAGTAAAAAAAGTTTGATATAAGAAAAAAAAAAACAAAGAAACTCACAATGTAGCATCTGCTAGTATTAAAACAAGACAAAAAGGTAACCTTTTGGTGAGTTCCTGCAGCAACAGTCCACTGCTGACAAAAGCTCCACCAGGTGGTGGGATTAACAGCACTTTGAGTGTGCTATTGAGCTGCATTTACTGTGATTTCTTTACTTTTAACAGCATATCTCTGCTTCACCACACTTCTGAAAGCACTTATTGGAGCATAATATCTAAAGAGACACTTCTAATAAAAAACATATTGCTACTATCATTTAACATTAGCATTTACAATGCACATGGGATGAGAAATGCTGTTAGAGCCCAGAGGATGGAATCCCTATTTGCATAACCCTAATTTTCCCCTCCAATTACTCACTGTTGTAGATTGACAGAAAAGCAGATTTGGAGAAGGGCAGACACTCTGCAGTTCAAGCAAAGCAACACTTTGTTTTAAAGCCACCATGCCCGTTAGCAATACCACTGACTTTGGAAGAGAAACTGGACACAAGGCTGCAAACTCCTCTCCATTTGGGACACATGGAAAATTCATACAATCCAGACAAATCGCTGTCACTACACAGTCCACTTGTGCCAAAAGTGAGGAAACCAGGGAACACCAAATTGGACGCTTCTGCCCTTTTGCTCTTTCAGAGACCACTCAAGCTGTGAGCAGAAGGGCAAAATAAATATATTGCTGAGAACAGTGCTTTAAAAACCTGCCGGTAGCTTTAAAGGTGGATTGGCTCTGGGCTGCTTTGGCTCTGCAGGGTTTTAAACCTGCAGGAGTGTTACTTTACAGCAGCACCAAAATAGAGCAAGAGAAGCAAGAACTTGGCAGAGGGACAAAGCACCAGATTTGATGGGGACTTACATGGGGCTTTCACTGTTGCTGCCATTTCCAAGATAATCAAATAAGTCTATATTAAAAAAAAATAAAAAAGCACCTCAGTGTCATTGCCTGTTTCACTCCCAGCTTCAAAATGTGTTTTGAGCAGATCAAAAGCCTGAGGTTGCCAGATAAGTGCAGGAAGGATGTTTGCATGGCTCCCCAAACTACACAGGAAGACCTTGGGGCCCAACTTTTCTAACAGTCCCACCAGAGCATGAGGAATATTGAAGCACCACAGGCTTCACATTAAGCTCTATACACTGAACAGGACAAAAGTACAGCAGCACCAGCAGGTACTGAATTTATCACCTAAATGTTTCAAAGCAGATACTTGTCACCTTTCCAGTCACAATCATACAAATAATGTACAGGAACATGCTGCTGATCAGGTGTGGTACTGGCTGCCAAGAAGCAGGACAGCTACAGTTTGAACACAATAATTCATGCCACCAACAGAAGTGAACTTGGGAGAATGGGAATCAAAGGAAAACGATACAGATGACTTTCCCCCTTGAATTTCCTGTCTCTTCTTCATGCCGAAATTTAATTTCCTTTTCAAGGAGAGTTCTCAGAGCTTATAAAAACTGATCCAGAAGATTACAAAGGCTTTTTCACCCTTCCAATCTCTCAGAGAATCCATAATTAAGGAGTTCCACCCCCCCAACACGTGTGCCCAGTAGGCAAATATAGAACCCCAACTCTGCCTTACATGACTGAGTTATTTCAGTGCTTTGGGTGCATACAAACCAACCATCCTTTAACCAGGAGGTAACAGATCCCACACATCCAGCATGATCAAACATACATCACAGCATTTTCTTCCACCCTTTCACTTCCATCCACACCACGGCAGGCCAGGGATGCACCGGGGAAGGTAAGCATATGGAGCACAATTAAGACACACTCAGCTACTGAATTGCCAACCTCCGACCGCGGCTGGCACTTCCCTGGAAATCAGCGAGTACCCAAGAACCACCTTCTGGGTCCAAAGGCTCCGGCTTCATTCGAGAAGGTGGGAAAGGGGTTAAGGGCGCGAGGAGCGCGGTGCGGGATGCGGGACGGGGACGGGCAGCCCGCGGGGGGCGCCCTGCGGCCGCGTGCGGCCCCGGCGCTGCGCCCCGAGACCCAGGCTGAAGGGCGCGCGGTGACCGCGCTCTGCCCGCGCGGAGCGCGTGTGCAGGAGCGGGGATCAAAGAACTTACAGGCAGCCGAGCTAATAGGGAACGGGAGCTCCCGGTGCGAGGATCGAACCGGCGGCACGGGGGAAAGTTGCCGCGGGGGGGGAGAATAAGGAGGAGGATGAGGAGGAAGGCGGTACTCACAGCAGGGCGCGGAGCCCCATGTCTCGGCGGCTCCTCCGCGGCAGCTAGCGCTGCCTCTGCTCGCAGTAGCCACCGCGACCAACCCTCCACTTTCCCTCCCGGTCGAGCTTCCTGCCGCCCTAATATAGCGCCCCCCGGCCACGTGGACGGCGCCGGGGGCCCCTCCTCGGAGCCGGGCAGGGCGGCGCCGGGGCCGCCCCCGCGGGGATGCGCGACCGCCCCGCCGGGGAAGCGCCGCCCGCCGCCCGCGGCGCCGCCGGCGTAAGGGGAAGGGGAAAGGGAAAAGAGAAGGGATGGGGATAGGAATGGGGGGTGGGATAAGGGGGTTATCAGCACTCGCGAGTGCCTTCATCCCCACCCCCGCCGCCCGTCCTCCTCTTCCCCAAACTATGTATCTCAAGCTGCGCCGTGGGGGTGACAAGGTGGTCGCAGCAGGGGAAAGTGAATACGGAAAGAAAGAAAAATCACGTCTCCTTCAGAAAGAAAGCGTGTTTTTCGTCGTTAATGGTAAAAGAGAGCGCGTAGTAAATAATAGCTGCTTGCAGTCCAGCACAGGGCTTTTTTTAAGGGAACTGTAGAAGGCTGTGGAATGGGGGGAAAAAAAAAGAACACCACATGCAGCAGCATTAAAGAATCTCCCCAGACAGGTATGTTCAGCGAAGCTGATAAAGTGGCTGCTACAACTATTTAACAGCTGGGGGGAGTTGCTTTGTTTTGTGTTGCTTTACTTTTTTTTTTTTTTTTTTTTTTTTTTTTCTCTCCTAGCATTGCTGTGTGAATCTTGGAGCTGGGCTGAGAAGTGGGAAGGTTGCCCCACCTTCAAGCCAGGAAATGATGTGTCTGGTCCTGTTTGCAGCCTCCTATCTTAGCCAGTGCAACATGTGCCATGAACACGCACTGTATGTGTCAAGAGGGAAAACGTGCTCCAGATCCCTGGAAAATACATTCCTTAAGCCCAGACAGCTAGTGCATGACTGACTCTGCAAAGGAGATGAGTTCACGGGTTATTAATCTACTTACTGAAGCTACTGGTATTGTTTTATTTTATCTGGCACAACGTACCTCCAGCAAACACTGTAGCATGCGACACAGGAGCACTAAATCATCAGAGCCTGTTTCCATAGAGTTATGTTAGGAAAAGCTGAAGTGTGAATTTAAGCATGTGTTGCATTTATGTAAAGTGCTGCAGAGGCATTCAGATTCCAGTGTAAACTCTTAGATTTTTGCTTTGGAGCATGAGCCTGTGTAAGACTTGGAGGGGCTTCTTCCAGCACTGCATCCTGCCCTTGAGCACTGCAGACAGCAATGCAGGGTTATGTCCTTCATAAGTGGGGCTTGGAAGGGGAGTAATCCAAACCAAGGAGGGAAAAAAAAAAATTTACAAGGAGTGTAACGATACCAGAGATTTATAAGATATAAAAATCTCCATGGAGAACAGCTTACTGGACAGATCTTTATTGTTCTTTTTTCCAGAAGAATCAGCCAAGATAGCCAACACAGGGATGGAGTATGGCCCTAATGTGACTCGGGACTGATCGTCTGCAGCAATTTCTGTGGTCCTTTGGACTCCTTGATCACACACCTTTAGACAAATTACTTGTATCTGTTGCCTCATTTGCTTCCCTGGGGACGAGTGGTTAGGTGAGTGGGTCCGTTCCTGAAGGAGCGGAAAAGAGGTGGTTTGGGAGAAAGAACCCATGATTTTTCTCACTAACAGTGTTTCTCCAACAGCTCTACCAATGGGAAATAGTTTCAACTAATTGTGCAAATCTTGACTGACATCTTTTATAGAAATGCTGGTTTTTTTTAAGTTGGGGCCAGAGTTTTCAGCCACTGGTGCAGGGCTAGTGATGCTGACACCAGAGGAGCTGCATCACCAAGGGAGGATACACCCGTTTATTCATATTTTAAACTCAGAAAGAGTGTCTAGGTAAAGCACTTTTTTCTCTATAAATTTCCTGTATGTTATGGCTGTTCTCTCAGTGGCAGGAAAGTTTCTCAGTAGTCTATGCTTAAAGACCTTTCAAGGCTGAAGGAATTAAAAATGAATAATTTAAAGATAGTCTGTGATGCAGGATTTTTGACATATGTTTTACAGGCCATGTCAAACACTTTTTTTTTTTTTTTGTCAGTGCATATTTCACAAATGGGCAGTCGTGGTTCTCAAACCATCTCTTTTTATATGTTGGATTTGTGTCCTACTCTGCATCAAAATGCTGGAGTCTTTGAGCTGTCGCGGGTAGACTGGTAGCACCAGGAGCAAAAGAGAGATGGAAACCTTTGGAAAACTTCAAACCAAGGTAGCTGCAAAGAAGCAATTATATGTTGTGTTCAAATTGAGTCCATCCAATGATGACCCACAACAGAAGCCCTGAGGACAGAGGGCATGAGACCCTGCTTGGCTGGAGAGTTTTTCACCAAGCTCCTATTAACTTCCTAACCCAAGTAAAGTGAAAAATACTGGCTTGGTCATTCGTGGAGCTTTAAAAAGCAATCCTAATTACTGGTAAATAATTCACATTTTATGCATTTCATTTCTCAATTTTCTTTGTCCCCATTTCCTTGTTGCTGTGAGGGGAGGAGGCACCTACTTTGCGGACACTGAAAACCAAATCAGCTTTGCTGTCTGCTTTCCACGCCATTCCTACCTTTCCTTATGCTGCTTCAGTTGTCTAGGCCTTCATTTATATTTTATAGTTATTCCAGTGTTGCAATTAAAAAAAAATCATCTTGATTATTTTAAACACTCTCCAAGGCCAAAAAACCAATATGAAGTATTGCAATAAGATGGGAGCTTAGCTCCCGCCTTGGGAGCCTGCAAATTAGAGCTTTTATTCACTCTTTGCCCGTTTGTTCCCTCACTCGTAGATAATCTGCCATCTTCGAAACTAGCCACTTGCCATTGTCTCAAAGCCAAGAAGAAGTTAAAATAGACCATCAGCACTTGGCATGTGTGGGTGCCAAAAGCTATTTCTTCTTGCAGGAGGACATTGCCAAGGGGCTGGTTTGCTCTGCTATATTCAAGAGGGAGCCAAGGGGCTTCTTTTCCCTGGTGCAGTAGGTGCCTCCCCGAGGACCCAATCTTCTACATGAAGAAATTGCTGAGCAGTTGCCACCATGGCTGATACAGCACCAGGGACTGAAGAATCCTGCCACCAGGGCAGCATTCGTGTACCCAGGCCAGCTGCAAGCTTCTTGCGGGTTGACCCCTTTACAAGGCTATCACCAGGCTGCCTTCTGGATATTTATATATATTATTGAATCACATAATGGCACATGGTTATTACCTACTGGACCAGTTTACCAATGAGGTAAGATTAAACTAAGCAAGATTTAACTAAGCAAGAAGGGGGAAGGGGAGCGTCATAGGGACTGGGGAATTAATCCCGTAAAAACGAAGTTAATGAGCATCCAACAGGCCTGTGGTTGTGGGGAAGTATGGCTAGGACACAAATATAGAGGGTCCTCTTTCATGCCTCCTGGGAAAAGCTCTTCAGTTACCTCCCTAAAATGCTTATACACCAATGCGCGAAGCATGGAGAATAAACAAGACAAGCTGGAGATCTGTGTGCAGTCCCAGCACCACGACCTTATTGGAATCACAGAAACGTGGTGGGATAGCTCGAACGACTGGAGCGCTGTCATAGAGGGCTATGTGCTCTTTCGGAAGGACAAGCTGGGAAGGCGAGGTGGTGGAGTTGCTCTGTATGTGAGGGAGCAACTGGAATGCACGGAGCTCAGCCTGGGAGTGG
>JAUBOD010000843.1:2368824-2379931 GCA_032353885.1 Nothura maculosa | reverse complement strand
GGGGTTATTCCTCTCCAGGTGCAGGACCCTGCACTTGTCCTTGTTGAACCTCATGAGGTTCCTCTCTGCCCAACTCTGCAGTCTGTGCAGGTCCCTCTGGATGGCAGCCCTCCAGAGTGTTGAACACTCTACCCAGCTTGGTCACATCCACAAATCTGCTCAGGGTGCACTCCGTGTCTTTGTCCAGGTCGTTGATGAACAAGTTGAACAGCACACGGTCCAGCACTGACCCCTGTGGGACACCACTGGCCACAGGCCTCCAACTGGACTCGACCCCATTTATCACCACCCTCTGAGCTCTGCTATCCAGCCAGCCCTCGATCCACCTCACTGAGCATCCATCCAGTTCACACTTAGGAACTTTCCTATGAGCATGTTATGGGAGACAGTGTCAAAAGCCTTGCTGAAGTCAAGGTAGACAACATCCACAGCTTTCCCATCATCCATCCAGCCCATCATCCTATTGCATCAGATTCGTCAAACATGACTTCCCCTTAGTGAATCCATGCTAACTACTCCTGATCACCTTCTTTTCCTGGACCTGCCTAAGATTCTTTCCAGGATGAGCTGCTCAATAAGCTGGAGGTCTGCTGCTAAGCCACAGGTTTGGAGCTGAGTACAAACTGAGTACATGAGATGCTACTAGAGGAAACAAAATGTCTAGAAAGAGTAAAATTCTGGAAGACTTAAATTTCCCAGATCTAAACTATAAAATATTTAAAACTTGTTGCTTTTCTTTACAAAAAAAGCTAGCAGAATTCTTCCCTGAAGAAAGAAAGAAAGAAAGAAAGAAAAATCTCAAAAGCTACTGTAGAGGTCAATTAAACTGACCATTAGAGAAAAGCTTGTCATCAAAGATGGCTTTGTCATCAAAGATGGTTGTGACTTGCTTCCACTTATGTTATATAGCAAAATAAAAAAAATACTGTGACTACAGATCCCCAGTCTCAGAGGGGTAAACTCAGGAAAATCAAGAAATTGTTTTAATGATAACAATCAGACAAAAGAGTTCAGACTTGAAGATGGTTTTTCTGTAAACCACATGCGTGCTGAACTCAGCATGTATCTTATCTCAGAAGTAGGGAACAAGTGAAGCAGAGGAAAAGGAAAAGCAGAGGAGAGTTGATCTGATACAATGTGATATCTTAGAACAAATTCAGCTGGAAAAATCATTTAACATATGGAGATAAGTAGAAAATGGGATAAGAAGTGACCTTTGTTTATTGGAGAAATTTTAAACAAAATTAATTTGTAAGCTTATAGGGGACAAGAGCTGATTCTGTAGGAAAAATAATTTGGCATGTTTTATTTGCCTGATCTTCAATGAAGCATGTGAAATGGTGCTACCTGGGAAAATTGGTGGAAAATTGGAAGCTAAAGATGAAACAATGAAGGTGGGCCAAAGTCCATATGTGCTGTGTGTGGATTATTAGGAACTGTAAACAGAGCTAAGTGATTGATACTTTGAGGAAAAGAAGATTCAGAATATTTTCTCATCAGGACTTCAGGAAGAAAATTTTTCTGCAGGATAAGCTAACATTCCAGATTCAGTGCTGATAACAAGATAAACTTTTGGCTAAAAATAGGATTTGAGAATTCATATGGATTTGAAACAGCTGTTTTGAATAGATGAGGGAAGAAAGTGGTCTTTGGAAGCAGGAGACTAAAACTGCAAGGAGCCCTGAGTAAGTTATGCCCAATAGTATCAAGATGGTGTAGCGCATCATGCCAAGTCAAGGCAAAGGGAAAACTCATCACTCAGGAGGAAGAGTTAGCAAGAGTTACCAGGACTGATTTCATGGTTAGAAAGCAGACAGCAAATCTGAGGGAGTTAACAGGCTGCACTTTAGACCAAGCTTACTTTAGATCAAGCTAAGTAAGGAGGTTGCCACCATTAGATACTAATAAAATCACCTGATTTGAGATAGGAGCTTGGCATTCTTAAGGAGGAAGATGTTGGGTATACAAGATGGCTCTAAACTATCAGCTGAGTGAGGCCAAGGAACAGGCAAATGAGATTTGTGCAGATCAGCAAAATGAAAACTGACAGAGGATCTGGCTGCTGTGCAGTAATGCTTCAGGTAGAAAATGTCAGGGAAAGAGGAAATTCATAGGAACTAGCAAAGAAATGGATACAAGGTGCAGGGGAGTACATTAAGGCTGGAGTTATGCTGTGTTACCAACTGATACACAAAAAGATTTGGAAAGGCCTTTCATAGGATAGGGAGAACAGACTCTGGTGTTTACGTATGGTGCTTGATGCATTCATGAGTTTTTATGATCCTATTTCCTGCAAGGGAAAACAATCAGAGCTGAAGAGCCAGTCTTGCATTTCCTTGTGTTAGGAAAAGTAGTTTGGCATTGCCCACACTCCAAAATGTATATCATTAGCAGGAGGCATTGGCTATATTGGAAGAAATGAAGAAATGAAGGTATTGAAGAGCTTGGCAGAGATGGTGCTGACCCTAGCAGAGTTGGGAGCCAGGACCCTTCCCTGACTCCTTGGAGGAGCGAAGGATTTCGTCTGCTCTGCCTGCCAAGCTCCTGTGTGAGCACTGAGGCTGTTGTAATCAGGAGAACGCTGCAGACAGGTTTCCCATTTGTCATGGAAAATGCCACTTAGGTCTAGTATTATTAATTTGTTCCTGCAATCAGTCACATATTCTACAGTAGTAAAGCTTCCTGCAGATAAAATATTCCACAGCACAATGTCTAGAGAAGATTTGTCTTCTTAGGGGCAGAGGAAGGAATATTTTTAAAAAGAAGCTGGCTTGTACAGTGCAATTGTGTTTGCACAGCAGAACCTGAGTTACTGCTCGGTTTCCTCCGCTGTTAATTTGTGCTAGATGGTGTGTGGGGAAAGCACTTCTGGCTTTTATTGCATTTTTCCTTCTTGCAATTGTAGTTTGAGGAGTCAAAATAGTATCCAAACAAGATACAGGTGGGAATGGGAGGTGGGAACTGCTTTAGTACAAGCTGACATTTGAGTTTAACGACTGTTAACTAGGAAAGGATATGATTTAAAGTAAGCTTCATGAATTTATGAAAGAATGCAAAATTTTTGCAATTGCCCCAGTTATTTACCATTTCCTGAGGAGGCATTTGTTTTTCCTGATAGAAGTTTCTTCCGCATCATGTGCTTGAGCACTGAAACTTGATCTATCCATAACGTCAAGCACAAACGCTGTATCTGCAGCTGACATAAGTTATCCTTTTAAATAACTTCATAGGTCTATGTTGCTCTGCATCAGATCGGGATCTATCTTCATTTTTTATTTCATAGAATACTTAATATTTCCTCTCTTTCTTCTACCATTCTCACCATGAAAATGTCCATCTGGATATTAACCCTGTGAATATACATCTTAGGAATGCATATCACAGACAAGGAGCTGAAAATAAAGAACTAAACTCAGAACTAAAATCCTAGTTATTAATTTCCCTCTTCTTCCATGGTATTTTCCCAGCCCTTCTCAATGACATAACCTTTCTGTCTCCATTGCAGAAATACATCTACCCTATCACATTTTAAGTGTCTCTATTGCTCCACTTCCCTTCTCCGCGCTGTATTAAAGCCTATTCGTGCTGGATAACATCTGTGTCATTTCTAATGTGATTGTGCCTAGCAGTCCACACTCAATCAAGGACCCATCCATTACAAACATAGAGCACTTCCTTTAGAGATAGGCAACCCTAGCAAAGCAAGAATTGATATGGTTAAACATGCCAGAACAGAGCACAGGACACTTATCACATTCTTGCTTCCCCATAGTGCATTAACTCTGCTCCTTGGAAGAGTTCAAAGAGTTGTTTGGCACCATTGACTTGAGTTAGTTGGATTTTTTCTAGTAAATTCTCCAAAATGAATTAGCAATGCAAATGGAATTCCTTATCTCAGAAATGGAATAGTTATTTCAGAAAAACATCACAGACTCAGATGAAGAATATACCTCTTCTCTTGCTGCTGTTTGGAATAGTTTGTCTCATTCATCGGAGAAAATAAATAAATTTCACTTTGAATTCTACTTGCATGTATTTGGCTTCAGTTGTCAGCTGTTAATTCTTATTTCTTATTGCTAGATAACCAAATCTCTTGGTAGCAGGACTGTCTTCATTTGAAGGTGAAACCGTAGTCAAGTTACACCATAATTAAGTTAGCACTTTGATTTGCTTCTTATGAATTGACTAAGCCTTTTTTACCTTTCAGGTGAGATATATCTGACCAGATGTGAACTTCTACCCAGCAGATGTCTGCACAACACCAAACATACCATGTCCCTTTAAAGACAGCTCAAAGAAAGGAGCTTTCTAGGACACTATTCATCTCATCCTAAAGTGTGTATTTAAAACCAGCTAGATGAATCTCTCTCTCTGAGTTCCTCTTTCTCTCTAATAAGAAGCAGGGAAGCCTGCAGTGACCACCTCCTCTGGAAATGCCTGCGCCTCTGTTTAAACAAGATGCATCGGACTCTCTGGATAAGTATCTTTTCCGTCTTTGATTAATTTTCTCAGCTATTCCCTCTGTCCCAGCTTCTCGAACTGATGCAACTTTGCAGCATCTCCATCATATGCATGACTTTAATTCCAGTGTATGGGGTGCCTCTCTATGAAGCACTGGGAAGACACACCGGGACGATTCACTGCAAATTAACTTAGGGAGATACTGCTGCATTTCAACATGCATGTTGGCATGTTGTCCACAATCTGCATTTTCTGTTGATTGCATCTTTTTAATGAAAGACAAATAAGAAAACTCCTTAATATTTATGGTCCTCCTGGAAAAGGACCAGATTATGTAACTATCAATCTTGGTATTTTTGTTCCATTTCTGCTTTCCATTTTGCTGATGTTAATATCCCCTGCAGCTCCTAATATCACAGATTTCAGCTCCTTTCCCCCCAACTTGTTTTTTTAACATTAACTGTTCAGCTGTATCTAATCACACCAGGCTCAACCACTTGTCCAGCCAGACAGCTGCCAGATGTTTTATTTTTAAATAAATACTTACATCTGTTGAGTTATAAAGCAGAGAACAATGAATACATTCTTTATGACTTTTTGTTTCCTGCTTGAAGAAGACAGGATAAGATTTACACAGACGCCACAAGAAAAGTCAAAAGATTCACGTAGCTAGGCAGGTTCTCTTTAAGTACAGTATTTTAAAATGTCAGTGTTAACTACCTCTACATAGTAGTTTATTAGGCCTGAATGAGCGAATCGTTACAAAAATTCTTCCTCTTGAAGAATGCCTTACCCCTTTTTAAGCATGACTGGGTGTAATATTCTTGTATAAATATTATTGCTAGTATATGTTATATATACTCACCTGGGTAGCAGATGAAATTGGAGAAGAAATTCCACATGCTGCTAGATAAGAGAAATGAGATGCACTGTTCCCTATAGAGCACCTTATTTATTTTGGGGTTCTCATACTAACAGGAGCAGCTCAAGCTTATCCCTGCCCTTCATACCTCTCTGTCTTGTCTCATCTTGCTGTCTACCCACCTTCCTCAGTCCATCACTGTTTCTAGTTTTGATTTCAAACACTATCATAAAAACAGGCAGCACTACTGAGCAGGGGTTGTCATTTATTCTCACTTAGGGCTGTGTCTCCATAAATGTTCAGGCCATATTAGAGGACCATATATCAGCCTAAACTTGATATGTCCTTTTCTTCATCTCATTTTTAACCACTCACTCCAAAGCTTTCTTTCAAGGAAAGCCAGAATGAATTATGTTAGAGCGAAGATTCTTCATGAAGAATTGACTCTTAAAATCTACTAGTGCAGCCAGCAAGCTGAGCCAGTTCAGTTAAGACCTCGATACCCCCACTGCAGATCCCTCTTCTTGGTTTAAGTGTGATTTATATCCATTAAATGTTAGTAGGGGGTCAGCTTCCATTTAATCCATATAATGTGAGGTTCAATTGGTTTTGAGAAGATCCACACCACAGACTGTGCTGGTTTATATAATCAAATTTATTTTTTAGAAAGGATATTTATTACAAACCAGTGTATAAACAATTCTAGAGCTGCAGATAGAACAAAACTCTTAGTAGTGGTTCACTGCAAAAGTGTTTTGGACTAAGAAAAAGTAAAAATCTTGCAGTATGAATGTGGAAGTGTTAGATGCATGTAGTGATTCAGTAGGAATTCAAACCATTTCTGGCATTTTTAAGCTAATCTTTAGCTAATATAATCCTGCCTTAAAAAAATATCTAAAGGTACAGTGTTCATTTCACTCTCCATTTCTCTGTTTATTATTTATATTAAGTGATATTTATAAATATCTGTTCGCAACATCACACAAAAAAAATCTGTGACAATTGCAGTGATGTTTGCTAAAGCATTAGGGGAATTTGTAGAAAAATCACAGCTTCATGAAGGAACAATTAAATACTCGTTGCAGACATCTTTGTTCTATAATCTTGATTTCTTTGTGCCGGTACCTTGATTTGTTTCTCAAATTTAACAAGGAGGGGATGAAGCCACTAAAAATCTAAAATTACAATGCAAACATATGAAAATATTAAGTTTAGGAAGTCTAAGCACTTAAACCAACTGTTCGGGGTATTTTCCTCTTAATGTACTTAGATAAATCACATTTGTGTTTATGAGAGATATTTTTCAAATTTATAAGCTTTTTCAAATGGAGTTTCATCTACCAAAGTAGCATGTGCAGAGGAGGCTGAGGCTGTTTCTTCAAGTTAAAGGCTGTGGTGTTCAAATTCTGACACTGGATTTGTGGATGTTGTTGGATAAACTGGCTATGATCAGATTTTTGGGAAAAGCTTCCACTTTTTAATTCTTTAGAATGTTAAGTTTTCATTTATGAACACCCAGCATTCTAATCATCAATGTAATAGGCAAATATTTCTGTGCTTTTAGAAATGCCATGTGTTATGACTTCATCTGTAACAAAATCTGAGGAAAAAATCACTGTCAGTACTTGAACAAGTAGAGTGGGTCAGAACTACTGTCTATCTTGGGCTTCTCAGTAGTGTTTCCCTGAAACTCCTCCTTCTTAGTAATAGGTGATTTGGGACAAATCTCAAAAATGAGAACTAAAAGCCCATTTCTAGCTTTGATGAGCATTCAGAACACACAATAAGCACATCATGAAGATTCAGAAAGCAGAAGGCAAAGAAAACTCTTCAACATTTACAGTAACTTTGAATGGATAGATATTTTACCATTGATTTTGGAATTTTGGGATGGCCTATTTCATGTGTTTGAGCTTATCACTATTGCAAAAATCAGTGAGGATCTCTGGAATGCATTTGCCCACACTAAACCCAAGGAGAAAACAGTGCACAACAGATCTTTCACCTACCCCCACTGCAAGACCACCTCAGAGAGGGTTTGATTCCCAGTCCTCACCCTTGCTGCATGATCCATTCGAGCAAGTAGTCACATGTAGAGCAGACAAAAACTCACGTGGACCTGGCAGTGCTCTGTGCTTGTAAACCACAGCACGTCAAGAGTCCAAGGAGAGACCTCAGCTGTTCAGCTTATGGTTAAGGAGAGGATGTCAGCTTAAGAGCGGAACTCTATGCATTTTCCAAATCCTGACAGCCAAACTAAGTTGTTCCTTGGATCTCTTATTCTCACCTTAGCTCACACTTTTTTTGTACCTACCTGATGGAGGCAAGGGTACAGATTTGGGGGTATTATAGGTACAGACACAGTTTGCATTTTTTCAAGTTGCATTTTTTTCACGGAGAGGCAACTTAGTAAGTAAAGTTGTATTACTAGATAAACTAACTTTTGGGACAAAGAGTGGGTCCTGGTCAATAGCCACACAAAGAGTGGCTATTGGTTCTAGCATCCTATTTTTCCTTGTTAAGGCCTAGAAGCTCTTCCGAAAAAGGAAGTCAAAGGCTCACCAAAAGGTGAAACTAAACACTAAGAAGTTCTTGTTCTCCCCTTCGGTCTGGACACTGACTCACATGATCCGCAACTATCAGCCGAGATAGGATCCATTAACTTCTGACTCTTAGCATGGCTGGAGGATGAAGGACAAGCTCCGCTCACTGCATTGCAAACTTCTCTCAATCCTCTGCACTGGAACACCTGTGAGTTTAAATCATCCTCCTGAAGACAAATTAACACTTTAAGGCTAGGATTCAATACCTTTATGAGTTATATCTATAATGCCTTCTCTCTTCTCTTTCTCTCTCCGCTAAGAGAAAGAAGCTAAGAATATCAATTCTGAACAAGTTCAGGGTCAACCATCTTCCATTCAGGAAAGGGGTCAAGATGATTTTTGTGCCAGATGCAGCGTATTTCTAATGTGGACATATGAGTCAGGAGGTTTGCTAGGCTGAAGTCAAGCCCACAGGGTACCATCCCTCTCCTGCAATAGACAGGACGTTACTCATCGCTTGATATCTTTACGCAAGGTTTAGAGTTACTCTCAGAATTACAGAATCACTGAATGGTTGAGGTTGGAAGGGACCTCTAGAGATCTTCTAGTCCAAACCCCTGCTTAGGGAGGGACACATAGAGCATGTGGCACGGAGTGGCATCCAGGCAGATTTGGAAGACTTTCAAAGGAGGAGACTCCACAAGCTCTCAGGGCAACCTGTTCCAGTGTCCTGTTACCCTCACAGGAAAGCTCTTCTTGCCATGTAGATCTAACTTCCTGTGTTTCAACTTATACCCGTTGCCCGTTGTCCTATCACTGACCACCACTGAAGGCTCTGAAGGTTTAGAATTACTCTGTGCCCTCTTAAAGAAGCTTTTGTGCTCAGCCATGAATTTTGGGCCTGGTTTGGTGAAACATTGACCTATATTATGCAGGAGGTCAGCAGAGATAACAACCATGACTCATTCCATATTTTCTGCTGGTATTACTGAAAAACAGACTTTCTTTATATACTCTTTTTGTCTTCCATAATACCATTATAGCAGAATGTTTTTCTGTAATTAGCTTTTCAAGGATTCAGAGCTCCTCGGAACTTCCTGGTTTCTCAATCATCAGTCTTGGGAAAGTTTATGGTTGCTTAGATTTAGGTTTTAACTAATTTACTTGTTGACTCAAAAACTCAAGCTTTCATGACTGTGAAGGATGTTGAACCAGACCTCTGCTTTGATTTGTCTCTGACACACGTAGGATTAGGCTTATTAGGCATATGATACTTGTACTGAGAAATGAGCTATCCCGTGAGCTTTTCAAAATAGCCACCTCTTAATTCTGTAATTCCGAACCTATTCCCATCTCCCATTTTATCTCTCTGTTTCTGTTGCTTCTGCTGGTGGGAGAGTGCTATGCTGTGTTGGGAGAGTGGCACATTTACAGCATGTAATAACGGCCACCAGATTCCATTAGCTTTAAAGGTATGAAAATAAATTCTTTTATTGAAGGCAAAACAAAACCATCAAGGATGACAGGAAAGTGTGTGTGAGAGAACGCAGCATGTTAACAAGTTGGGTCTGCTCTTTCTCATGTAACAGAAGTGTTTTGCAGAATTCGTTTCACTTGGAAATGCAGAGATGTGATGGACAAAAGCACAGGCACATCGTGCCTCGCCCAGCACATTTGCTGTTGCATGGTCCCTGAACTTCTTGAGGCTGCTTAGAAACAACCTGCAAGTTTGCAGAGTTTTGCAATCTGCAAAGTAAAAGTTTAGTACCTTCTAAAGTTGTTATTTTGATGGTGCTTAGGGAATGTGAGGTGTTAAAGCCTCCTTTCTTCTCAGGATTGTCACTTTCCCACTCTTGTCCTATCTCTAGCAACCATCTTTAAGTTCAAGCTGCCCATACCATTTTGTCCCCATAACTGTAAAGGAGAATTTTATCATCTTCACTGCAGCTTATGGCCCCCTCTTCCCTGTTGGATATCAGAGAGCATCTGAGGCTCTTGAGTCTTATAGGAAGTTTGAAGAACATCCAAAGATATAAAACTGCGCAGATAAAGTCCTCAGAGACACCTATATAGCTCAGCAGTGATTTTCAAAGGGTACTGAATTCCTAAAAAGGCAGAAAGTGGGATTTGCAAAATCCCCATCCATACAGTCATCCCATTCTCATTGATTCTTCTGTTCTTCACTCTTAAAAAAATAAAAATAGAATAATCTTAGAAGAGTTTCTACACTTACATCCCTTCCCTCCTCCTACAGTTGCCAGCAGGAGTGTTTGGACAGTGATGGTGTGCTTTTACACACTAGCAGGGAGATTGACTTTGATACAGAAAATCAGAGTAACTTCTTCATTTCTTGTCATATGCTAAAGCACAACTTCATGTGGCACAGTAAGCTGCACCAGCTAAGCAAGCCTGCTGACTGAGACATCAGTGGTCACAAAGATTTATTTCTGAAGAAAAAGTTCAGCAAAATAAAATCACCATGGCAATATTCAGGTATCTCATTCTCTAGAGATTATGAACAAGCAGCACTAAAGCCGGATATCAGCAATAGCTAGGGGAATAACTCACAGCTAAGCATGGTTTTGATTAAGTTCACTTTTTTCCTAGTGACAAACAGATCATTGAGGTTCTTGGAAGTCCTCTGCTTGCTCCTGGTAATTAGATCTTGACCCCTTTATGTGCAGGGCTCTTGTAAGTGTTGTGGTCTTGTTAAATGAGACAAGTCTTGGAGATGAGGATGCTCCAGCACCACAAGTGTTTCAGAGACATTGAGGATCTTGGCACTGGGTGCACTTTATCCACTGTGAAATTGTGCCTTTTACAATGAAAAGTATATCAATCACAGAAATATCATCTAGCTGCTCTGCTTACAGCAAAATGAAAGCCTCATGTGCTGGTGCACAAGCAGTGAGGATGGGTGATAATTTTCCTTGTTATTTGTGGCTATATATGGGACATATAGACACAAAGGAAGACCTCAAAAAGTCCATAGCTCCAGAAGAGAAAATTTCATATTTTAAACTGTGCTCACTCTCCCTGATCCACCAGCCCTGTTTATACGTTGTTTTGCAGTCTGGCTGTAGTGAGGAGCCCGCAAACTTCAGGCACGGCAAGAACCAACTCACACTAAATATGGATGTAGCCTAAGATAGATAGGTAGTCCACATTACCATAGTAACTGCATGCTGTTGCATTAATTTCAGTGAAATAAATGAAGCTTGTAAGTCAAAGGGTATATACA
>JAUBOD010000843.1:2324112-2340301 GCA_032353885.1 Nothura maculosa | reverse complement strand
GCTCTGGATTTCACAGCCTGCTTTCATTTGCAGTGTCCTGAAATGCTCCCATATGCTGTATTGTCCATGCCAAGAAGGCAAACTCCTCTCTGGACAGTCCTACTCAGAGACCATGAACTCTACCATGTTCTGCATGCATCATTCAGGAGTTTCTGCATGAAACTGCCTATTCCATAGTCAGGTACTTCTGCTTTCTGCTTTATCTCGTGCTTAATATGCCACAAGAAGAGCCAAGCAAATAAATGTGAAAACACGTTTTAGTCATTGCACAGCATATCCAGGCTTCCTTGCTGACTTAGCAGTATCCTCTGTGTCAACAGAGGCCAGATAGACTGTTTCTGTAAGATATTTTTGGTCATTGACAAACACTCTGATCAAGCAAATTTACAGCACTCTGGTTAAAGTCCTAAGCAGTGTTTATCACACTGATTACACTAGCTGAATACTTGCCTAGTTTTGTACAATCAATACAGGTTTTTTAGTGCAGTTTCTTTCCTGTCTTATGAGGAAAAAAAAAAAGAAATATTAAATAAAAGTGAGTGCAGGATGCACAAATAAGCTTACGAATGAGAAACTTTTGCTCTTGGAATTGAAGCTCTTTTGAGTAAAAACATTATAGCCTATGGCACTGTCATGTGGTTGCACTTTTATAATGGACCCAATAAAATGAGTGCTGTTCATGAAAGCTGGTTATTATATCCTAGCTAGAGGTCATATTTTGGCATATATAGAGTAGGTAATTTGTACACTGTGGGAGTTCTGCTGCTCTTCTGGTTTTCTTAAGTTTTCTCACACCTTGCAATATAGATTACAAATACAGACTCATTTTAAAGCTCATATTGCTCCCCAAACTGTCCTATCATCCACACTTGAGAATTCCTAAGTGCATTTAAAACTCAATTTCAGCCCCGGCCCATAAACTCTCCTGATGTTGCAGCACTTTTCTTGATCACTTTGCAAAGTGGTTTTACTGTGGCTCCAGGAGGGTTTACTGAGCTTGAATAAAATCTATCCCTTGACTGGTTTCTGCCTGTTTGGACTCCTTCTCTGCTGCTTTCTACTCCAAGTGATGCCGAGAATCAGATTTTCCTAATGCACATTTTTTTCCCCACAGATTGCAGTTTAAGCACAGGCCGCTGGCAAGCTCTTTGACTTTTTGGGAGATTGTCTGGGTTTAGTCTGAGCTCACAAGGGTATTGGCACAGAGGTCGTGGGACGGCAGCAGGAAGGAAACATTTTTTGGCTGGTGTTCCCACGTGTGGTCCCACTGAGGCAACCACCAGCACCACAGAGGCCAAGAACAGACTGTACGTTGCTTGTCCCACCTCTGCGATGGCTCTTCTGGCAAGAGGACAGAGCCAGGCAGTGGGTACTAGTCAAGTGACACCTACGTCACCGGCTGAGCAATGTTTCTCTGGAGTGCTCCCTATTCCTGGGAGACACAGCCTGAGAATTTGTCATGCAGCAGCAATTCTGGCTGGTGGAGCAATTGCTGGAACAAAACAGTGTCTGCTGGCAAGTCTGGCCATGCTCGGCTCTTTTGTGTGTCTTTGGGAACTGAGTAAAACCTCCAGGGTTTTGTTTCAAAACTTTATATTGTTCTCCATTCTTCTACTACAAGAAAAAGGAAAATGGCAACCATGGCAAAAGTTTTATTGAAATCTATATGTAAAATAAAGTCCAGCAAGCAATGTAAACAAAATAGTACCCTGCACCCCAAACTACAAGTAAGAAATGTTACTCTGAAAATGATATTTAATCTATAGCATAAAGCTGCTCTTGGCAATGCACAAAATTAATCAGGCACAAGAGTCTCTACATAGGTAAGCAGTCGCCATTATATCTGACATTTCATTCTTTTAGGTAAAAGAAGTAACATATTGAAAGTTGTCTTTTTCAGTAAAACGTATTCTACAGGATGTTGCTTTCCATCACACAGCAATATACAATCATGTAACAAGGATACAATTTCATTCATGTGGGTAGGAGATGCATGGATTCTCTGAATCAGAGAAGGAAGCAAGAGGCAACCTGTGAGTTTTGGGATGGAAATAAGGTCCCAGACCACATAAAATACAACAGCATCTCTGCACACCATGGTACTCTGCTCCAGATACTTGCACTCTCTGAATCACTAGAACAGGTCAAACCATACAAGAATTGTAGCTGGCCATAGCCATATTATCAGTAATTTTATCTGTTAACAGAAGACAAAATTTTCCTGAAAGAATGGTCCTCCAAATCCAGCACCATGAGAGAAGGACTCTTTGCCAAGTTTTTGTCATTCATTTTGTGCTTTGCTCGCAAGGCTTTGTTGTTGTCTTCTGGGAGGCAGGTTCCATGCAAAGCTTCTGTGCAGCTTGAACATCCTATTGCCAGCAAAGAAAATGCACCTCAGCTGAAACCTTTGTTTTATTCTCAAGCTATCAAATCTTGCAAAAACATTCCAAGCATATGGAAAGATACAATGTAAAATGTGAGGTGGCCCATTCGCAAGAGGGAAGGGAGCAAAGATGGTTTCAAGTGCAGTTTTGTGCTAAGTGACATCCTGGCTCCCGTGGCTCCAGAGGAGTGAGGGATGAGGTAAATACATCTGAAAGAAAGAAAATGTCTCCCATTCTGGTGAGACACCATGTAGGACAGCATGGTCAGCAAGCCATGTAGCATAGGTACAACTCCTGTGAACTCTTCTAGTGCTTTGGTGGTTCCCAGGGTGGCCTAAAACAGCCTGGACTAGAGAAAAATTATGAATCAATGAATGCAGCTTTGAAGTAATGCAGTGGTGATATCTGTATATGCCCAGCAAATCTCCATTATACAGAGAAACAACATTCTCAGCTTATTTTTTTCTTCTTTTTTTTTTTTTCTTTCCTTTAAGGCTGTTATTTCAAGATAGTGCAAATGAGTAATAGGTTCCTTCCTGGGATTTTCATGTGCCAAGAGGCAGTGCACAGGGTAAAGACAATTATCAAAGAAAACCCTGCATTGCTGCTCAGGCAACACTCAGAAACCGTTTCTCTGCAAGGGAGGTTAAGCACAGAGGGCTCTGTATTTCTGTGTGGTTTGGGTGCCTCTTCCTGAAACAACTGGGAGCCCTCACAGGCAGCTGCTTCCCAGAAGAAGGTGATGGGAGTGGTAGGTCTCTTCACAGCACTATGTGCTGCCTGCTCTGTGCTTGGGGATGTAAATTTTCATAGCATACATTTTTATTAAAAAAAATAATTATTTGCTTATCTTCTTTTTTGGCTGCACAGAAAGACAGGTACTGGTAACAGCATAGTGTATTCTCCTGCATTACAGTCAGATAATGATCATGATAATCAACATCTAAAGAAGCAGCAGGGCTGATGCAAAGGTTGCTGGCTGGGGAGAGGGCTTCTTTCTGCTCTGCATCCAGTGTAAGAGGGAAAAAAACAGTTTTTCCATCCTTCATGTCCTGAGATGGTGAAATGGAAAACGCTGTTCTGACTAAAACTTGTTCTCACTCCAGGGCAGAAAGCAAAGCAGTATTTGGGGTTGAAAAGGGAATTTAAGTGAATTTAAATGCATTTTTAAAAATAAAAGCAGAAACGTTTTGTTGAGATTTTGACATAACATTGCTTTTGCTCTATATTTGTTGAGATTTTTGATATAACATTGCTTTTGCTCTATATTAAAACTTCTAGTAGAAAAGGGCTGCATGTTTATGAGTTTCTCTGTTTTTTTCACTTGCATCAGACAGTATAATAAAAGATATTACCTCTCCCCACAAATCTTGCTTCCCTATAAAACAAAACACATTTCAAAAACCAAAAAACCCATTTCAACCCCGGAATGCTTTATTCTGGTAAGATTGAAATGTTCCATTGAACATTTTTTATTGAAACAATTTTATTTTCATTCTTTTTGTATAACAAAATGCAATCAAATTGTTTACTTTCATTTTCTAGATCAATGATGAGGCTTTTTTTTTTTAAAAGAAGAAGGTAGTTTGGAAGTAGCTCTTCTCAAAACCCCATTAAATATTATAATTACCCCAGTGCATGCAAGAACATATAATCAGTGGTAGACTGTGAGCTGGAGGCAAGTTGAGCGGCATAATCTAGCCATTATTCCATTTTTCCAGAGTCCTTTACTGTGGGATTTGTTTCAAGAAAGTTCCTAAAAAAGTAAAAACCCACAGTAAAGCAAAAAAGGAACTAAATTTATAATTATTAATGAGACAAGAATAGTTGATGCCTGTGGAATAGCTCACATACCAGTGTACCGTAGAAGCAGGAGTCCCAGGAGCTCAGTGCTAGCATGTTTCCAAGCACGTGGGAGTAGAAGCAGAAGGATTCAGAAAGCTGCTCTCAATCTCATTAGTGATTTGGATTCAGGATTTCCATTGCTGCTTGTGTAATTAACCCAGATCAGCACTTTCTGACAACCGAGGCAGTAGGTGGCAAAGTGGCACCAATATCCTTTGCAGACGCTGACTTGCGAAGAGCTACTCAGAGCATTTCATGAGGTTTCTGCCTTGTGCTCATCAGCAGTGGCAAAGCAGAACCTCTTGTTGCTACTTGTTGCCAGGGCAAGTGGATTCAGGACTAACTTGACACAGGGAAAAATAAATTCCACATCTATCATGAGTTCATTACTGCAGCATTAAAGTATTAGAGATTTGCTCACTATTTCCACTGGAAGAAGCAGAAAAGAAATCTCAATAACATTTACCAGTGTGAATATTGTTATAATGGCTGCACATTTAATTACCATTTTGGATTTAAGAGCCATTTGTCTCCCTTTCAGCAAATGCAGTTTATTCAGCCAGTAAAAGAGTTCCTCTCTCATCAGAAGCAATGTGAAAGGTCTCAGATCTGCCCTCAAGCACAGTAGGAAGCAATTTCAAGTATTTGTGAGGTAGGAAAATTTTCTTGGTGATATCTCAACTGAGTTTCAGGATAGTGGATCTTGCTTTCTGGTTGGCTACTTCAGCTTGTCCTTTCCTGCTCTCACGTTACCTCCTAAGGCTCAACCTTTTACCACCACTTTTTTTCACTCTACACAACTTGGAGAAGAGAGACCAGGCTCATCCTAGCAGCATCCAAAACGGTGGTGGCCAGAAGGCCTGGGCATGGGCATTGCTGCTGCAAACATATATCCTGAGATTAATAAGAGAACTGGAGCAGTCTTCTCCACCAAGATGTTTGGAATGGCAGCTACAGTGTCACCCCATGTCCCCTCTTAGGGCTGCCTTAGCTTCTGGCATTGGCTTACTTATCACACAGCCCTGACAGACACTCCTGCTCTTCCCTAAAACAGACCCTTGACACCTAATTGCACAGCTAAGAAGCTCCTAATTGCACAGCTGATAGTGCTCCTGTCATTCATGCACATAAACAGAACAATATGAGCTTGACATTGTTCATCCTTAATCCTCCTCCCTTTCTGCAGCACAAGGCAGAGGCTGTAGTTTCCAGCCCATAGTCTCCAGGTGATTTCTATCTAGTTCTGCATGATTTATCCAGTATTTCGTGCCATTAAACCATTTGTTTTTATCTGAGTTTCATTAAACAATTGTGCAATATGACAAAAATCATAAAGGGGAAACAGCCTCCTTTGCTAATCATTAATTGCTTCAAGCACCTGATTAGCTTTTCCAGCAACACACGAGTGTGTCTTGTTAATATTTCAACATCAGTTTTATTGTAGATGTTCTACAGAAAAACATGCATATATAGTATACTTTCTTATGGGAAACCTTGTGGGAAACATCTATAAACTGTGACAAGCCTGCAAAAAGTAAATAGGAAACAGTTTGTTCACAGCTTTTTTATTAAAGTAAAAACTGACTGATACCAAGTTGCAGGGCCAAAACACATACACACACAAATTAAATATTTCTTCACACAGCACCTATCTAAGCTGAGAAGCACTTTTATCATGCTGTGAATGCTAAATAAAATGATCATGATGGACATGGTGGACACGGTTGGTTCAGGTAAAAGAGCAATCATCTCAACTTTAAGCAGCAGCAAAAAACACTTGTGGCCTCTCTGTAGTTGACATTTTTTTCTCTACAGAACACTCCACTATTTATTTGTACCCATATTAAAATCTGACCTGTTATTGATACTATCCTTGAATGGAATAGCAGTCTAGGGTGCTTCTTTCTTCTTCTCAGATGAGACGAAGTAATATTTCTTTGTCGGTGAGAATTTCTCATTGTCCTCTTCTGATGCAAACTCTTGTCTGCTCTTCCTATAGCTACAAGCTCTGATTGTGCCTGCTGGTGCACAATTTTTTTTCAAAATTTCTGTCCGGTAAACTTTTGCCCATCTAATAGAAAGCAGAACTGAAGATCTTTTCACCTGCTATCTCAGAAAAATCTCTAAATATTTTCATCTAATATCTTCCAGTTGAACAGATCTGTCTTCATTCTGAATACTTCTAGGACTTTCATGTTTACATTTTAACAAGAATATTAGTTTACTGATGGGGTTACACAGCATATGAAGAGGTTCAGATCTCACCATTATTAGCTGAAGGTCTTTTACATAGAATATTTGGTTTTTATTTATATTACATAAAAACTTGTAGCCATCTGAAACTGGCAAAAGTTCAAGCACTTGGAGAACCTGTCCTTGCACTTGGATGTGTTTTATAGTAAATGAAACAAGGCAGTTGTTCAGGTACCTGGTACACTACTGACAATGACTGCCTTGGCACAATAGGACTGCCAAGAACTATGGATCATTAATTTTTAGGATACTTTGGGAAAGCTTGCAATTCTAGTGTCACCATAGTTGCCTTAATGACCTTTAAAGTAAGTTAAATTATTCACATCATACCCTTACCTAACTCTTTTGAAACTATCCAAATACCGCGTTGAGACAATTAGTAACTGTTGCAATTCTAGCACCTTGGCAGAAATTCAGATGCCTCCGTTGCCTTACGAGCCACAGGTGGGTATGTCTTTGGAGAAGAAGCTGATCCTAAATCCTCAGTGCTAGAGGTTGTGGCCTGCCAAGCATTGTGATTCCAAAGACAGCTCTCTGCAACCTGTAGGAGAAGGATAATATCTGTTGATTCACTAGATAGGGAAGTGGTGCTGGAACACATTTGCAGTGGAAATGTCTAACAGAGAGGGTGTAACATTTGCTCGAAAGATTCGTACAAAACAACTGGCCCTGTACCAGCTGAGTTAAAAATATCCCTGTACCAATGTCAGCTTCCTTTTATTTTTGACTTAGAAGAGCAGTAATGACCTTGGCACAAAGCATTGCCTAGAGACAAATGGCCATCTGGGATTAATGGTCCTCAACTTCATTTATGCCCATCAGCACCTCCCAGCTAGTCATTAATCCTGCTGAAATGCTCTGTGCATCGATTATTATTGATTACTTCATTGATTGTGCTCAGGATCTGAAGTCTGAAGCTTAAGCATCGAAGGCACCCTGGAGACTCCTCTGATGCAATGAATTTGCTTAATTCATAGACTATTTGAAGTCCTTTAAAAGGCAGATAATAAAAAGAGAGAGAAAAGCTAAGGAGTGCTTATAAGATGAGAACTCTGGATTCCTTTGGCTATTAAAGTTCATGACGTATCAAATGGCTTTTATGGGTTCAGAAATCGCATCTAAACAGGAACATAGAGGAGTCTAACACTTACTATCTGTTTCACTTCCCAGAAGACAGAAAAATACCAAATAAGAAGAGACATCATATATCATGTGCGGGGGTAGAGAAAGCAGGAAGAGTGCTGATGTTCCACGACTCTTATTAGAAATACCACTGTCCTTTATCTTTGACTTAAAAGCAGGGCAAGCCTCTTTATCCGCTAAAATGTTTATCCAGGACATGTTTAGCTCCTTTTCCCCTTGCACTTGTTGCTGCCTGACCTCATCTATTCTGCAGGGAGCTGCATCCTAATAATGAACATCACACCCTTCAGAAAATCAGATTGATTGTTTTTAATAACTTCTCTATAACAGCATTTTCAAATTGCAAATGAGAGCAAAAATTACTTCAAAATGATATGATTTAATAACCTGCCACCTCCATATTTTCTCTTTACCTTGGCCTGTCAGGATTCAACAGAAAGAATAAAGTGAACAGCAACATCTTTGGTTGAGTTCTTTCATCTCCTTTGATGTTCCCGTGTGTATCAAACGGCAGGAATGTACATAAAAGGGAAAACTTGTGGTCGAAAGTGTCTCCAAATGCACACCACAGAAGTGCTTCTGAAGTGCTGAGGGCTGCCAAACACCCCACGATGATGCAAACACTATTGGACAAGTTGTCCTGTTTTGGAGAGTGTGGGTAGATTTTTCATAATACTCATACATGTCGTGAACAGGAATTAGAGTAGTGTTAGCTGAGGAACTACTAGTTTTCAAAAGATTTAAAAAATCTAGCTATTATAAATAAGCACCCATTTTATGCACTGCTTGGACAAAACAAGGAAGAAGGATTTAGGGCATAAAGGGCACAGAGCTCTAGTTCTCTGCCTCTCTCTCTGCCACTGATTTACTATTGATTTTGTGATGCTGTTCAAATTTCACATACCTTTCCAGCAAAACATTGTTATGGCTTTCTTTTTCCATAGGAGACTTGCATACTTTTACAGTGTAGAGTACACTGAGGTTTCTTAATAAAAAAAAAGGGCTCCTTTCATGCTATTGTGAA
Source organism: Nothura maculosa (assembly GCA_032353885.1). Lineage (NCBI taxonomy): Eukaryota > Metazoa > Chordata > Aves > Tinamiformes > Tinamidae > Nothura > Nothura maculosa. The sequence goes on along the minus strand of JAUBOD010000843.1, from coordinate 2,331,652 downwards.
TCAGTAATAAAAGAGGTTAGTGTGATTAATTTTCACCAAGCTATAAAATTCTAAACATATCTTTTCTTCAGAAACAATCAAATTCATATAACCAGTTTCCATGTCATGAAAATACCTTATTTATAGAGTAGAAAAAAAAAGACCTGAGAAATTTGCAGTCTCCTTGAGTCTCGGATCAGTTCTCTATAACTACGTTTTTCTTTTTAAATGGTGTATCTGTAATAAAGAGTGATATTTTAGAAATATCCTCGGTACCAATACAGATATGTCCATTGGAGCATTCTTAGTTGATGGGGAGAAACAGGGATTTGCAGGACATGATTTAACTAATCTGCTTTGTGTCTCCCCCTCAGGATGTGGTAAATAACACCTAAGATTTGCTGCTTAGTTCTCTGTTAACTCTAACAGGAACTTGAAGCATCTAGGTCCCATACCTTGCTGCAAATGCTCACACTTAGTTGGATGAATCAGGAAATTCCTTAGACCAGGAGTGCAAAAGAGATTGGATAAGTCTCTAATCAGGCTGCTAGTCTAGAACTATGTTTTCAGTAAAAGATGAACAAATCCACCTTCTCCAGAATTTTAGGAAAGAGGTACCTAGTACCTGTAGAGGTTTCCTAGGAACCTTAGTCTTTCAAACCTCAAGGCAAGGTAAACACCTTTGTTGAATACTCGTGACACATGATTATGTTCTTGTGGCTACATCAAAGCTAGCTTAACTCCAGCTAGCTTTTGTGGATCCCACTTCAAGATTTTGGACTCTCCTAAATTGTAATGACAGTCTAGATGTCTAATAGAGTCATGCGAATTCCAAGAGGAGGAAATCACATAAAGACTGAGCATTGCTACAGCAAGCTAAACAAAGCCTATAACTTCTGTACATTCAGTCTTACATGCTTCTTTCTTGATGTCTAGCCAAAGTCTGCCTGACTTCCCGTTGTGGACATTTTTCTCTGTGTGCTCATTTAGACTAATTTCCCCAGTGGCATGAGGGCATTCTCAGAGCAAATACCAAAAGGGCAGAAATTGACTCTATTGACATACAATCTATCTATTAAAATATAGAAACATCCTTACGCAAACTTGAATGAATGTGACTCATGTTTTGTACCCATCTATCTACTTCCTCTCAACTGAATCTACTGTACATTTTGTGTCTGTTTTCCTTGCTTCTGAGATACTGTCTCTGATGATTAATAATAACTTGGCTATACTCTGGACTGTCCACAAGAGCTTCTCTCTTCTCAGATATTCAGTTTATTTTTCTCAGTACTGCTTTCCTCTCATTTCTTGAATCTGCTTGAATCATCTCTTGGAAGACTTTATTTTCTGCACAGTCCTATACAGAGAATATTGGTGACAAGACAAGCCAGTGCTACAGTTAGTGTCATTCTGAGCAGTGACATGCTGCATGTTCCACTCATTTCCAGTGTCTAAATCCATAAAATTGTGACATTCCCAAAGCAAGCAAGTGTAATTTGTTTTGGATGACAGAGCATATTGGCAGGTAAATCTTAATGATAATTGCCTCTAATTAGTTCTCCCATCAGATGACAAATATTTTAGTCGCAGCAGAGTGTCACTTTAAAATGTGCAGATCTTGTTTTGCTTTTTGAAGATTCCAAGAAAGATCACATATACTCTTTTCACTGTACTCCCATAGCTGTGCATGAGAGGCAGGGGGAGGAAATGATAGATTAAAAACAGAAATGACTATGACAGAATGAGAAATAGCTTTGACAAAATGAAGCCTACTTTGACAGAAGAATTGTGCTTTATTCTGCAGCTAGGTTCCTACTAGTAAGTGGTGCTCTCTCAGCCTCCTCCACTTACATCTAAAGCCTCTTATAGCACATTATGGAGAGGTTTAATTGTGAATAACTACTGAGAGTTATTGGGTTTGTTGGATTGAGTGTTTCCTGACTGGGGATTGGACATGTCTAGTCAGGAATCTCTGTGACTAACAACTTCTCGAATGAAGTGCAAAATGTAAATCTCCTCCATGGAGATAAGGATGTCCTAAAAACTAGTCATTTCTATGACAATCAGTAGCCATCTGAGGCAATTATTCACTGGGAAAAAGGCACCTGAGCAGAGCTGCTATTCTAAATTCCCATACATGCCTTTATCACAGTCAGTTGATTAAACATATGTTTCCAAGGTTCTCCCGGAAAATATAGTAGCTGGGAAATTTCTTTTTTTAAAAAATATATTTTTTAAAGAGTCATAAAATTCAGAATAATAAAATAGCATAATCTAATAGAGGCCTGTTCTATCCTCAGTACTTGCTTTCCTGCTGCTTCTTATACCACAAACACATTAAGACATGTGGTTAACATATTTGTTTCCAAAATGCAGCCCAGATTGTCTCTCTATAAGAGAAATCTTTGTAAGAGATCTCTTACAGGATAAACACAGATTCTGTATATTGCTTTTTCCACAGGTACATGATTAATTACTGAAATTGTTATATGGTATATATTGATAAGTAAATCTGAGGAAATCATGTTTGAAGGATTGATGGGACTTGCCATGATTTTAATTCCTGTAAGAGCTAAATTAGGTTAAGGAAAATGGTGCTGAAGCAGCACAGCCACCCATCTCAGTGTTCACGGGTATGCTCATGTGATAGAGACCTCTTCCTAACCACTTGGTATATTGTGAGAAGATTATGATTATGAATATAATACCTTACAGAGCTATGTTCTATTTTTTTAAAAAAATTATTCTATTCATTTTCTGAGATCTTTCTGATTCTTTCTCTTACTCTCTAAAATGCCTGCAAGCACTTTCTAATTCTGCATTATCCACTAATTCAATAAAGTTATCCTATATTTCTTCATACAAGTCATTAATGAAAGTATTTAACAAGACCAGATGGATTCTTGCAAAACTGCATTAGATACCTTCCTTCAATTTGACAGCAAACCATTGATAATTAGTTTTTGAATACAGTCCTGCATCCTTCACTTGGTCTATGTTGTACCTCAGTTCTTAAACTGTAAAACAAGGATGACAGCATTCCTGTAACTCACAGGACTATTGGGAAGGTAAATTCTTTTGTGTTTGTCAGAACTAACATGTTCCAGTGAGCTGAAAAACAAAGATTTTTTCCAGTGATCCAGGCTGTTGACATGATTTCTCTCATCACGTGTTATAAAAGAAACCTGAGCACCTGTTTCTGCTGGTGCCTCACCTACATCTTCAAAATATGAATCGGAATTCCTACATTAATTGGAATTTACTGGAGTACACCCAGCCGGAACTGATTTCCTCTGTCAGTGGATACAATTTCCCATTTGAGAGCCCAAGAAGAGGAGATTATTAAATATATTTTCTTTTGCCAAAGCATGAGGAATGACTAACAAAACAACCAAAAAATACCCAGAAAGGGATTACCAAGGGGAACAGTGAATAGATCAGCTTTCCCTGCCCTAGATTTCCAAAATATTGACTACCCATCTTCTGCTGGCCAGCATGGGAGCTGGGGAATTCAGATCCGAGAATATGTCCAGATCCATCTATGTCTTTTCATCCTGATCACAATCTATCCTTTGTTTCAGGCTGTACAATGAAATAATTGACTGTAGCAGATTATGCATTCCAGTTTGTATCATGGCCAAATTAGGGCACAGTAAAACCCTCAATAGTAAAGTCTGTTGTTTAATTACAGAACTGTGAGGGCCTCAGAGAAGACAAGCAGAGTCCTTCTTTCAAGACAAAAGAGGAATATGTTCAATCCAATTATAAATTGCCCTGAGGTCAATTTATAACCTCTCAGGGCTCCCTGCCCACAAATATGTCCTTATTTATCTTGAGTACTCCTACTGTTACATGTCTGGTAAAGAAGTTATCCACAGAAAGATTGATTGACAACTCTTTTGAGAGGCATTAGGCTCCCCGTCTGACATGATTCAATATTTTGGGACCACAAAATATTTACTGGCAATCACAGAAAAAGAGTTCACCTGCTCCTGCTCCCAACTCTAACAGAGCACACCTTTTCTGGTCCTTCTACTGTTCCAGGCTCCCTCACCACTCAACGAAAATGGACATCTCCAGAAGGCAGCTGAGAACACTAAATTGTCTTTAGGAAGTACTTGTCATTTCCATTACCTACAGAAGGACCTCAGGGTAGCTTTATGCTTAGATTAGATTCTTCCCTTAGCTCACTTTTTAGGCTGAATGAATATGAGGATATCCACAGGTGCCATTAGGAAATAACCAACAAACCTTAAAGCCACCAGAGGTTGCAAACAGCATACTGTGTGTCTGTCAAAGCTGTGACAGGTTATTCCATCCATCAAATGTCTTTTGTATTAATTTATGGTTTTTCTGCCTGTTTTAAATCCATCAGCCGAGAGAACGAGAGCTCATTACAGTATTTAAATTAAATTCTAAACACATCAATCTAATAAAAATATAATCACATTTGTACACACTTGTACATGTAGGTCATTAGAATGATGCATTTTTATTGTGTTGAAGATGTCCATAAAACAGTTATCTAAGAATAAAGTTTTGGGAGTATCTGTAGAACATTATAAAGGTATTATTTGTAGGAAATCACCTTCAACACCAGTGACTCCTGACCGTGTATTAAGGGCTTACCAGAGGCTTTTTCCAAAGTCTTCTTTACTTCAAATTTAGATTTCCTATTGGCACACATTTTCTTTGCTTTCTGCATTTCACTCACTTAAATTATCTATATTGGAGTTACAAACTCCTCCTTGTAAACACCATAATCCTGCAAACTTGTGCTATAAATTTTTTGGGGGGAGAAGGTCAAGGAGGTGTAAGGGATCACATCTCCTTCTCACTCTGCTCTTAGAGTAAGGGACCCCCTTCCTTTCCAGGACAACCTCCTCCTTTTACTTCTCCTCCTCGAGTCCTCCCAGCTGACTTCCATAATCAATTCCTTCTTGGCACATTGGTAGGGAAAGGCAGGACAGTCATGGATCTGGACATTGAAGGTAGCCACGTGGTTATAGGTGTTTTTTGCACCTCAGCTTCATTTTCTCATGCTACTGCTTGTTGCTAGGACAGTTGCTGAAATCCTCCATGCACCAACAGTTACTTTTGTGTGAAACACTTCTCGTTGGTTTAAACATTTTAGAGAGGAACATTTTCATTCTGTATTTTTATATCAGAATTTTAATTTAAGAAATCAACTATCAGATCTCTTTGCATCCATAATTTCCTCATGTCTTTTCCTAATGACAACAAAGAAACTGCTTAGAGTAACTGCACCTTTTGCATAATGATAGGTCCCATTTTTTACTTCTAGCTCAATTATATTTTGTTAATTGCATTTTGACTTCTTTTAGTCTTCAAAATATCTTGTCTCTTCTCCCTTCATGCTCCTGTCTTTTTTAATTTTTTGATTATTTTATTCTTCAAATGTCTTTGCTATTAAATTCTTTTCAAATGTTGTGCACTATTCACTTCCTTTATTTCTCATTATTGCTTTTTCACTCATTTTGCTAAAGTTGATGTAAATAGAATGTTGTCTTAATTTTTAAATGGTTCATTTGCTTCTTGAAAATAAAAATTGGTTAAACTTATCTGAACTTATTGAAAAGGAAAATTATGAAGTTTTACTGCCACATGAACCAAAGAAACTTCTGCAGTTACATTCAATTCCAAGCAGGTCTTATTAGCTTCAGACAGCTTATTCCAAAGTTCAGTTTGATTTTATGAATTCTTCCTGGCATATCTAATATTCTCTGGAAGAAGGCTTTTTTCTTTTTTTCTTGTGAAAATGCAATCATCAGAAGTTGCAAATATTTTGAAATATCTTTAAGAGTGACGGGATTTGGGGGCCATTAATCCTTCTAGTTTAGAGTGAACCTTTATTCCTGCTTATGTACTGCACAGGAGCTGTACCTCACTCAGAATAGATAACTTCAGACTTCTGATAAATATTACTGTCTTTTGAAACCACTGGGTATTCACTCATCCTCACTTGCTTTTTAGATAGCTCTGTCTTAGATTATCTCTGAAATCCTGACACAACTGTATTGTCTGATCCAGCTGCAATTCAGACGAATTTTCTCGTGGGTTGACAGAGAATGAGATTACTGCTCGTGAACAGATGTGTCAAGCTGTTCAAAGACAGCTTCTCTGGCAATGTGTATTCATTTTAGGCACTTTCTGTAGCACTGTTTACCGTAGTACCTGAGCCTCAAAAACAATACAGTAGACACTTCTCTGAGATACAAAAATAGCCCCACTTCAGCTCGCACGATGCTGGAAACACAGCTGTGGTAATCTGGAATCAGTGGGAGCCTGAAAATAGTAGCCTGAGGTTTTATCCAGATTAAAGACTGAGGGAAGTCACCAGCACAGCTCTGCTTTCCTGCTCAGAAATTTGCTCTGGGGAAATTTTTTGCTATTCACTGGTTATACAGCGAGCCTAAGCAGGCAGCATAAATGTACCATCATCCTGTTGTTCACTTAAATGTAGCAAGAAGCAGCAGAAAGAGAGTTTTATTATTTCAGAAGTCTGCCTTTTCAGTTAACTCAATGCCCGAAAGGAGCTCATTTTCTCATCTGGTCTCCATTGCCCATTTCTGCTGTACTTGGTACGTTATGTTAGTTACAGATTGCCCCTTTCCTCCTTGTTCCATCTGCTCAGACAGCCCAAACCAAGAGATGCTGAGGCTGGTCACCTCTGCTCTTGAGTGGGCTGGCTCCTCTCATGCTCTCAATCTTCCTACTTAAACAGGACTGAAATTACTCTTTGAATTTATCCTGAACAAAAGGTGTCAGCTACATCGATTGACTTTAACCAGGCTTGCAGTTGATCTGCACTGAAAAGGTGTTTAAATGCAGTCATTAAAATCTTCCAGCACAGTGCTAGGAACAAGATTGCACTTGCATGAATGTTAACCAGAGGGAAATGCCTTCAGTGCAAGACCTCATTTAAAAATCAGTAAATGTTCAGAATGGCCTAGATGCTCAAAAGCAAATTCCTTGAAACCAATAGCACTCAAGTGGCTAAATTCTTTTGAGATAGAGATAGTCTATGTCATTGCAGGGTGCCTGGATTAGTGAAGATTTATGTTGCTATTCACCCACGTTTTCCTATTTTCTCAGGCATTATCTTTTAGTCAGTTGCTCATTACAACAACAGTTCTTGTGAGTTTCTTCCTATTGGGAGGATTTGACTGCTCAGGATTATATTCCTTCTGCAGAGAGATTCCTTAGCCTTCGCAAGTAGACTGGCAAGCTTATATAGACTTCTCTTTGTTTTCCTCCTACAATTTGAGTGCAGTGCTTGCCAAAGATTAACCCCTTTCCCTAGGCAAAGCCTAAATCAATGAATGAATTGTCATTTCAGGGCATGATCCCAACATCTTGTCTGTATGTAGACTTCCTTGGCTTTTTTGTTTTGAGTTGGGTCTACTCTTTTTGAAGTAAACTGAGAAAAAGGGTATAAACTGAAGCACAGGAAATTCAATCTCCAGGTGAGGAAGAACTTTACTGTGAGGGTGACAGAGCAGTGGAACAGGCTGCCCAGGGAGGTTGTGGAGTCTCC
>JAUBOD010000843.1:2299287-2324012 GCA_032353885.1 Nothura maculosa | reverse complement strand
GGAAGGTTGGACCAGATGATCTCTAGAGGTCCCTTCCAACCTTGAAGATTCTGTGATTCTGTGAAAGAAACAAAAATAAGTCTGAAGACAATGCCAAGCTATTTGAAATATATGCTACTGATCTACAAGAAAGGGCAAATTCCTTTCTTATCCCATCAGTAATGTGTCTTTTTTTAGCAAGATAATGCTCATTCTGAACATCTCTTTTTCTTTCTTTCCATTTCTCTTTCTTTTGGGGGCCTTATAATCTGTCTAACTACTGCACTTACTTCTTTGCTGGTGGAAGACACAAATACTCGCTAACGTTGATCTTTGATTGATTCATTGAATCTTTGTTGATTCTTTACAGGGTAATATTTTTGAAGCATTGCACTCTGCAAGCACTTTACACCCCAAATACAAACAGTATTACGCTTTGGTTTCTTGCCTTGGAGTCCCATGTTTTATGGCAATTCATGTCCTTAGGCTTCACTGTCTAGGAGGACAAACATAAATTATGCTCATGCCATGAAACTACAGTCCTGATGTTTTGTAGGCTGTTCTGTGGCTCCCTTATGCCTTGTATTTCACTTGGGTGTTATATGAAATGAAAAATAGGTGTACGGAAGCTTTCTTATTTAAATCATATACTAGAGGTGATGTCCTTCTTGTACTTCCTGGCAGCTTTTCCAAGATGCAGCATCAGGGCAAGCAGCTGCACTACACAAAATCTGTTTGTTTGTAATTTATTTTTTATGATATAAGCATGAAATAATTAGCACTCCATAAAGTTTAAGACAACATCAAGCACAGTGATGCTAATCAGACCTATAAATTAAATAACTGTATAAATCTTCAGGCCATATTCCACATTCAGTTCATTGTCACCTTAGCCTTCAAACCATGGTGTAACCTTGGGCTTCAACTCTCTGTGTCTTTGTTTATCCTCCTCTTTCTATCTGTCTTACATACATTGAATCTATAAATTTTGAAGGAAAAAATTCCTCTCTTCATTTGTACCATACCTAAGAGAACTTGGTCTTCATATCTGTACAACGTCCATCGTTGCAGGAAACACAGGGTATGAATGAGAATTCCCTAATCCATAATGACACAGCTGACATTTATTAACCTGACTTTGAACACCCACAGTGAACAATCTTCATTGTAGATCCATGCAGAAAAACCCATGCAGATCTTTCCCATGCAGAAAAAGTCTCATTTAAGGCATTATTTTTCTGCCGTTTAGGCAATCAACTTTAGTATAAGAGGAATTGTTGCTTAGTTGATCTAGATAGTAAAAGATAGAGCTCCACTGGAGTGTCTCAAATAACTAACTCAGATGGAAATGACTGTTTTTTTCCTCAAGGGAGGTTGTGCTGCAACTTATTTGGAGATCATTCTCTATCTGGAATATATCCATCCACCTAGGTAAGCCAGCTTTCTCCCTGCTTTACAGCCTTGGTACAGCACGGAGCCAACTCAGCCGAAAGATTGCCCAATGACTACTAGAGGAAATCTGTCAGACAGATTCACAATTCAATTCACATGGAGCTTGTCAAATTTAAAGTTTCAGAGTGAGATTTTAAGAGTGAGAATAAAAGGAGAACTTAAAGAAGATATGATCTATATTGGGGTTCAATCTACATTGACACTACATGTACAAGAAGGAAGCGTATTTAGAAAACAAACTCTCACAAGGAGATTGATGACTTTCAACTCATGATGAGGGTGTTCTCATCACAGCAAACTCCTGAGCAGCCGTGATCTTTACATGCCCACTGGAATCATGAAGGAAGGCAATGAGCTACCTTGCAGGGTGTGAGTCATCCTGGCTTCTATCTGGGTCCTGATCAAAGTTAGAGAAGCAGTTTGTTTTCTACTGAGACTTCTTTGTGCTTTGAAAGTGAGAGAGCTTAGAGACATTTCATCAAACAGATCCTATACAAGGATGGCTTTTCTGCTGGTGTTAAGTGGTGTCACTCTTTTGAAATCATGAAAATATTATGCACTGGGATATAACTTGGTGCCTTTTTAGTGCCTTTTTCTCTCTCTCTTTTTTTTCCCCTTGAGTGAAGGTAAGTATTTGCAGGACGGAGGAAGAGGCAGAGGATGCCAGCAGAAAGTAAATAGATAACAAAACAGTGGTGTTTTTCACAATATCATCACATTCATAGTTCCATAAAGGCAACAAGTAGTGCATCAGCTTGTAACATTTTGTTTAGAAATGTATTTTGGCAACTCCTGAATGTATTACATGCTCACAATATCTTACTTTTGGGGTTTTTTTTTGCTTAAAATCCCTATTTGCTGGAGCCTAAACTCTTAAGTCCTGCTGGTGGCAAAGGAGGAGATGGAATGTGCATGCTATCAGTCGAAACCCATTATATGAAATATCATTATTTTAGAGATAGCGTTATAATTTTAAGAGTACGTCTTGGGATTTTTTGAAGTTTGAAAAAGATACAATCATACAATGAAGGAAAGAATTCAAAAAGAATATTGAAGCTGTTCTGTGTCATTTTGCAGCTACTTCTTTATGTGAAACTATCAAAGGGGAAACCTCCTATTGATGGTGAGTAGTGAAATCACTGTACTGCAGAAAGTACCTTGTAATATCTGTCTAATTGCATTTCAGTTAGTCTAAATTCCACTTCAACATTTATTTGTAAACATCAAGATGACATAGACCAGATCTTTCACATGATGATGTTCCTGAAACAATCTTGTGATTACAAGATTGAATTAGCATTATTATCATCCAGCTATGCTGAAATGTATGATGATATCTGCCTTAACAAAGGCTTGTTTCGGTCATTTCCAGACATTATATCTTTATTTACGATAAGAGAGGAGATAGGAGAGATAGGAAAAGTTGTTTTATAAAACCTTCTTTTATTGCTCCTCCTTCTTTTCTTATTTTATTTTAAATGACCAGTAGGAGAAGGAAACAACTCTCAAAATATCAGTTCTATTCAATTAGGATCTCTTAGATCAGAGAATTATGGTAAGATTTCTTTCTGGTTCCTCTGAGGAGAAATGTCTGCTGCTATAAGCTGATGATATGCATCCAGTCTTATGTACATTAATACTGGTGCAGCACTGTATCCTCAACAAGTTAGCAAATACCTATACCAGACCTCACAGGAGGGAAAAGTGGTTTTTCTGAAAATAAAGAGAGAGAAGTCTCAGCTGACTCATACATTGGATCTCATGTTCACTACTAGCAGCAGGCTATGTGGTATCCTCATGGGTATCATGATGCAGCATCATGTCCAGCATCAATTATGATAACATAAATACAAAGTTATACTAGCTGTCAAGACCTCCTTTTGTCCTCTGTGTTCCTCCTAGGTTGGTGACCCCATGCAGGCTCCTAATAAGCTTTTTTGTACCCGTTAGGAGCTGGCAGTGATCAGCTGGGTGAGTCATCACATGTCACCACTGTTTTGTCTTCAGATTTGGGTGTGTCCTGAAAACTGCAAGTGGATGCTCTGTAGTCTGCAAAACCTGCTAATCTGGGTGTCATCAATAGGACCCTACTAATCTGGGTGTTACTGGATGTGTGAGTGCTGGAGCCTCCACACCCAGCCATCCCCATTCATTCCTTAGCCCTTCTATTGAAACGCTGTGCACCTGGAAAAGTGCAGATGTGCATGCTGAAAATGTAATGCCACTGATGCTATTAAAGTTTATTATCAGACTTTGTTGCTTTTTCCTTTCTCCTGGTGTGCTGATTTTCAGTCTAATGCAACATTCAGACCAGGACTTTAGAGTTCGTTTTCAGTTTGTATCTGTGATATTAACTGAGGTTCATTTTTACCATCTTCAGATATCAGTTCAGATGATAGAACTTAGTTTGTACTTAATCTCTGCTGACTTTTTATGATTACTACAATAAATAATCTGTTGGATTAGCTGTTACATCCTAAAATAGTTGTCTAAAACAGGTAGGAGAAATCATCTCACGGGACAAAGAACACGTTCCTTATCACTGACAGAAAGCCAAATTAGATTTTGCTTGCACTAGTTGCCTTTCAGTCAGTTCTGCATGGCTGCATGAGAGAAATCTCACCTTTCCTCAGAAACACACCTGGAAATATCTCCTGATGCTCAGCTGACCATAAAGCCCCACAGCATGCTCTAATTACCTATAACTTGTCAGACAGCCACTATTGGTTTGAGATGGAAAATAAATGGAATGCAGACATGCTAGGCTATAAATGAGTTGTTTAATAACTTTAACTAGACTGAGATTTAGAATGCTTGAAATGGCTGATCTATTAAAATGAGCTCCTTCCTGCTTGGTTGCTTTTAATCCAGAGCCAGAGTAGAGAGAGAGCCACTTCTCTCAAACACCACAGACTTCTAAGACATGGGACAGCTCAGCCACAGTCAGCATAGTCTACTGTCTTTGGAGTGATATATCAGTTACTAAATAAATAAAATTCTACTCTTTTTCCTGAAATTTTAAGAAGATCAAAGTCTGTACTCCTAGATAAACTCAAGAACAATGCACCATCTCTCATTTCTTTTGTCGATAAGTCGTTGACTATGAAGAAAACCTGTGTTTTTTGTTTGAGAAAAGTGAGCACAATTTTTTTTCTTTTTTCTTTTTTTTTAGATGCCCAAACTTTTATTTTTTATTTTTATTTTCTCCTAAGTTGTGGAGATGTTTCCTTGTTAAGTTTTGCTGTTCCTTATGGTATGCTCAGCACTGGCCAAGACCAGAAGTGGGCAGCTGGAATCCCAGTGCTGGGAGGATCTTACTCTGATGGTTTCTTTAAAGTAAGAACTCTACCAGTTCTTATCAGAACTTCTTCTTTTCTCTACCAGAAATCAAGAATGAGTGGCATATTTGGTAAATGACGCTTTTGTTGCTGTTGTGTGAACTGTTGTTAACAGGAGGTACGTGTGGATGGATGGCCCTGTGCAAAGAGAGGCAGGGTTGAGATGGTCCCTTCTATAAGTATGACACTGTTAGATTTCCCTTAAAGTGATTGAAAGGCACCTCTTGGAAAGCCTTTCCTGCATTTTCAGGATAAACATTCATGTACATCTACATTTCATGTACAACATTTATGGGAAAAGAGTATTTCCTCTGATTTGATATGGTGAGGTAACACAGACACCATGAGAGTAGTGTCTCCAAAACAAGCAAGCAGTTTATACAGTGGTCACTGCTCGCTGGAGAACATCATGGAAGAAAGTACTTCTGACTGTCCTTTTAAGCCCACTGAACTTTGATGCAGCTGCTAAAAATAAGAGTGTTTTTTATCTTCTATATTAATCGGATATAGCAGGGCAGTGCTGGAGGAGCCAGTTGTGTAAAAATGCTTTGATTATGTAACAGTAATGCACCATAGCTTCTCAACCTGAGCAATCCCGGGCAGCTCTGTGCAGCAGCTTCTGATCACTGCTTAACAAAATCCACAGGCAACAGCATCTGCTCAGAGTCGCCGGCATGCCTGCACATAGCTGTGGAGATTTGTGACGTGCCTGGATTTGATGTCCTCCCTGCCCTACTGCTGTAGGAGGATCAGTGAAGGAGAACGCGCACCCGCAGCTCATCAGCTGTAGTGCACAGCTTGGCATACCGCAACAATCCACTGGTGACACTGGCTTTGTGTTTTGCCAGGAACTACCTGGAGATCAAGTCCTTGTCTTTCCTGACTCCATGTCAGCCCTTCTGGCACTCACCTAAGATTCATTCTTGAGGTCACACTTTCACATCAAGGGATCAGAAGCTCCCATGTCGCTTAGTGTGCAAGCAGTGCAAGTGTTCAAGTAGTCTCTCTGGAAGCCAGTGGGATGTTTCATGCTGCTAAGTGCTTCACTAGATTGGTCCTAGAGTGAGCTTGAACTTTACAACTTTACTTACTACAAGATTAATTAAGAATGAACAGAAAACAGCCCAAATTATACCTTCAAAAGAAGTCAAAATTCCCTAAGATGAAACAGGAGTAGAGCTGGAGAAACTGGTGTGGGAGGAAAAAAAAAAGACTACGTCCACAGAGATTTCCTAACTATTTTTACCAGAAAATTTCAGCTGCTACTTCTTTGTATGTTCAGAAGTGCACTACATGTTGCAGTCAGTGTTTCCAGGGTTTAAAAATACAGAGGCAAAGGGCAAAGTAATAAGTGGTTTAATAAAATAAAATTAATTCAGCTGATCTTAAATGAACATGCATAGGCAGGATAGCATTTGTTCTACTGTTATCTGTTGCCAGGAAAAAAAATCTCCAAAGAGTTGAGAAAGAAGCGGCCTATCCAATGAGCAAAGTGATATATGCATTTTGCCCCAGGACAATTTTCAAACTTTGAAGCTGTATTGACTGATTCATGCAAAGTGCCTGGCACGGGTCTCAGTAGACCTTTCTGGACCTCCGATTTCCCACTGCTGATCATGACAGATGCCAGGTTGTTCCTAGGAGAGGAGAAATGGTTTGTATGAACGCCCCAGTCTCTTTTGGCAGAACCATCATATCCAGGCATTTTGGATGCTTATTCGTATGTCATGGGAATGTGGAAGAATTCCCAGATTTCAACTTACACACCAGGTCTCCACCCTCTGAGCACCTTGAGGAAGATTTAAAACAAAAGAAGCTGATTTTCAAAGACTACGCCAAGCAGAAATCCTTGGATTAATGCTAGGCTGTTTATCTGTCTCCCTTTAAAAATGACCTGATTCTTCCTGAAATTAAGTGATGTCCACACATTGGCACACACACATTGACAGAGCCTGGAGAAAGATTTTCCAGATCTGTATTCCTGAATATGTAATAGAGTGAAAGATCCCGCTTGAAGAAATGGGACAATCTAGCATGGTGCTTTCAGATGGATGAGTGAGACTGCAGTCTGTCATCTGAAAAAAAATGGTAAGAGCCACTTATTGGAAGCCACTCAGCTCTAGGAAATATCTAGCTGTGAATAGAAAGGGCATCATAGGACTTAGTAAAAGCTCTTGGGAGTTCATATATGCAGCTGGCAAGTCTACCAGGCATTTCTCATTAGGATGTGCATGGGGTGCTGAGCTTTGCCTGAATCTGCAATTTCAGCCAGTCCTCTGGGAATGCAAAGCCACCTCAAACAAGACCTCATAGGTTTTGATTAATCAAAAACTGTAAGAACTTACATTGTCCTATTTCACACAGCCTTGATATTTCCCTTCTTTTTGCCTGCGGTTTTCTGTCATCCAGGGTACCATTAGCTCAATCTATTACCATGTGCTCGTGATCTCCCTCTCCTACTTTGCAACCTTAGTGCATTTTCTTGTTGCAAAGGATCACAGTATAAATCACTAGGTTGGAGAATAATGAGCTTAGCATTTTTTTAATGGCCTCCCACACACAGACAGGATGTCGACAGATGATTCAGCAGGTGATAGGCTGTAACAAGGGGGCATTTTTTCTTTTAATTGCTGTTGAAAGGAGAAAAAGGAGAAAAAGGAGTAAAAGAAACATTTAGTTCACTGAGACAAGAATCCTAGGTTCATTGGGATTTGTTGTCACTGGCATCGTCTAATAGACTTGAGTATAAACATCTGGACAAAGCTAAAAGGATAAATAAACTGGTGAAAGAGTCCAGTGTGACTTTCTATTTCCAGTTTGAAAACTGGATTATATATGGTTTTAGCACACTATAAATAAAAACCATTAAGAAAGAGCTGACTTGGTGGTCTGTGAATTGAATGAGACACAGGAATTCCTGTTTTCTAATGCAGTCTCCACTAAACCAGTTGATGGTGGCTTGTGGCCACAGGAGCAAATGTTCAAAAAATCACAAGCATAAGGACCAGAAGAGGCCATCCAAGTCACCTCACTGAACTCCTGCTAAACAGACATCAGGAGTAGTAATTTCTGCACTGAGTCAGTAAATCTTTTGAGCAAGATGAGTGTCACCAGAGGTGAACCTGGGGCAAGCACGGCTGTAAAGACAGGTGATTGCATTGTTTTCTTTCTTGAATTAGAAGTCAAAGATGCAAAGATAACTTTGGGCAAGACAGTGGAGACTTTCCTGGAAACAAGAAGAAAGCAATTATTTTATCAGCAATACCCTGTATCTGTGTGCACAGGAGAACTCCTGCCGAGCTTAGTGGGAGTGATTCCTTAACAAGCTCATTCCTGAATGTGGCAGCTCACAGACCCAGTGCCAATCCAGACCTACCACGTCCCCTATGTCTTGTCTGCAGGCCACCTTCAGTGTTTAACCCTGAAGGAAGCCAATGGGATATTAACAGTCAAAGTGACAAAGGATCTGCAGTTCTTTCAGGGTAGGTTCTGTAATAATTAATTTTTGCATTGTACAAGGAAGGAGAAAGAAAGAGCCAACATTCCTTACTTCTTATCATCAATCTTTTTTTGTCTCAGTTTTCCTGTAAAAAAAAAAAGTAATACCTGTCTGCCCAAAAGGGCAAAGAACTTTCACCATGTAGGAGGTAGGTGAATCTCAGAACTGAGCGTTTAAGAAATTAAAATATTTTGACTGATGAACATGATTTACATTTTAAAGCATCCTATGCATGGACATGAGAGTGTCGGAAAGAGCAGAGTGGCATTTTTTCTAAGTGAGTTTATACTGAATTGTTATAATCTGCAGTAGCTTTATTTAACATGTTATTTAATCTATATAAACCCAAGGAATTCCCCTTCGCCTTCAAATAAGCACCAACTATGTGCAAAAACATGCAACCTCCTTCACAGAAAAGTTTAGCAAACCAATCAGAAACGAAAGCTCCAAAACAAAGAAGGTATTTTTTCTGTTTGTTCCAACTCTGACCTGCTGTTTTCCCTTCATGTTTTACATTCTCTTCTACCTGCAGCTGTCTTATCTCAAGCTTATTTGCTCTTCTTGCTGACCTGAGGTCAAACGTATCATTTACTTTCTTGATATCCTTCAGCATTTTGCATTTCTCTGTGAAGTCTTGAGCCAGCTTTCTCGTTACTAAAGATTAAAGAAGGTTGTTTTTCATGCTGTTTTGAGTAACAACAGTGTGAAAATCTGCAAATCCTTCTTGTACATTCTAATATCAGTCTCCTTGTTTGTGCTCTCTCCTTTTCATTTCCAGGTGGATAAATTTTCTCCTGAACTTCTGAGTTATTGGCCCCTTGCATACAAATTGAGACATGGTGCTTTTGCAGAATTTCCAGGCTATTCTGACATCCCAGTGACCCTGAGAATGTTACAAATATACCTGGAGACAACGGAGCAAGATGACGGATTACATTCTTGAAATACTTGAATCACAGTCCAACGCTTCTTGATCTGCAGAGAAACCCATTTTCAGAAATTGGCTCAGAATAGGTCAGATTACAATTTCCCTCCAAGCTGAGTAGAAGGGGAAATCTAATATGAATCTTGTATAAACCGCCATGATTCAGGACATCTTCTGTATCTCCAGTGCATACAAAACGATGAAAAACTCATGGATTAGGTTGTCAAAAACACATTGTGGGGCTTTTAAAATAGAAAGCAAATGCTGTTCCTTTAGAATACTGCATTATATACCAATAATTATATGCTAATTACTACATGGGTAAAAGTAAACATCAAATCTAACCGATCACAGTAACAATACTGAGACCCCTAGTGTCATGTGGAAAACATCATAGAGAAGATTTCTGACATGTGCAAAGGGATCAATTTGAAAGAGAACATAGTGTTGTCTGAATTGAAGGGCAGAATTAAAAAGCACATTTAGAAAGAAAGATAGAAGGAGCTGGGATTTTCAGAGATTAATTATGTTGCATATAAAAAGTGTTTTGCTTTGATTTTGTTTGGCTTGAATCTGTCGACTGGTTTATCTGAAAGCCATTATTTGTCTTACTGGCAGAGATAGAGTATTTTCCTCTCTTCACTAGCTCCCTCTCTACTCTGATTTTATAGATCTATCTCATTTTTTCTCCCTTTACTCTTTCTTTGACACTTAGAGCACGAAAAGTGCTAATCTCCTAAACCGCTCTCCATACAGAAGTTGTCCATTACATGAAATCATCTTTTTCCTTCTCCTTGAGTCTTTCTCCACAGGGAAAATTTGCTTCCACTGTAACTTACCAAGTGTGAGAGGTGTGGGTAGAGTGAGAAAGCATCAGAACCACACACAGTTTCTAGTGTCATGTATAAACTTGTGAACTCAAAAATGCACAAGTGAGTGAACATCACAAGTGAACTTGGGATTTACCAAAATGATGTTCTTAGATTTTTTTCTATATTCCTTCTTCAATAATTCATCATTTTTATTTTTTATTTTTTTTAAATTTTGGGCAGCACCTTAACATAGACCTAGTGCTTCCACAGGATTATTTATCACTGAGGGAATGACTAATGCCATTATACAGACAAAAAATCAGAGAGGTTCAGGAAGGATTGTTTCATAGTGAGATGCTTGGATCAGACATGCTAGATGCCAGAAAACAGAGAAGGGACTAATATAGAAACAGGAGTAGATGCCAGAGAGGAGCACAGACAGTGACCAGCCTGGGTAGGAAGGAGCCGGCTAAGGCATAGGTCACTAGAAGACGAAAAACAGGGAATAGAGCACTTGAGTCACTGGTCTTGGATGTCAGGAACAAGATGCTCTGCTCTACATTTCTGTCTTTCTTTAAAGCAATTCATTTTCTCCTCTCCTTTATCCTAAGCAAGCTAAATTAGCATGACAGGCCATTGGTGATGGAGGGCTTATGTAAGGGCTAATAGCTTTCTTTGCTTTGTTCGGATGTGCAAACAGACCATTACTTAAAATCATTACCCAGTCATCATACATCATACAGATCAGGTCTATTCTCCACACACTAAACATGTCACAAGTAGTAGAATTTGTCACTAATTGAACAATAAAGTATGCAGGAACACTTTAGGAGCTAGTAATTTGTTAAAATAAGAAATAGAACTTTGACTTTATCTTAAATATCCAAATGTTTTAGGGGCACTTAAATTTCTACTTTGTTTAAGAGGCACCAGCAACTGCACCTTTCCGTCATTTTTATGAAATCCTACATAAATAACAAAAGTGTTCATGTTATGACATTACATTCTGTTATAATAATCACAGAATTACTGAGTGCAATTCTTAAAAGATGGCTGTGACTTCCAGGCAAATTGAGTTTTTCTTGGCTCTACTTCTGCTGATCTTTTGGCACCTTACCACTTTAAATTGAATTTTAGAGTTAGTTTGACTCATCAGCTTATGGTGGTTTATGGTGGTCAGCAGATGCTTTAAAATAAATAAATAAATAAATAAATAAATAAAATTAGAAAGTTTGGAAGTTTTCCTAACATCATGAATTAAATTTAGGCAATGACAACAAATGCAGATATGTTACAGAGATACTCTGATGGCAGGGACCAGCCCTCACCTCCTAGCGTAGATAAGAATGTACTGGAGTCATTGGTGTTAATTGAGCAGAGGTTGTGTTGGATGTTTGCAGCAAGGATACCCTTAACTGTTATTTCCTTTGCTAACATAATTTTTATGTCCTTTCATTTGTTTTGTGTATAGCAAATACATAGAAACAAGATGTGTGGTTCTGTCCTGCCCAGTTTTGGATTCTGTGCAGACTGGGGAGATGTTGCAGCTGGGAAAATGCCTTCAGTATCATGAATCATATTAGTTATCTTTATACACCCATGTGAAAGACCTTAGCCACATAGACAGTTCCATTGACTGGATTGAACATGGGACACTATCTCTTATTCACCTCTTTTTGCTTCAGCGCTATCTTCAACACTGTCCTATAGGTTTTAGAAAGCATAGCTGTGTTGCTGTAGTTCTAGGATTAAAACACATTTGATAATTATCTGTGAGTGGCCAAAATAGTAGTAGAAGATTTTGACACTTAAGCCAATAACCAGCCTGAATTCGTGCAGAAAACTGCCTTTGTATCAGCACCAGAAAAGTGTAGCTATCCTTGAAATGTGAGCTTCTGCTTAACCCAGCCTGAGTGTGAGCAGCCATTGTGTAAAGCCCTACCTGGATCAACATGTCCCTGGATGCCTTGTGTGTCCTAAGGAGGCCTAGGAGTTTTATTCTATGGTTTCCACTAAGTGGAATTGAACATGTCCATAGTGCACGGAATAGCCTGGTGAAAATATCCCTGAGATGCTCCCGGAGGGCTGGGAACCCAGTGTGTTGCAGCACCACGCAGGGAGCCCATCCATGGCATGCAAAGTGGTGCAGTCACAGAGTGCTAGTTGGGTGATAATCACTGCCTCTGAGCAAGGCTAATTCATATGGGTAAAGCTCTGTACCTGAGAGTACATAATCTGAATGATTATAAAGCATCTGCTCCCCAAAATAAGCTGGGTGCAGGAGCTTGGGTATCTCTGCAAGTAACTATTCAAAGTAAACAGGGAGACATGCACACTGAGTTAGAACTTATCCAGACACAGCAGGGGAAGATACAAAGATCCCTCAGCCTAGAAACTGACTAATTTATCTTCTGCTCTCACTGAGAAATATGTGAGATGTCAGGGAGCAGAATTTAAGTACTGACTTGTAACCAAGCCAGGCAGCTAGGTGGGGAGTACAGTACCTCCAACTGTCATGATCTTGTAAATCAAAGTGTTTGCCACTCCCAGAAGACTTTTTTGTGACTAAACAGAGCAATATAACTGCTGTTCCCCATAGGCCATCTGGAGAGGAGCTACCCATCAGTCAATGAATTTTGATATAGATTAAAGTTTATGTTTTCAGTCTGGAGCTATATGCCCACCCTTGTAGGCCAGGCAGTGATTTTAAGTCAACCGAAGTTAAAATTCTCCTCCAACTGGCCAGCCTAGATTTGCCAGCACAGACATCAGAGCCTGACCTAATTTGCTAGGATTCTCAAATGGGATTTTCTGCCTGTGCCAAATCCAAGCTGTCACAGCCAGACTGCTATTAGCAGCTAAGCTAATGTGTTTAAAATTACATTATGCTGTGGTCATTGACTTGAAGGTACTCAGTCAATTCATGGCAAAGAGTAAAGGATTAAAAAGTAGTACAAAACAAGACTTTAGTAGGAGGACTAAATGTCTTTCCTTTTTTACTCATGATATTTTTTGAAGATTTGACATTTTGAAGGGAGGTGCTAGCTAGTGATTTTCAATCCCTTAGAGCTGCAGATGCTGAAAGTGCATCTTAACTATAGGTAGAAGGAAAAAAACACTCAAATTGGAGCCATGAGAGAGGATATCAGCCTAATGGAATGGCTTCCACACATCCCTTTGCACACCCAAACATACACACTTCATGAACCAAAGTATCCCTATCCCCAGTTAAATGCATTGTGAGCCCACTAGGATATGACATGCAAGGCTGGACGTTCAGAGCCAAGTACAGCCCCTGCTTTCCAAGTGTGTCCATGTAGAGCAGATGACAGTGCTGAGTACCCAGAATAATTCACAACCCTGCCCCATGCCTCCTGTGTTATGCTGATTTCTTTTCACTCTGTTTGCTTGTGTCTGTGCATCTATCAATCACACCATGCTGCCAGAAGCCTATCAGGGCTGTGTGCTAGGTGGCAGGAGATCACCAGCCAAACAAGCATTGCCAGAGGTGTGGACTCTGTTAAACACTCCTCTACTGGCCTTCAGAACAGTGTGGCTCTGATGAATGGGACAGATCTTCCTCTTTTACTTTACAGATGTGATATTTTCCACTTAACAAGCTCTTTGTACAATCACAGAATCACAGAACAGCTGAGGTTGGAAGGGACCTCTAGAGGTCATCTAGTCCAATCCCATGATCACTTATTTTTTCTCAGAGGGTATTGCTTTCTGCTATAGCTTTCAAAATAGGGGTAAAAACATACTCAAACAAACTCTATAAAAATTATAGATACCAGTTCTTCAACGGTGTCAACAATGAAACAGAAACTGGATGTTTAAAAAGAATATTTATCGGTGCTCTTTCTCCTTCAGAAACCCGAGAATCTCTGGTGCCTTCACCATCATCTCCTACACATAATTTCTCCAAGACTGGCAAATTCAGTGATGTTACTCCTCGAGAGCACCTCTGCTCTGAGCCATGGTTCTCCCAGGAATCTTTTCTCTTCCTTCCTGATCTAAAGTGCTTGCTGTGGAGACAGAAGCATTTTCTTCCAAATGCTGATATCATCCTTTCTTCTAATTCCTATGAACACATTCACCAGGTAGTTATGGCATATCTCAATCACAGCTTAGTTCTACTCTATATTTTACTTATAATTCCATGTCTTGCAGCTTCTAGAGAATGCATGTTGAAAGAAAATATGCTGGGAAGGGTCTTCACTGAAGCAGTCTCCATTGGTTGTTGCAAGAACATCTCATATCTAATGAGACCTCCATGCTTTCTAATGTTGTTCTTCTACCCAGAGTCTTGCAAAGGCGAAGAAATAAGCACTTTGTCGTGGCTCAGACTGCACTTCAGGCATTGGATATGTCACTGCAGACCGTAGGAGCTTGATTCAGATTCCTAAATACAGGCATGTAACTTTATTTTGCCTGTTTGCCTTGCAGCTGCCATTTCAGGAGGGCACAGCTTTTCCATAGTTCCTATGCCACATCTGCCAGCAATGTGCAGATGTTCTGGTTATCTGAATAGGTCTCAAAAGGCAGATGTATTGCAAGCATGATGTGAATGCACAAATCTGAGAATGAAGGTAGTATTTGGTCACTTAATGCAACCCCATGGGCACAGTCACTGTGTGACATTTCATGACATTTTTGTACTAGCTCCTCTGACATCATTTCAATATCCTGTATGGGAAGCAGAAAGCTCTGCTCTTTCTATTCCCAGTGCACAATTGTCTGCCTTTTTCTAGCCTTATTTTCCTTCAGACAGAAAATTCACTTTCAGTGATTTGTGCTTTAAGGGGAGTTGGGATGATTAGAGCCATATTTTCTAATTGACATTTGCATTGTCCTTGTTAGCTGTCATTTGTAATATGTTATTGTCTTTAAACAATCATAATTATAAAAAAAATGGTCATGAATTTTCTGGAGTTTGCCAGATCATTACCACTAATTAAGAAGATTGTGTGAGCCTGACAGCTGGCATACACCTAAAGAAACATTCACTTCCCAGTCTATTGCTGGAATCATTGCTTGAAGTTGTGCATGGGGAGACACCCCCATTTTTAATTCCTGTTTTAAAGAAAGTGGTTTTCAGGCTGCAAACTCTTTTGTTGCCACTGTTTCAATAAATCAGGCCAGGGGAACAGCAGGCAGACAGGCAGCAGAAAAGCAAGGTGATGTGGCAGGTAACACAGCATCTGCATAATCTTTGCTCCTCTTCATTTTTCAGCTGTGATTTGCTTAGAGTTCTACAGATGCTGAATAAGCAGTTCAAATTTTCTTGCCCTAACCTTCCCTATCTTAACTCAGGTTAATTACACAGAATTAATTAATCAACAGATGAATTAATTATAAGAATAATTAACAGATTAATTAATTAATCTCTCATTTCCTGAGCTTCTTTTCCTTTTGCATGGGAGGAGCTTTTTAAAAGCAGGTGTAGCAAATGTCTTTTTTTTTTTTTTGTGTGTCTGTTTTTCGTTCCAAGCTGTTTCCTTTGGAAGGATAGTGTGGTTTGTACTTCCAGATTCTGCAGTCTTTTGATATTTCTTTTCTGAATTACTATTTTCTGCATACCATATGTGTGAAGAAGAACATTTAATTAACTGAAGTTTGTAAAGTATAGAGAGCTCATCTGATAAAGGATACTATTTAAGTGTAAAGCTATTATATAGTATAATTTCTTGTTACATTGGTTTTAGTATTGTAATTACTCCAACAATAGTTTGTGGTTCACTCCCTCTCACCTGACTGTTGATGTGCTAAAGGGACTGTGTTTGCTTAACATTTCCTCTTTTGCCTTTATTTCTACCTGTTACTCATTTTCTCTCTGACTTAACAATTGCAATTAGAAATTCAGAAAAGGAAATAGGTTGGCGGAATCTACCTGAAACATGTTTCAGTGTGCAAAAAGGACAAAAGAAGAGAGGCAGTGAAGCAAAATCCAGAAAGCAGAATTCTGAAAAGCAGAAACTTTACACAATTTGCTTTGCCTGTGGCAGCGCAGTTCAAGGGACTGGATCAATAGGAAGCCACTTGCTGGCTCCAGCGGGCTTTCAGTTGGGTCGTATGTGAAATTCAATTGCCTAATGAGCTCTCAGGGCATGGTCACAAGCTGTACAGGCAGGGGATGGAGACTAGCTCACATTATTGCTTGCTCAGATAATAACAGTGAACAAAACCTTTGCAGGTTTGAATGGACACAGGGTTCGCAGGAGGACACGTTCCACACATCTGACACTGAGGCAGCACGTGGGCTAAAGCAGACCTGCGCTCCTGGCTCAGGCTGGTGTTTTTAAGGAAGCTTAATTGGTGCAGTCATGGTACTCTTGCAGCAGCGTTCCTCTGGTATGGCTCAAGCCTTGCTGGAGGATGTGCACTGTCTCAGTGCTTGTACCTATCACTTCCCTAATACCCAGCACAGGACAGCTGATGTGTGACACCCTGTTCACCCCAGCTTGTGCAGACTTTTCCACACTGTGAGTTGAAAGAAATGAGAAACAGCGCCTTCTAGAATCCTCTCCACTGGTTCATGCTCCTGTTCTTTGTCTGGAGACTAAATTCCATGAAAATGCCATGGAGGAGAGGAATGAATGCAATGGCCCTTGTTATCTGGAACAGAGAAGTGCCAGTAGTATGGCAAGCTTCTTTGGCAGCCTATCTCAAAATCCTGTTGGAGTTCAGATGCATAGCCACATCTCTCTGCTCTAAGAGACAAAGTAGGCTAGAGACTTATGTTGAAAGTATGTTATTGAGCTGACTCATGTGGCTGCAAGCCTCCAATAAGTGCTTTGCAAAGCTGTGCATGGATCACAGGCCACCTTTTGGGGCCAACTCTGTTATGGAAAAACTAAGTGCTGAATCTTCTGTTAGAGAAGCAACATCAGTATATATATATGCTACAGGCTTTACTGAGCTTGTGAACTGCTGGATAGGGCTGTTGCACAAAGAAGGTGGAGGGGTCCCCCTAATGACATGTGGTCTTGAGCAGATATTTTTTTTCCACTGTATTTTTTTTCTTTAATATATAAACTGCTTTTTCCCTTTAATAACATGATTTTTAAATAGATTTTAACATATTACTAGCCTGCTCTGGAAGCTTGCTATCGACTTGATGATTCATTCTGCATTTATACTAGTGTAATAAGAGTCAGAATCTGGTGCTCTGTTGACCTCCCCTTGGACTACTTTCTTCATAAAATGATGGGGACCCTGCTAATGAGGAAAGTAGTAGGGACAGAGGTTCCTAGAGTAGCTAGTGACAAACAGTCAGGGCAGGGTTGACCTTACCTCAGGCTAAATATGATATTGCATCCGTCATTCATAATCTGCACTATTTATTTATAATCTCTGGAGCCAGCATGACCCGCAAAGCTGAATGTCTCTCCTTCACCTCAGGCAATGGCCTCCTTCTGGTGCCCAGGTCTTGTACATGAGAGTGTCACATCTGGGAGCTGAGCTCAGGAGAGTGCCAGCACTGGTCAGAAGCTCAGGGCTCATCAGTCAGTACTGCTGCCAATTACTGGATGATGAAATTGCAGAGATTCTCTGACATTATGTGCTCAAGAGTTCATAGCACGTGCAGTCAGATGTGATTGAACACAGCTGCTCAAATCCCTGAAATATGAAACAGGGAAATCAGGCTTTGTGCACAAAACTAGGCTGCATGTGTTCACTCCAAAATCGAGTGAGACTTGGGAACAATGAAGCAGTGTAGATCTGTGTTCTACTGACAAGACTACATAGTTTTCTGAGTGTCAGGATTCATATTCACCCAAATCACCCTCTTGACAACCTCTGTGTGAGCCAAAGTGGCAAGTGTAAGACAGGCAGCTGATAGCCCGATCAGAGCTAGGAATTATAGCAATGCTATCTCCACCCTTCCTGGTGGCAAGAGAGAGTTGTCTATCCTTTGGTAGGAATTTGCTGCTTATGAGCAACAATTCCCCGGGCTAATTGTATCCTTAATGCACTTACGAACTCCATGTGATCTGTACATGTGGATGCACCAAAATAGAAACGATAGATTTTCACATTTCTCTTGTTCCATGTTGCTTCACAGTATAGTGTCAACCTGCAGAAATTGAGAAATACAGATGTGACTTTCCTGGAGCTTGGAGGGTCTTACAAGGTGAATTTCCTTCCTCACCTCTCTATCATCTTCTTCCTTATTGCAATAAAGAAAGGGCTTCCGAGATTCTGGTTTGCCTGACAAAGCAGTGTTATTCAGGCTGTGATTACACATAGATAAGAACACTTCGCAGGTGACCAGTTTTCACATCTGCCACAGAATAGCTGAGCTTTCAGAAGTTTATTCATTGGTTTCTAATACAACCGTTCATCCGTTCATTGGTTTCTAAAACAACCAGGGCAGATGCACTTCTAAAAGTTTTATCCAGATGCTAGTAAAAATCAAAAACTCAGGCAGTATTTTTGAGCATGGTATAGGAGGTCCTTCCTCCTTGCTAATCCCAAAAAGAATCTTCAATCCTAGATTCCATTTCTGAGACTGGAGCACAAAAGGCAGGTATATGGCATGATCACAGAATCACAGAATCTATAAGGTTGGAAGGGACCTCTAGAGATCATCTGGTTCAACCTTCCCGCTCCAGCGGGCACACCTAGAGCAGGTGGCACAGGACGGCATCCAGGCAAGATGTACCACAAGAGAACACACCATGTCAGAGATTAATGCTTTCTCTTCCTCCATGCCATCTGCAGTGGCACAGGAAGCAAATGTTAATATTTCTTCAGTAAACCAAACATGTACACGTACTTATGAGCTGTGGTACTGCCCATGACTTGTGATCCCACCAGCCTTTGACTAGTTAAAACACCAATTTTCACTGAGCTTTTATGCTCTTCCTGCTGCTCCTCTATTGCTGTGGTCTGAGAGGGGTAACATCTGTGAGCAACTATGGTCAGAGATGCATCTGGTTCAAAGAAAATTGAAAATTATATCCAGAAATTGCTTTCTGGGAAACCATTATGGGTTATGAAGTAAATAATCCATTTTCATTATAATGATAGTTTTAATAAGACAGCATTATGGTGTCCTTATGTTATAATGGTGTACATTTCATATACTTATATGAGAGATTTTCTTCCCTTTTTCCCCTCTCCTTGCTTCAAAATGCAAATGCTGGCCAAATATAACTGACCGAAAGTCAATATGATGTAGTACACTTTAATACCTGCAGAGATTAAAATGACATTATAAAAGCTTCCACAGCTTCCAACTGATGTGTCGTGGAGCTGGTCTGGGAGGAACTCATTTTGAATTGTTTTTGATGACTATAATGAACTTTGAATCAGGCCATTGCCTGATGGTGCCATTGCAACTGCCACTATTGCCAAGCTGTGCAGCAGATACTGAATAAGTGGTCACATACCTCATTTCATCCACTTTCTGGTTCAGGTAAGGCTTAGTGGGAGAGAGGAAAGATGTAGTAGCGGTTCAGCCTAGGCTGGGACATGAGAGTTTGACTTTAGTCCTCTGCTGTGCTGCAAGACCATCCCTGTATCACAAGGCCAATTGCATAAGGTGGGATCCATGTCACCTCAAGCATCTACAATAGCAAGGTGTAATTTTGGTTGTTCTAGTCAGTCCTTATCTCTCTAAAAGCAGATAGACCACCTGTGCTTTCCATATGAGTAGTCTGGCTGATGGACATTGTCTGTGGAATGAAATCCTGAAGTCTCTGGCATTTTTTATCAGGGAATCCTGTGTTTAGGATGCTTAAGATGAAATGGTGAGAGTGAGGACTTTGGTAGTATGATCCTGGGTCCTCATGAGCTCCCTTGGGACCCTGTACTGGGAACTACTAGCAAAGTCGAGACCAAGCACAGAAAGGAGCAAATAAGACATGTATGTTAGAACAAGCCCAAAGCCTATATACATGTCCCAATTGAGGTATCATCTTGATTTAGAGGAATATCTGTCTGAAACAAACAAACAAAAAGTCAGGTGAGCAAATGAGTGGATGTATTTTAGCTATACCTTAGTAAATGCTTGTGAGCCTGCACTTACCCTAATGCATGGATTTTTCAGAGTGCTTTGCCTTTTTCTGGAGCTTGGAGTGCTTTGTCTTTTTCTGGAGCCTGATGAAAAAAAAAAAGCTTTATTCTTTCTTGCCTCTTTGTTTAGCTGGTGAGAGGTGGAAAAGGCTCATTTCATTTCAGCAGGCAGCCACAGCGCAGAAGCCACGTGGAGGGCTGGGAGGGCTGCTCCCATCGCCAGACACATTCCATCAAGTGCCTCTTCCAAACGAGAAGCTGGAGTGGCTTTTCTGAACAAGGAGGATTGAAACCAGATCTCGTTATTAAATTTGCTAAATGGGAATGTAATGATTTATGGTGGAGGTTGTGAGCCCTCAGAATACACTCTGTAATAATAATACTGAGTGAACAGCGGACTGGAGCAGTTCTCAAAAAACATTAAAATATATCTAAACAAAGCTACTAAATATGAATCAGACAAAAATTTTAATTATTTCTAATGAGGTCATTAAAGCAAACAAATGACTGAAGTGGCGTCTGATATAGTCAATAAGAAACACACATAATATTATTTTAAGAGTCATGCCTGAAGGTCTCAAAACCATGCAACACACTTAGTCATACTCCAGCACTGCTGGAAGATGTGCAACTGAAGCGTCAGCGTTACTCTGGAAAAAGCAAAGCAATACAAAAAACCCTCAACTATCTCCATTAAGTGTTTTATTTTCCTGGAACACATTTACCTGAATCCAAAGGGTGCTGGAAGTCTTTTTATGACTAGCACTGGAGGGCCTAGGCCTTTTAAAAAAGGTAGGTGTGAAAATACAAGTTTCAGACAGTTAGAGAAAGAAATAACCTGAATATAGTTTGTCTCAAAAAAAAAAAAAGAGGTAAGGATATATGTATGTGGATTTGTGCATGTCTAAAGCTTATTCAAAAGGAATGTATTTTCATCTCTCTCTATATATATATATATAAAAATACACACACATACATGCATAAATTCCTTATATATATATATTTATATATATTCCATATGGAATTTATGGAAAATGCAAAAAAGAGACATCTAGGCTTTCCATATTACTCTAGAGTCTATCCATGGCATAGTGGGATCACAGCATGGCTGAATGAAACCGAAGACCCAGAGCTGCAAGAGAGCTGCTTGTGTGAATCCTTCTAGTTCTGGTTAGTCCCTACAATACCCTAGGACAACAGGTAGTGGCTGTGGGTGACCATGGGCAGAGTCCTAGCCAGGAAAGGAAAGTCAGATGCAGAGAAAATGGGAAATGAAGGAAAGTGAAGCCAGTATCTCCCTATCTCAGGGAGGTTTGCTGAGGGTGATTAGTCAGATTCATCCTGTGGTGGTGGCCCAGCAGTAACAGGAGGAATCATTTCTATGGTTACTATTTCTCAAATGACAGCAGGATTTTTCACCCTTCACTTGTGCATTCCTTCACCTCTGTTTCTGTGGCTTTTTCCTCACCAGACTTCTGGTCATGTCGCAGGATTCTTTTTTCTTTTTTGTTTTTCCCCTATTCAAGTTGGCTTCTCTGATTTCTCAAGCCAGCCCTCACTATCTAACACCATGTGTAAAAGGCAGTATTTACTTTTGCAATGCTACCTGCACGAAGAACAGGACATAACAGTTGCAGCCACTAATTTACTGCAACTGCTGCCTGTCTTCTCCACACTGGCCACTTTTCCATACTAACTCTCTTTCAGCTTAATTTTCCCATTCCCTAGCAGCAGCATTGAATAACTGTGCTGGGCTGTATTCAAATGCAAATTAATATCCCTTTCTGCCCATTAGCTGTTTCTTGTCAAGCCAAGGCAACTGGAAGTGAGTGCAAAGTCCATGTCAGTGGTCAGACAGAGAGGCCCTGCTGGGGCTGGAGCTGCTTCATCCTGTGAGGAGACACAGAACAGGCGGTGGAGAGGAGAAGTCCTGTGCCCTGCGCCAGAACCCCTGAACTCCAACTGTTCCACACATGCTGCTGCTTGACATATGTAACTCACACAATGCCTATACTGTGCTCCAGATGGGAGGTGTCCGGCAGCTTGACATTAAGGAAGCTTGGAGGAAGACAAGGGGCAAGGGGAGCTAAGCGGAAGGGAGATATCACTGAGCAAACCATATGACTCAAGTCTTAAAGGTCACTATTGAACCACGAAGCTAAATGAAAAGAATCTGCAAGCAACATAGCCTGGTATGGAGCACATTCCTCCAAAGAGGAAGAGGAGGGAATGTAGACTTGAGTGCTGACAGATAGCATGAAGGGAGGGGAAGGGAGAGAGAAGAGAGAAGGAAATAAATACAAGAGGAACATATGGTTTGTCTCATTCCTTGGAAAAGGTGGGATCTCTTTATCTCCCACCGACATAGACATGCTCTGTCCCACAGGGCTGCTTGGGCATGAGAAACATGAGCGTCATCTTGGAAGGGAAAGAGCGGTGTCATTCCTCTATGACAACATCCAGAAAAATAAGCTTCACCCACGTGAGTCACCCAAAAGGACTGGTGTGTTTCTTTATGCCTACACAATCTGCTTGAATGTGCTTTCTGCTCTGAGGCTTAGCCTCTTGTCTCTTGCCAAACTCATCTTTCTCTTCTCAGCACAGACATGGGTGATTGTGTGCAAATACTAAAGCATTTCAGAATGCTGTAGTATATACATATAGATACACTATATATATATATCTTTTTTTCTGATTGCTTTAAAAAAAGAAGTAATTTAAGTTGACTGATTTTTCTTTTGAAAATCTGAAAAAGAAGGGAATGTATGAACTGGAATATCGTCACTCATGAGAGAGGCTTCACTGCACGGTAAGACACAAAGTCTGTGGGGAATTGGTGATGCTTGATTTAAAGCTGACACCAGGTCAAGCTCAACTCATGGAAGGCATGTTGGTATAACAGGATGCACTGGACAAAAATGGTTAAGCTGCATGTTCCACACCACAGTTTTGACTGGAAGTGATAGTTATAGCACATGTTCAGCCAAAAAGCATCAAAGAGAGCATCCCGGGATAATTTCTGCAATACCTATCAAATATCACAAATTGTAAAGTCTTACAAGAAGTTTTATTCAAAATGGATTTCAAGTCAAAATTGAACAGGTAGAGTTATGTACCTAGAACTTGAAGAACTAAGAAATACTTGTGATCTGTTTACAAAGAGGAGGGGGGCAAGGGGAGAAGGAAGCCCTTGAATAATTCACACCCCTCTAGAAAACTCACACCTTAGAGTTCATGGTAGACAAAAAGACATTGTTGAAGTCTTTGGTTTCTGAGTTCAGATAATCGTTTATTTTCTTATTAAAATCCTCTCACATATAAGAATTCTGTTCCAGTACAGAATAATAAACATGTCAGCTGATGTTGATATTCAGCCATCTGCAAGGTGTTCCTCTGGAAAGATCCTATTGTAAAATAGTTTTTGGCCATGGAGTCTTTCTGGAGATTACGGTTTTTGTGCAGGACCTCAGTTCTTAAGGTCCCCTTTGGCAGAGTAAACTCCATGCAGATCGATCTTGTTGTTTCTTTAACCTTAGAAATACAAAGAGCAAAGGCAACTCCTTCAGTGGGAATGTGTCATAGCAGGGAAGGAGAGGTTTTGTTACAGGTGATGAAAATATGTTTTCTGGACAAAGATGTGAGCAGGCAGCCGACACTGGACTGAAAGAAATCAGAGAAAAGTTACATGAAATGGATCAACTTTCATCTCTGACCTACCCGCAGAGGACAAGCACAAACTTCAGGCAAACAAAACAAGCCTGTCCAGCTGGCTTCTCTTATCTTTTAGGAGAGGTGGCAATCGGGCTCTGAGCTTTGAAGTCCATTAGATAGACAATGAGACTGTTAAAAGTGATTAACACATGCCTGAATGCTGGGGCACCTCCATGCAGATAGCTGGAAATGCAGCACTCCAAAATGGAAATGTTGGGACTGTGGAGATACTTCGTAGGTCTTCCTGCCAGCTGCAGGAAAGAGGGTGAGTAAAGTGTGGGGATGGTATTTTGCATTGCTGAATGTGCACATTGTGTCGCTTTTGCTGCTTGCCTTTGCAGGATTCACAGAATCACAGAATGGTTAAGGTTGGAAGCGACCTCTAGAGATCATGTAGTCCAACCCCTCTGCTCTAACAGGGACAACTATAGCATGTGGCACAAGGTAGCATCCAGGCAGGATTTGAAGACGTCAAAAGAAGGAGACTCCACAGCCTCTCTGGGCAGCCAGTTCTGGGGTTTTGTCACGCTCAGAATGAAGAAGTTCTTCCTCATATAGAGATGAAACTTCCTTTGTTTTAACTTACACCCCTTGCCCCTTGTCCTATCACTGATCACCACTGAAAAGTGCCTGGCCCCTTCCTCCTTCATGTCCTTATAAATATTAATCAGATCATGTCTCAGCCTTCTCTTCTCGAGCCCTGCAGTGCTCAAGGTCTCTGTCAACCCTGGAGGTCCATGGGTTCAAAGCTCCATGACTCACGGAGGTTGGCACCAAATGTGTAAGGCGAAAAGATGAAATGCAAAAACAAAGCCAAACAAACAAAAACAACAACAACAATAACAAAATGATAGTGAATCATAATGGAATAACAGGCCAGAGGGAAAATCTATCCCTAATAGCCAGGAACCTCTCCTCTCCTCTCCTCTCCTCTCCTCTCCTCTCCTCTCCTCTCCTCTCCTCTCCTCTCCTCTCCTCTCCTCTCC
>JAUBOD010000843.1:2288147-2298512 GCA_032353885.1 Nothura maculosa | reverse complement strand
CCTCTCCCTCTCCCTCTCCCTCTCCCTCTCCCTCTCCCTCTCCCTCTCCGTCTCCTCCCCTCTCTCTAGTTAGAGAGGTATACTATTGTTGGAGATATAGATTATTCCAGTTATTAGTTATTTTGCCAATATCAGAGAGGATTAGGTTGAACAAGATCAAGACACTCATTCCAGAAGAGCTATATCCATGTATGGACATGGCTGTAATTATAGTGGTTGAAGTAAATATTTAAAGAAAGAGAGCTGTCACAGCATAACCAGACTACCACCTTAACAGATCTTCTGGAAGATACAAACAGTGGATTTTCCCTTCTTTTACTGTACTAGAAAGGGCTTTCCTTTTTTCCCTCCTTTCAGAAATCCCTATTAATTGAACAGATAAAAGCTTTGTGAGAACTGCTACATTCCAAGGGAATTAGATAACGGCAAGGGAGGAAGGGCTGCTGAAGGATATTGACAAAACTCAAGCGTTTTCTCTCCATGCCTTCTCCCCAGTCCTTCTCCTTGGTACAGAATTACATCAAAAGGGCAAAAGTCTTAGACTGAAACAATCTGGACCATGCTCCAGATATCTGTACAACCACCTCTGCTACAGAGGTCATATTAAGTGACTTGAAAACATTTATTCAATGTGAAGGTCTTGTATATAGAGCAAATTCCTGTGTAGAGACTCTTAAATTACTATAGCACATTTTATTAATTTAACTTCATTGCACTGAAAATGATAAAAAAGCTCTGAAAGAAAAGAAATTAAGTTCAATTAATTTTTTCATAATCTAGGAAAGAAAAAAAAATGAATGCAATTTCTACTCAATGAAGAGAGTTTCTCCTGAGGCAGTTGCTTGTGAATCCTTTCTTTTGTTCTTTGTTCTTGGGGTACATCTGTTCATATAGATTGTCTTGAAAGGAAAGAAAAGCATCCCCATGTCAGCCTGCATGATTTTATTTGAGATGGTTCCCTTGTGCAACTGGGTACAACACAGGGACTTAGCCTCATGGAAGATCTTCCTGTAGTGGCATGGGCACACTACATGGGAGTGGACACCTCTCTGACCTACAAGGAGGTCTGTGCACCTATAACTTTCTTTTTAACAATAAACAAACTGCATGCACAACCAGCTCATGCTGACATCCTCATCCTCTGCTGTAACTAATTTAGGAATATAACTTTAGAGTCACTAAATGATACATGACTAAAGGCATAGCTGATTGAGGGGTGTGCCTTGGTTGGAAATCTGGTGAATGCAGAACTTTGGTACTTTCAGAATCTATAATAATTCTGTAATTATGATAATTCATATTTTGATAAATGAGATTTTTTTTTCCAAACTTCCAGTCACACCTCACACAGCAAGAAATTCTTCCTTGGTTGCTTATAGTTACTGCAAAGTTAACATATAATTTATGGTAGTTTAAAGTTTTGGATTTTTTTGTTTTCTTAAAAATACATATTTAATTATTTCCAGAAGACAGAGAGAATGTTTGATGTACCTAAGGTATAACCAAGTATAAGATATACCCGGATATGTGTCTTACCAGTCTCTCCTTACACTCATGTGTAAGCAATTCATCGTTATGCTGAAAGGAAAAAGAAGTGGTCAGCTGATAGCTGTAAATCTGTCCATTCACAGAACTGATTCTATCCAGATGCATTTGCAGAAAGACCAGAAGCAAACTCTGTCCTGCTTTAAATAGTAGCTAGGGGTTGCTCATATGTGCCTTATCAATCACAGAGCCTTAAACAAAAAGCAACGATGCTACAGATGGAAATAAAGAGAAAGCCAAGTACTGCTGGGACCATTGACTGCTCAGGCAAGCAATTGAAGTATTGGAGTTTATTCTAAAGAGCATGGAATAACACTGCAGAAACAAACTCACTCAAGTGCTGCCTTCAAGGTCAGAGTCCCATTGCTCCTATGCAATTTTGCTCTTTGAAGCTGAATACTCAGCATTTGGATAAGACCTGGTTGCTTATCTCACCTGTCTTTATCCATCTGTAAAGTAGCATTTTATGTCCATAGATCATTTCCCTCATTTTCTTCACCAGTTATGGAAGAGGCAATGGAGCTAAATTGTACTCTGCAGTGCCTGATCTATATGTATTGTTTGCACAGGCTACAGAATATAAATTTAAGTGAAGTACCTAAGTTATAGGGTGTTAGAGGTTGTCCAATACCCTCTTTGCTGGGTTTCAGTTACACCAGACCTACTTTTATGACTCCCATAATGAGCCATGCAGCTGGATGGCAGCTAGAAAGCAGCTGGAAAGATGGCTTGTAATTAGATCACTATCACTAACTGAACATGTACAGAGCAAGCAGAGGATGGAGCAGTTTGATATATTTGTGTTCTAGTTAAGCCGCAGACATCCGATCCTCCCCTGCATTCCTTCCCACATTTTGAAAACCCAACAGTCTTCAAAATGACTCTCCTCCTGAGCTGCCCACTTTACTGCAAGATACCAGATCAAGATGTCACTGAGCACCCTTTCTAGGAAATATATGTTAGGTGGACCACTCACTCCCTTCTTTTGATCCGCAAGATATATATCCATATCCTTGTGATCATACCAGGCTCTGGGATACATAAGAGACTGCAGAAATTCTTAAGGGTACATCTCCAGTTCTGAGCTTAGGTAATTCCCAGGATATCCATGGCATTGTTTAAGCATTTTCTATTTACCTTCCTCTTCTTAGATGTATCCAAATACGTCCCTTCTATCAGACCTAGCAAGAAGCAGATGTTGTCATGAAACTGCATTTTCCAAGGTCTCTTGTATCTGCATTGAGGGAATAAAGAAGGATAAAGTTTTCTGACTCTGCTCTCTTCACACAGCAGAAAGGAGTCATGAGAGGTGAAGAGGGAAATGTCATGCAATGTCATTTCAGAGTGCATTGCTGGCATTCCCTTGTTTGTTGTACAGGTCTTTGTTCTGCACCCTTGACTTTGCAGCCTTGCAAAATCTAATTAGTGATACAAATGGATGCAAGAACCATCTTGTACCCCATCATTGCTCGCTTCACCACCAGGTTTACTTGCTTTTCACATTTCTGCCCCTGAACCTTCCCTCATGCTATCAATTCTACATTCTTCCTAGCCCAGCCCTGGTGTCTATTTTTCATTCAAACACTGCTGCTTACTTCCTCCTTCTACCTGGACCACAGTCAATTTCCAACCAGTCAATTCACCCTTTGCCCTGTACCTTTCAGAGAAAATGAAGACCCAAGCCTCTCTCTCTCTCCACCTGTGTTACGTGAATCAAAACACTCTATTTGATTTTCAAATTACTGACAACCAGTGACCACGTTTATTCTATTTTGCCTGTCAGAATTTAACAAATACCATGGACCAAAACCTTGAATGCACAATTTGCATAAGCAGGAAATTCAGCTGCAGTTGCCCTGTGTCTTTATAAACTGTATGAAGTGCCAGGCGACCAGTCACTTTAATTGCTACATGACTTTGGGAGCATTTGATTTCTAAGGAGCAATTATGCCTGAAACAGATTGTGCCCAAAGAAAAATATCTGCATGAAAAGTGCTCTTAATTATAAACTGCCATGGTCAAAATGGAACCTGACAACCCAGCTGCCCCATAGGACTGCTCCATACATCACTGAGCAGAAGAAATTGTGCAAAGAGCCACGCTCGTAAAATCCATTCCATTAGCAGGCACCAAAATAAACTCTGCTTTTCAGAAACAGTTGGTGCCCAAGTAGTTGGGGAAGTACTAGCCCATGCAGAGAATTCGATAGAGTCAATATTTACTACCATGCAGAATATGCAGAATATGGAGTCTGATGTATGTGGAAGCTAACAATAATGGGGCTCTATGAAGCAAAGCCATACTTCTTATGTCATATGCTAAGGGATTAGATTTTTTTTTTTGGCTCATTTCCTCATGCTGTCATGGCAGATGATACCAGATGATTAATTTCTTGTCTTTTCCCCAAAAAATAACGTGCCTATAAATAAGATGCCATGAAGACCTGGCACTACCAAATCTTACATGGCTGGGGGTAGATTAAGGGAAGCATTTTTTTCTAGATGAGACCTGTGATAGAAAAGAAAGCTCCATATCATAATGTAATTGCACTTAACAACCTAGCACAACACCTAAAAACATAGCAAAACAGTTACTGCCAATGTACCTATATCACAAGAAATGATGGATTTCCAGACCAAAACTCCTCACAAACATGGCAACAAGGAAGGACTACAAGATTCAAGACTGACTATGGAGAAGAAAGAGAAGAAAATAGAACTTAAAGTTTATTATCACTATTGAAGTAAAAAAATGGCAAGAAATAAGACAGGACTAATATATAAGTCAGTGGCAAGGCAGATAAAGGTTTCTGATGCATTCTGCAGATGCAGATGGAACAAAGTTATTGGGAGATGCTGTTCCACTGGAAAGAAACCAACTAGCAAAAGGCGTAGAAGCTAGTGTTATAGAGCAAAGATATTAAAGTAGACATGGGACCATTTGTGAAATTTACGATTCTAGCAGGGCCAAGCAAATTTAACCTTAAAAACGCACAAGTAAGTAGTGTGCAAAAAAGACAATAGGAATCTGTGAGGATGGCATCAAAACAAGGACACCTATTGTGCAAAAGAGGAATGCAAGTACCAAAATAAACAATGATGTGGTGTGCATGACAGGCAGATTGGCTGAGGATGGTCCAGTGCATACATTATTGATAGCACCATGAAAGAGAGAAAGGAGAGTCCAGGAACATAGAGACCGTGGAAAGCTTGGGTGCAGTGTTTTCTTCAGCAGGCGCAATTAGGCTGGGCAAAGCAGGTTAATGTAATTTAACTGTTTCAGGCAATGCAGCATTATATAGATGTGCTTTATGTCCCAGCATCCAAGTACTCCAGAAAGGAAAACAGGAGGATCATAATGTGATGGTAAAGACAGGGGAATTTCTAGAGAAAGGCAAAAGATCAGTGGTATCATTATACAGCATACTAATGCTCTCAACATAGAGAGGTTGCAGAGGGATGCCAGTCCTTCAATTGCTATATGAGCATCTAAACCTGTTTGATCCTACCAAGCTATGGTGGGATATCCATTTAGAATAAGGAGCAAAAATCTAGCAAAAGCATGAGCATCATAGTCAACAGCCAAAAGAAAAATATAAGCTGACAAAATGAAGCCCAAGGTACAAGAATGTTGTCATTTATACTGGTTGGTATGCAGGATTATCACACACCATTGGATACCAGGGAACATAAAACCAGACTATTTGCAGTGGGATAAAGCAGCAGTAATAGTCTCTGCCCATAAACACAATTTTCAAAGGAATGGATATCTAAGGATCAAACTGAGCAGTGTGAGGCTGACAACTGTACTCTTTGACCTGCTGATACCAAAGGAAAATGAGTTATCAGGACCACGAAAGTAAGGGAGCACCACAACCTAAGGGATTAGGGTGTGAGTAAATCTACATTGGCCTAAATCCACTGTAGACATCAATGTCAATATAATTAATAACTATTATTGGGAACTAAGGACACATCTAATCTAGGTCAGTGTGCTTTGTCAGATGTCGTCATTGCTAGTATATGGGCAAAGGGACTGGTATATGGCCAAAGGGGCAAGTAGGTATTGGAAAATAAAAGAGAGCCATCAACCCTTTTTGTTGCCATGCAACAAAAGAACTGCCATGCAAAGAGCTGTTGACTCTTTTTCTTTTTTTTTTTTTCCTTTCTTTTCTTTGCCTTGCTTTACTATGCAACAAAAAGGATAACAAGGTTAAATCAAGGTCACAATCAAGATAATGCAAACAAGAAGTGGAGAAACTGGTTTGAAGACCAACTATTCAAGAAGAAACAATATGACCTATGAGATGTAAGAAATAAAAAAAATAGTAGTTAAAGATATATCTGTAGGTTTGGGAATGTGCTACTATCTACTTGCTTTAGCAAGTATGATCCTATAAAGCACACTCAACCTGAAATGACTTAAATTAATGGTTTAGCAAACCTTGGGTGACTTGAAAGGAGGAGCACAGATTTCAGGTAGGAGTACTTTGGAAGATTACCAACGAGTTACTCTCACTGTACATATATCAGTACAGCTGCATGATATCTATAGAAAAATAAAATACCCATTCTGTGTTGCAAATGTCTCATGCTATTATTGAGCATTGACAACATTAAGCATTTCTTTCTTTGACTTGTTCACTCTCTTCTACTTTGTGCAGTCCCACACTTCTACTGTTAGCATTCTTGATCCAGACAAATAAGGAAAGATAAGAATTTATTTGTGGAAAGGTGGCGACTGTGGAAAGGTCCCCAAGCTATTTCAGACTACTTAAACCTTTTCTATCTACTTATGAACACAGAAAGAGCAGAAAAATTAACAAAGACAGATGGACCATGCTGTAGATCTCTTATGCCTTTATAAAGTCAGTTTACGATGACAGATGCAGGAGATTTCATTGTGTAGAAATCACACAATGAGTTGGGAGGGAGAGAATCCTCCTTTGATAAAATATATGATGAAAAATGAAAGGGGTGAAAGAAAGAGCACTAAGGGAATACATATGAAAGGACAAAAAGATATTTCCATTCTGTCCTAGGGGATTTGAATTGTGTAAGACCCTGAATAGATTTTGGAGGAAGGCAAAACCAGGTCCTAACATCAAACATCTTGTGATCTGAGCATGCCAGAACAAACTGTTTCCTGCTCTGTGGCACCACCTCCTGGCACAGGGAAACAACACAATTCCCAAAAGAAGATGAAAAGTACAGTTTTGTACAAATGTTTTGTTTGATGTAAGATATTGTTAAAATTTCAAGTAAAGCTAGACAAGTAAAACTAACCATTAACAAATCTCTATGTTCTGCAAGAGCAAATAAGTGACCTTAGGTAGTAATAAGCACATCCCATACCCATCCATCCCTCTATCCACCCAAGGCATCATTCATCTTTCAAATTCATTCTTTTAACATAAAGAAACAAAGGAACCATTGAAGGTAAGAAGTCACAAAATTTTATTCTGTACTATAGATAGGAGGCCTTGAAATAAGATCTCTGCTGCAACCGCTGTTGTGCCACTTCTGAAGCAAACAGAAAGGCATGTGTTTGTGGTGTAAGAAAGATAACAGTTTTACAATGCCTGGACTGGACACTCAACGTCAACTACACTAATAAAAGTGGCTCACTACAAGCGACTAGGAGAAGGCTATTTAGAAAAAGAGCTTGGAGGCATTTTTCACAAGTGGACTTTCATCTCTGCATATCATTCTCCCTTTTCTCCTAAGAAGAACTTTCTGTCTTGCATATTTATTTAGGTGATGATATATGAAGGTTCAATCAGGAACGTGGATATACAGAAACAAAAAAAAATGCTTTTACTTCCATACATAAAAGCTCTCAGAATTGTTTGCTAGATATGCATCTGAATGTCATGATTAACTGAACTTTATTAGCTGGAGTTTCAGTGGTTTTGTGATCTAACAGCAAAGCTTTTTTATAATCAAGTGTTTTCTTGTTTAATAATACCACAGTTAAGAACGTTGTAGGGACATTGTATGGAATATTTTTGTTGCAGTTATCAGAATATAACTATCTGGGGAGAAGGCTATGAAGCAGAATAAATCTGATTTCAGAATCTCTCAATATTAACACACTGACTTAAATATTTCTATATTGCTAATAGAGGACCATTGTTGTGATGACCTGCTTCTTCCAGAGCATCAAATAAAACTGGCAACAAACATAACAGATTTTGGAGTGCTCACATGTCAGCTTATTCAGCAAGTATTTATATCTTCTGTCCAAGTAACAGGAAAGGTGACATTGTCTTTGAAGGGATAAAATTAGGCGCTAACTCTATATGTTCATTCAGCAGTCTTGCCATAGCACATGCCAATATTCTTTAAGGTAGAGTAGAACAAGAAAGACAGCAGGAGAAGATAGGATACGATGAAGATGTGATTTTGGCAAAAGCACTCACTAAGACACACTTTCAATGTCAAGACTGAGGAGCACTAGAAGCTTGGGTCTTTTTTCAAGTTATGGCAAGAAGGGACTCAAATGGGTCTCAGGGGAATGAAATGATGTCTGCTGTCAGTCAACACTGTTTGAATCTCAAAGGTATTTGAATAAATTATTAGCCTTTTTTTTTCTTTGATATAATACAAACCCACTTTTTTTTTCCTCATAGATGACTCAGTTTATATAAACGCTTCCTGTTCTTCCAGCTAAAGAAATTTCTCATGCCCTATTTACTATTTCAATTCTACTACCTTCTTCACCCACATGCATCTCCTTGACTTTCATGAACCCCAGTGAAGAAAAAATGTTACATACATGTAGGAGTAATAACAATAATGATAATAATAACCTCATAGGTGTCTAAGACTCATCTCAAGAAGAAAATACTGTATTCTCTATGATTCTTCCTATTTTGACAGTAGCACTGACAGCAAAATCAAGTTGCATATGTTAGAAATACAGTCTTCTCTCTAGGTTAAAAATGCATTGTAAGACTGTATTTTGATTAATAAGTAGTTCAACAGAAAATGAAACCAAGAAACATCATAAACCTCCTGTCCCTAGAACCACAGTGAATGTGAGGCATTTCATGTCAAAAGAAGTGACTATAACATGAAAATGAAAACATTGACAAGGAGAATTACAATGGATTCTGCTTTCTGGAGACATTCTTAATAGGAAGCATGGCCACTAGTGCTGAAGACGGTTGAAGACACAAGCTAAAGTGGGATCAAGAAACAGTAATGTTAGCACAGACAGAATAATAATAAAAAAGCTTCATATATACAGTGGTAAACTGCTTTTCTACTAGATGGAGTTTGTCTAGTACAAAAATATTGGCATGTTTTTTGCCTATATTTGCTTTCTTTCATTTTCTGGAAGGATAGGACATCACAGCATTGAAGAAGTATTCTTATGTAAAGAAAGCTCTTGACTGAGTATAGTACTGAACTGAAAGACCAAGCTGTCCCAACATTTAAACTCATTAATACATTTTTTTCCTAAGACACAGGCTAGCAGGGGAGCTTAGGAGTTTGTTGCCACATGATTCGTAACCATTAAAAAAAACCATCAACAAAGCCGGCAAACTTATTGGTCATCTGAAAACCATTCCAAACAAACAAGTGAAAGCATCTCCCTAGTAGGTACAATGAAGAATTG
This sequence comes from Nothura maculosa, assembly GCA_032353885.1. Lineage (NCBI taxonomy): Eukaryota > Metazoa > Chordata > Aves > Tinamiformes > Tinamidae > Nothura > Nothura maculosa. Next base: position 2,289,344 of record JAUBOD010000843.1, on the reverse strand, counting down.
GATAAATTCCTGGGAAGAAATCACTTTTGGTAATCTCCTTGGGAAGAAATCCTAGGAGAGATGGCTGAAGTCAAACATTTTTTTCTATGCATTAGCAGAATCTGGCAGTTCCCCAAGAAAACAGAGCATACTTTTGTGCACACTATGTGCTCCCTTTGAGATACATCAATTTGGACCGTGCTAACTACCTGAGGTGTTTCACAGGAAAATCTATTACATACTTAACACTACAAAAACCTCTGAAATCTGCTGGATGGAATTTTGCACTGTGGAGAATCAGTAGACACGATATGAAAAGTCTCTGAGCACACTGGGAAAGTGATGCCTACTACTAGTACTACATGGCCAATGTGACTTACCTTCAATTAATAAAGCAAGATTACAGGTAAGAAGCAGTAAAGCTGAAACCCTGGGCAACATATCTACTCTACAGTGAAAAGATGGGTGCAGAGATTAAAAGAAAGTGCTAGAGAATTATCATGCAGGGAAATTAGTTGTTCAACCATTATTATGACAGTGCTATTCAAAAAATATTCAGTGAAAATCCTGCTTAAGCTTAGGAACATCATGGAGTCAACTGGAGGCGTCCAGTTGGAAATCTTCTCATAGTGGATAGAAAAAAAACTCATTCAGGAATGTCTCTCGGGAGATTTTGGCTGGGTCTCCTTATATCAGCTGTAGAATGGTGCCATGTGCTGGGAGTGTCAACAAAAATAATGCTAATACAGTTTAAACAGAAAAGGACGCTTTGGCTTAAGACAATGGGTGTAAAAAGTTTCACTTCTTTATTTCCTGGATGGTACTGTTAGTTGGAACCAACTATAAACCACATTTTTTTGACCTAGAGCATGTGGCACAGGGTGGCATAGAATCACAGAATGCTTAAGGGTGGCATAGAATCACAGAATGCTTAAGGTTGGAAGGGACCTTAGAGGTCATCTAGTCCAACCCCCCTGCGCATGCAGGGTCACCTAGAGCACATGGCACAGGGCTGCATCCAAGCGGGTTTTAAAGATCTCCAAAAAAAGGAGACCCCACAACCTCTCTGGTCAGCCTGTTCCAGTGCTCTGTCACCCTCACAGTGAGGAAATGCTTCCTGAAGTTCCTGTGGAAATTCTGATGCTTCAGTTTGAAGCCATTTCCTCTAGTCCTATCACTGTCTACCACTGAAAAGGGGCCAACCCCATCCTCCTCACT
>JAUBOD010000843.1:2272014-2288047 GCA_032353885.1 Nothura maculosa | reverse complement strand
CTCCAGCAGCTCCACATCCCTCTTGTACTGGGGAGCCCAGAACTGGACACAGTCTCCAGATGTGGCCTCACCAGGGCAGAGTAGAGGGGGACGATCATCTCTCTTGACTTGCTGGAGATACTCTTCTTAATGAATCCCAGGATCCCATTGGTCTTCTTGGCTACCAGGGCACACTGCTGACTCATGGTTAACTTAGTGTCAACCAGGACTCCCAAGTCCCTCTCTGCAGAGCTGCTTTGCAGTAGGTCGACCCCTAATCTGTACTGGTGTCTGGGGTTGCTCCTCCCCAGGTAATGTTACTGTTTCTTCTCCACAGGTTATGTTACTGTTGATTGCTAAGGTATTATTACCACATCTTGTAGGGAAAAGCAGATCTGTTTGTCCCGAATCCCTGACATTCAATTGGTTTAATTCTATTTTATTATTGAGATTTCCTTTCTATTCTGTATAACAGGTAGCAGACAGATATAAAGTCAGGCAGGTGCTGGGATCTGTGAGAACATTGAACAAGATAACTATTGACAAGGTAAGAATTATTTCTACGGAATCAGTAATTACAATCAGACCTTCAAGTTGTTCCTTGGTAGAGGAATAATATAACTGAACCACTTGGAGTTAAGCCAACCACTCACTGGAGCTGTATTTTTAGTGCTAAGAGGCATAGCAAGTTAATTACTTTCTGATGCATAATATGTTCACCTTAAGACTGTGTAAGCAAAACAGAAGAAAAGAAAGAGTAATGCTAGTATTGGATGTAGTCAGTCCTCTTTTTTTTCCAAGAATTTTAAGATTTCAGAAGGCTTATTTGCAGAGCTAGTTAATGGTGATAGTGTCTTCATCATCACTTTTTCTTTTTTTCCTAACTGAAGAAATTTAGAAAATGGCAATTTTAGTTAACTGTTTGGGTCAAAAGATGTATCAAGAAATGTTCTAGCATTGCAGGATATCTATACCAAAAATCTTTGGTGCAAAACATGGATGGATAAGAAAATCAGAAACAAATGATATTGGTGGAGAAAACTAGCATGTTTATTCTTTAGCAGTTATACCCCTAACCAGACTTTTATTGGCATCTTCTTCACAAATCACTGGCCTGGCCCATCTCCCAGCTATCTCTTGGTTTAAAATACATCTCTATAAATCTTTTCTAAGCTTTTCACAGTTTCAATACATTGTCAGTCTGTTCATGTCATCTTCACTTCGTGTGCTTGTGTTTGCTTGCTAAACACAAAATATGGGGGGACTCATATTGAAGTGAACCAAATGTAACTACTGACATCAGAGGCATAATGGTGACTTTTCAAGCCTGCATAAATAACAGAAAAGTGGAGTCCTAAAATGGAGGAGTCTTTTTGTAGTAGTAATACGAATTTTCATATACTTGGAAAGATTGTCAAAAGCTGTGGATCATGTGCAAAGGCAGCCACAAAAGACTGTGTCTCGGGACTGCCTTTGACACTGTGTTGGAATTCTTTTTAGCTTGACAGAGTGAAAAGTATATTTCCAAGCATGTCCACACCAAGCTGGCCTTTGTGCCAGCCATGAGATGAGCTGGAAGATGTAATTTCACCAATGATCAGGCCATGTGTGATGGAAACTGAAGTCTGCTAGGAGGGATGAGATGCTGTCACGCAACTTGAAGAACCTGTCTTTCATGTGTTCCTCATGCTGCTTTATCTGCTTTAGCAGGATGTGTTTTCAGAAGCTGTCACTTGTGGAGATGCACCTCTCAGACATGTTTAAGTCACTCACTGTGATTGACAGGCACGTAACAGCAGCTCTGGGTGTCAGTCTGACAGTTGAAATGATGCTCATGAACAAGTGGGGAGGCAGAAAGTTGTATTTCCTCTTTATATCCCCCTCCCAATAAAATGGGGCATTTCAGAACAGACGAAGAAGGATTGTTTCACTTTTCCCTTCATGGTGGTCCCTTTTCCTGTGGTTTCCTCGTGCTCAGCCAGCTCAGCACACTGAGGAAGAAGAGGCAGCCAGAACTGCTAGCTTTACATCAGCTTTAGTTCATGCCCCGGTGTGAAGGGTGTGATGGGAGGCAATTAAAGCCAGCAGAAGGCTTTGACAGAGTGAACAAGTAGGTTCTTGGTTTTCCTAATATAAAATAGAAGAACAAGGGCACATCGAACAGAGCAAAATCAAATCAAAAATGATAAAACAGTATGACTGTTTATTCAGAATGTCTGCAGATTGTGGGAGCTTCCCAGGCCACCAAGTCAGCCAAAAAAACCCAAAAAAACTAGACTCATTTATAGATATTAAAAGCATAGTCCAAAATAATAAAATATTTCAAAAGGATATTACACTACATGTGGAAAGGATGGAGATACTCTTTAATAAATTTAGATTAAATGAAAATGAATATGTGTAAGGGGAGACTGGATCATGCAATATCTCCCTATTAGTTTCTGCCAGGAATGTAGTACTCTGTAAGCTGCACCAGGGGTACCTTTAGTCTGGGCCAGCTGGACAGCCCTGTGTATGGAAGCTTTATTGCTTGTCTGTTGAGATACTGCACTTTTAAGCAAAAGCTTTTCATGTTTGCTTTGATTTGGTGTTCATTAGTGTGTGGGAGGAGGCAGTTTAACCATGATCCAGACTGCCTGGGCGTCAGTTTCATAGTAAGAAACTGCCTTTTTCAAAGTGCTCTTACTGACTAAAGTAGGCTGATTGTGAAAACAGCAGGAAGAAAGGGAGCGAGAGAGAAATTCTCTCTGTCTTCTGTAAATGTTGTTCTGTTTAGAACATGATCCCAATCACAGGAAGACACAATTTCTCTTCTTTTCTGCTGAAAGGGTAGGAAGAAGCCTTGTTCTCATTTTGAGATGATTCTAATGCATTACCATAGTAGCTCTGTGGCTTTATTGCAAGTTCTCACTTCTGTTACTACGAAAAAGTTGCTTGGCTCTGCTCAGTGCTTTCCATGAATTAAGTTTCTCCTGTAACATTTCAGTGATGTAAAGGATCTTCCTGCCCACATTTCACCACTGCAAAGATGTTCCAAGTCAGGCTGACTCCACTTTCTGTCATCCTGCCTATACCCTGGCTAGCTCTCCAGCTGTATGCAAACTGTGTGAAAAACAGCAAAAGACAATTATCAACCATAGAATGGTCTCTATATTCATCATGCACTTCAGCAATAGGTGCCTTCACATCTCCTCTGATCTCGTATTTAATTTCCATTTGAAAAGGTAGTGCTAGAAGGAGACTTAAAATAGATTTTCTAATAGCTGCATGGTTTGACTTTGGGCTGTGCTGGGAGTTCTGGGCAAGACGCAGGGGAACTTCATCTGTTTCGCTGATCTCCTCAAGTTAATACCTATTAGTGAAAGTGCTTCAGGGGAAAGTGGAAGGTTGAAAGGTGATATCTCCAAAGAGTAAATGTGTTGTGTTTCTTCCACAGCAGCTTGGCAAGTTACAGTCTAATAACAACTCCTGGTCAGCAGTTCTACCCATATCATCTTCGTGCCTACATTTCTGTGGTTCTGCTTGAAAGAAATACATGACATAAATCTATAGAAATGGCAAACATGCTTTCAACTGCTGAGCTGATTATTTCTGACTCAAAGCAGCATAGAATAGTTGCACAAAAAAGATATGAAATAGACTTAAAAGCGAAAAGCCAAACTTCTGACATTTCCATGGAAAAACCATCAGATACAAGGATGACTGATTCAGAGCAAACTTGTTTTTGACAATGTAATTAAATAAAATTTTGCTATATATTAATGAGTGGGACAGTTTTTTCAAAGAAGAGCTGCCAAGCCAGGCATGATTATAGGAGAGTACAAGCATCTCAGCAATGGATCTGGAGGTTTATGAGCATCTGCTCCATGCCTTTACCTTGGAAAGTGAGTACATTTGCAAGTCTCTCCTGATGCAAATAAATCATTTGTGATTTTTATTATTATAATAGCATCTCATTAGCAAGACTCAAGCTACATTGCTTGAGGTACTGTACAAATAATGAATTAATTTTGCATGATATAGCACCATTAGAGATGCCTATGCCTAGAAGGCCTATGTCGTTTCCATCTTAACTGCTATAATTCATGCAGTAACAGTTTTGCTTTCTGGGGGTCCCCAGTGTCATCCCAGCACATTGTTCACAATACATACACATAGTTCAGTAGCTGCTAACACTACGACATGAATATAAGTGATTAGTGAACATTTCATAAAGTGAAATGTTGTATTAGTAATATATTTCCTATATAGCTCTTCTTACTTAATTTCCAGTGAATTACATACTCTATTAAGATTTTTCAGGAAAAGAGACTGACAAATTAGACATGAAGCTACACTTAGTACCATTGGTTTGATATTCTGAAGATTTTACATGCAAAAATGCACATTAAATGAACATTAAGACTGCCAAATCAAGTACTCAGGATTTTTTCACCGATCAAGCTGAATTTTCCTTTTCACTTGTCATTCACCATCCCCGTTTGTATACACACAAACTCTATCATCAATGAGAAATTAGCATGCTGCTTTTAATTTGAAGAAAATCTCTGTGGTGACTTTATAAAGCACTGAATAAATCAACAACTTCCTTTGATTTTCCATATTACCTGGTTTGAGATTGCATATCCAGTTTTTCTCATGCCATTCTACAGCATATATCACCAAAATTATTGACAATTAAAAAAGAAAAATACAAAAACAACTCTTTTCTTCACAGCTTCATTTAAAGGTAGAGGGCTGAGATTGAAATCTGAAGTATATATTAATTCTGAATAACCTCTATGAAGCACTAGATCCTTACTTTTTTAAACATACCAGTAATACAACTGCCTATGTTTGAAGAACAGCTTGCTGTTGACTCAGGCAAGATATGAATGAAGATACTGAGCACTCTGGCAAAGTTAGCTCCTAAGTGTCTGAGTTAGGAATGTAGAGAATGAAGAAAACATAGTAGTGAGAAACTTTTATTGAAATTAAATTTGGAAATAAAATATTTCCATCAAACTAAAAGCCTTTAATTGTGGCCTGAACTTTTACGGAAATACTTCCTTTTCCATTGGTGAGGCACATAGGTAAGACTGATGAAAGAGCCCATCAAAAGTAAAAGGATTTTAAACAATCAGATCTTGGAAAAGGTTCTAGTATTAAAAGAGCAAAGTGAGAGTCTGGCCTTTCTTTTTCTTGAACCATTATCAGAGGACAAAGCAGGAAACACCATTGCAGAAACTGTGTTCAGCAACTTCACTGACTCTACCTTGTGCACGGCCTTTGAAACTGCACTTTCAGCTCTTCCATAGGCTTCCAGGATCTAAACCAGAGGAAACTTCCTGCTGCCCTTGCTAGTGCTTTCCAGTTCCCTGTCTCAGGAACATTACACTGAAGAAAGCCACAGTGAGCAAGTGAGCAGGGGAGTAGTTGTGCAGACATGCAGACATGCACAATAGTGCATGTGGACTTTTGGACACATGTGCATGAGTAGCTGTGAGACCAGGGACTGCTGCTGAAGTTGGCCACAGAACAAGGAAGGAAAGGACCATAGTCATTTGGCTAGGACAGAGAAGTGAGTCAATGTCCTCATCTTAGCTCCTCACATCTTAGCTCCTCACAAAATTCCTTGTGTGCCCTTGAATGAATCACTGAGGCAGACTTCAGCATTTTTCCAGTTGCCAGCAGGGAGGAAGAGCAGGGAGGAAGACTAGAAGTGGACATTGGAAGAGGTTAAAGCCAAGAGGTAATTACTTGAAAGGAAAGACTGTCCAGCAGCCCCACAGAAGGGTGAAAACTATTGTGGCATTATTTACTTTGTACCTGGGAACACACTCCACACTCCCTCTACTCTATCCTCTTACTGATGTAAGAAAAGAATATGCACTTATGAGGCAAGCTTTAACCCAGACATATTTAAGCCAAGGTTATGTTTTATTAAACATAATTTTGTTTGATCATTATGTGAATGTGTCACTCAGGGTATGCATGAAACTGCTCCCCCTGCAAAATTTTAAAATGTTGACGTATTGAAATCAGTGTTGAGCAAAAATCTTGCCACAGAAACCAATATACCAAAGCCTAAGAGGGTAGAATATATGTATTATTTATCTTGTAGTTGCAGCGGGAATCCTGACAGGGCCCAAGGTACTGCTGTGTGAAGTAGTGAGTTAAAAGGGAAGCCAAGAGAAACTTCCAAGAAGGGACACCCAAGCTAAGGAAGAATGAGATGAAGAAAAAAGACATCTGGAGATGAGGCAGATGAAGTATTCCACAAAATTTCTGAGGCTGTATAGAAAAGCAATAGTCATCACTTCCATATAAAAGAATGGACAAGGAAGGAAAGGAAGATGCTCAACTGGTCTGTCAACAACAGCCACTGACTCCACAGTAGATTGATCCTGAATGTAAAAGAGAAGATAGCTGTAATAAAACAAGCTCAAACATATGAAAGTAATGTTTTAGTGATCTGGAGATGCCCAGTGTATTCCAGTTTTAAGAGGAACACATGTGAAAGCCACTGTGTTGGCTGTCAGGACAGGCGTGTAAACCGGAAACATTGGGAATGAGATGAATAAGGCTGTGCTGTGAGCCCAGGCTCTGCAGCTGGGAGCTTTCCCAATCCTTATGCTCTGTGGGCTGGCACAGATGGAGTGCTGTGTAACTCACCAGGAATTATAAACAGCACTAAATGAGGCATTAAAAATCTCCATTTTTCTGGTGTGGGATTGAATGAACAGGAAGCATGCACCCAAATAATTAAAACCATGACATACATTATTGGAGTATTTTAATCTGAATACAAAATATACCTGCACTCCTTCCTCAAGATTACCTGACTTTCTTCATTCCTTACAATAGCCAGAATGTGGTTCTTGTGAGGTAAAACATACTACACTGCAGAAAACAACATAGACAGGGAAGAAATAGGCCTTGAATACTGCTGCTCTGTTGTACAATAACCCTGTGTCATGTGCACAATGAGGACATTGTTTTCAGCACCTTTCTCAAGTGCAGGAACTCTTTCCATGCTAGCGAACGACACCAGGCCAAGTACATCCTCAGACACTGCAGTTCAATATTTCTTCTATTAAATTCTTATATGGTCCCTGAAGTGTTTTGGACCGTATTATGTGTCACCAGCCCAAATCCTAGGCACCCATCAGCAGTTAGTAGACTTTTCCTGAGAGACATCTTTGCAGGATATTCAAATTCATGCATTGAGTTTAAGCCTGCCTTTGTATTCCTCTCTCTGTGCCCTTACTATTCCGTACTCTGTTCTTCTTCTACAGAGGAATAATTTAACAAAAAAAAAGTGCCAAACTGAAACTGCGCAAAAGGTCCCTTGTTTCTGTAGGTATGCATTAGCACTTGCAGAAAGCAGAGAGATGAAAGCTGTTGTAAGTGTTAAGAAGATTTTTTTCTGGTAATTCTTTAGAGATGTATGTATGTATGCCTTGTGAAATGGAATTTAGTATTAAGAATAAGAACCTTCTGAAACAGAATGCTTCTGTTTATCCATGGACATAATATCATTCGTTTTCCCACACTGCTTCACCAATGTTTCACTGTTGCCGACGGGGATCAGCCAGCCTCGTTCGCCAGCTGGACTGACCTGGGGTTCTACCTGCCCCAGGGCCATAGAGCACAGACACCAATATGAGGATGCATCAAATGGCATTTATTGTGTCATTTGATTTGTATATATATTCCAGTAAGGTGAGAAGACTCACCTACTGCCCAATTAGTCAGCATGGGATTATCAGTAAGCTAATTAATTATGCCCCTAACTTCTCATGACATGGCGAGATCTTCTGAACACCATGCCCTATGCTCTATGCCCTATGCTATACTACATCATCTACTTAAGATAAGCTCTCTACTTTATTAAGCCCTAAAAAGTAAGATAAGTTCCCACATTTCACAATCCCATAGGGGTTAAAAATCCATCCACACCTTCCATTAAACTGGAAGAAGTAGATAAAACAAACACTTGAGCAGCTTCATTTCTAAAGGGTGTTTGCAAAACATTTTTCTGTCTCTAGATATTTCAATTATTTAATAAATAGACATTTTCTGAGACTAAAAGCAGTCCCAAATCTATTTTTCAGCAATGAAAGCCAGCTGTGGATAAAAGCAAAAAGCAAAATTATTTTTGAGGAAAATATTTTTGCTCTTGCCTTTGCACAAGGAGACATTGTAATTTCCCAGGTGGGCCAGTTCCTGTGCCAAGAGGGTTATTCGGCATAATCAGCAGTCTCTCTGCTGATTCTCCCTTCCTATTCTGCAGGGTGCCAAAGACTACAAGTTCCTCTTCAATACTCTCTGAAGTTACTTAAAGAAGTGATAACTTCTATGAGCAGGACTTAATACCTGTCCTTAGCTTTGCTCTATAGTAGAGAAATGGTGCAAAATGGTGCTTATGGTGCAGAAAGACTGACTTGGAGCATTTCTGAAAACTTCTCGAGCCCCTGAAATACTGGAAATGGAAAGGTATTTTAGTAGTTTAGCCCCTAGTATTTTAGGGGCTTGAGAAGTTTTCAGGACCCTGACCAAGTCTTTCCAGGACTGTGGCTCTTGCCAGGCCTTGTAAATACATCCTCAGGCAAAGTAAGAAAGGATAAAGTTTCTGGGCTTATCCAATGGCCATTTTCTGCAAGTCCTTTGTATAATGTATGGGGTTTCCTCCTCAATGTAGATTTTCAGTCATTCCCTTAAGAACTGTGGCATCCAGCAGGAACAGCTTACACTTACATGGAAGAGCTGAGAGCCCTCTGCTCAAGGAAGAAGGATAGTCCTATGGGAAGGGTGCCAATACCTAAATCAGGAAACCCATTTACTAATAACTGAGGTTAATAGGATGCAGAGAAATACCATAAATCACTTGATGGTTAAGTCTGGAGAAATACCATAAATCACTTGATGGTTAAGTCTGGTCCAGAAACATGCTTGTGAAGTGCCCCCGAGAGAGAAAGTTTCTGCAGCACAAAAACTACCAGCTCCATCAATGCTACCTGATAACAGCTCCAGCCTTTACTCAACTATCAGTAAATATGATTCTATTCTGCGGGAAAAAAACATGTGTAAGTGTGCCAACTGCCTGTTTTCATGGGAAAAGAGACTTCATGTTATCTGCCCTTGGTGAGATATCAAGATGGACTCTGATCAGCAGAAAGCGGTGCTATAAATGGCTTTTTTCCCTTCTCTGAAGGCCTCCTGCAACCTACACTCAGCAATCCACATGGTTTTTCTTCAATAGCGGAAAGGCAATTTTCTCCAGTTGTTTATGGCAACATTTAAAATAACTGAAGAAGTTCAAAAGACATTTTTATTGTTTTATTTCTGGCAGCCCTAACTAGGCTACCTTGCCAACTTTGAGATATTTTGATTTATGTAGAAAATCTTCTCCCACCTTTCTGCGCCATACATCATAATAACGTTTGACTTCGATAACAGCATTCAGACTGTAGGTGACTACAACAGCACAGGAAGGATGTATTTTTTGCAACAGTGATTAATAATACCTGGAATTCTAGTCAACAAGGTGGTTCAAAACCCAGCTTTACTCTGTCCTTTTGACCAATTTCATCCCAAGCATAAACTCAGTGAAGTCGCTGAAATTAAGCCAGGACATACCGCCCTGTAATCATGCATCACATTCATCAAACTCACCTACATTATCTTCCAATTGTTTAAAATATTTCTTTATCAAAATGAGTAGGAAAAGGCATTAGAGGATCCTGTCACCTGTGGTGGGGCTTTGTGCTCAAATGCATGACATGGTTCTGCAAATGCTTATTTAGACTGAAAATCCCAGTGCAATCTTTAAGCAGTCACAGGTTTGAATTAGCAGCATGATCCTGTTTTATCATCTTAGTTCAAAATTTTCCATTAAATTTTCCTTTCTCAATGGATTTTCAAGATAATGAAATTCTTTTACAGAGAAAGAGAAAAAGATTTTTGCACAGATAGAGGAGTTTCCATTGTCTTTGGGAACTAAGAAGTAGGAGTAAATACTATCTGGCCAGTCCATAAATTGATCACATTTTATCTGGATATGGTAAGAGAAAAAAAAATGTTTCTCTCTTGCAGTTAACAAATGCGTTTTCTATTCCTAATTCAATTTAAGACATCTGAAATCTGTTCAAGTATCATTACAACCTTTTTCTTGTTTTCTTTTCACATGAAACTCTCTTACATTAAATTGTATGAAAAAAACTCCCAGCTATTTATGTGAACAAGACGTAATATAATCATTTTCTTCAGAAAAAGCACAAGGAACTCTTTGAATAGGCCCTTCATTCCTTTCCAGTGGTTCATACATTCCTCCAATCTTTGTAATTTTATACTGTCTATTCTTATAATCATTCAGCTTGCAAGAATACAGGTAGGAGCATCAAATTTCTGGATAAGCTTTTGAAATCATATTAGTTTAGCTTCTTTCTGTATATGTAGAGCTAGTTTTAATTTCCTTCTGCAAGCTTTAATTTGCAGTTTCAGATATACCGCTGTGTTTATTTGGACAGATCTGAATCATCTATGATTTGGATGATTTATTCAATAATTATTTGATAATGAAATAAATGAATTATTTGATAATTATTTGATAATGAAACAAAGTTTATTCTTGAAGTCAGAAAGCAATTTGTTATGTATTCTGCAAGGTACTTGCGCATCTTTCAGTTCCTTTAGAGTCAATTAGACTATTCCCAAGTTTACATGTTTAAAGTTTCTCTCTGAACAAGCATTATTGATTTAATTGTTAAAGTTGGAATGGAGAAGATGGATTAAAAAAAAAACACTGTGTGAGTTGACGTAAACTATATAGTGATTTGAGTACACAATAAGCAGAAAGTTGATTGTACATACAAATCTTTTTCAATTCACTGCTGATTACTGTCTGTAGATTAGATGTTGAAGCACTAGAAGATGTTGAAGATAGTTTGCTTGACTCCGTAAATGCTTACTGTTGCTTTTTAAAATATCTTTCTCTGCCATTCATGGGATGTTTTTTAAGTTATTTGATAGAATCTTTACAGAAAATAAAATTATTTTTGATACAGAATTTTCATTTTATTTTGATAAAGTCCAAGTAGCCTGAAACATGTAGATGAACAACATAACCTTGCTATGAATGTCATAAAAGCTAAGGTGTAACTACTGTAACTGCAGACTACTGTAACTGCAGAAGAGGCAACAGACACTGCAGCAATATCCTATAGCAGAAGTGTTGTCACCAAACCAGTAAATCAAAGGTTTCAGACAATTTAAGCTAAGCGAAAACCATGAACTGTGGATGTGCATGTAACAGTGTGCGCACAATTTAAATTCCAAGAAAAGAAGTCCACAATATTTAGCCAAGAAACATATAAAGTAATTACTTCCAGTTGGAGGTAGAACAGTCTCCAAGGCAAAATTTAAGAATGTTATTATTTGTATATATCAAACATAGAGAGGACCAGACTGCTCAGCATGTTTGTGACTACCTTCTTCATGCCTGTGTCAGGATTTCCTTGTTTTGCATACATACTCATCTCAAAAGAAGGGAAAAGCCATAGATGGAACTGGGACTAAGAGAATCCAAAAAGGCAATTAAACAAACACACACACTCACAAAAGAAAATCCATATCCATCATAACTAGGAGTCAATGGGAAGAGTCCTTAGTCTTAATCTTCTCCTGAACTCTGCATAAAGAAGACTCTTATTGGGATTTATATCATATGCAATCCCTACTGACTGTTACGCATATGGTTAACCTTATTGCAACGAATCTATGAGCCAACTTCTTGCAATGTGCTGTAAGGATCTGGAGAGACCTCCGCAGAGGTTAGTTTGTAGAACTGAAGCCTGCCTCTGAGCTCTGGTCAGAGTCCCCTGACCACCCAACACTAACCTGAAGGAATAAAATGTGGTCTGAAGTTACTGGCTCCGTATCACATACATTTTGGACATAATGGATTGTTAGGTGGAGCTCCAGTGTGGGTGTCTCCTGGCCTGCTGGCTTCTGGGGATACCTGGGAAGTACAGAAGAAAAACAAGGAAAGTTAAGTACAGTATCATTTGAGGTGTCAAAGTTCAGTCACATTTGCTATGCGCACTCACAGAAGACCTTTATGGAAGGGAAAAGCATCATGCATGGAACTAATAGCGCAATATTAGCAGCAGGAAGGACTAGCCTTCAAAATGTTGTGTGAGTGTGAGGCAGATAGCAAACAAGAGTCTTTCACAGGAGAATGGCATGTGAAATAAGGCAGAGAATTTTCTACCTCAAGGGATTAATACGGAAAAGATGACAGATATTTTTGAGTTATGGATAAACAGCTGGATACTAGACTAGCAGGTAGGATTTCTATTCACTGTCAAAAGACTAAAAAAGGGCTATATAGAACTCCTGTGGTAGTACAAAGACAGGAAATATTTCAACATAGTATTTCAAGTTGCATAGTATCAGCTAAACACATGTTTCTGATAATCCAAATTTGCAACCAGTGTATCCACCATAGTTATTCATCAACTTGAAAGCTCATGAAAAACACACTCTAGAACATGGTATCAGCAGAACCAAGCATAATGTGCAATATAAGGAACTAGTTAGGAGCAGATAATGAAGAGTTCTGTGTTGTAATCTTTTGTCTCAGATGTTTTTGAGGGAGGCTGGGCATCTGTCTGCCATAGAGGCCATAAAATCAATGGCCAATCCCTTGTTAAGGGGAGCTGTGTGGCTGGGAAAGATGGGGAGAGGCTGATAGCTGAAGAAGGTGGGACATTGCTGTAGTTTCTCTGTAAGCATAGCATGGGATCTTGAGGTTGCCTTCTTATCCCCTAGGAGAGGTCTTTATCCCCAGGAAAAGGCTATCTGAAATGTCTCAGGATCTCTGAAATGCCAAGAAAGCCAGAAGTCTGTGGGATACTGATAGCAACTGAAAGGATGGCACAATCTAGTGTAAGAGAATGACCTGGGAAGGAAAACAGCCAAATTAGCCAATCTTCTAGTCCACTATCACCTAGAGATTTTGAAATCCTACCACAGTGACATTGGCCTCACCCTTTATGAAGAGGAATGTTGCTACTGGTGTGACTCTTGACGACAGTTATAAACCTGCTTCAAGTGCAGCTCTACTCTAAAAGCCATTGAGTTGGTGGCATGACAACCTAACAAAAATATGGTTGAGGAATATCCAGCATCAGATGCATCAGAGTATCAATGACATACAGGCTTAGAGAGTCCAAGACGGAAGAGCCTTGCATATCACACCCTATGATATTTGGTATCCTAGGATCTGAAGCCAGAATGTTGTAAATATTGCAACCCTGGAGTGTTGATTTCGCATTATTGCTGACGGGGACGAACAGAAGACATCCTCTTGAGAAAGCTCTGGATCACCCCAGACCATATGTTGCCTGATGTGTTCACAGCAGTGATGTCAACACAATTAATCCCAGAGTAGCATAGAAAGATTTCTCAGAACAGAAGGGAAGTGCAAGGCAGAAACTAGACTTGTCTTCATAGAAATATCTGGGAAGGCATCCAAAAGTGTATTCTAGATGATACTAAGCGGATCCTCCCAGAGGAGAAAGGGATGATCATCCACAGAGCAAAGAAAAACTTCTGGCACAGACAAATGGGCATGTCCCTGAAACTTCACAGGCCAAAGCAGAGCAACCTCCTTCCCTCCTCTGACCTCTTTCTCTTTCACCCCACAGAACTGTCTCTTTCCCATTGCTCTCACCCAGCTTCCATCATTTTCACCCCAGACCTATCTCCAGCCTGCAGGTGTTTTCAAGGGAGATTGCTTTATAGGACCCAGGAGTTTGTACCATTCCAGCTGATACTAAAGAGGAAAAGAGGTAGGAAAAAGCCCTTGTCTCCAGATGATTAATCTCTGCCAAACTGAGCGCAAAGCTGCCAGTCTCGACAGCCATATGGGAGGGCAGGGCTGAAAAACAAACGTCAGCCACCTGCACTTTGCCATGTGTTTGGTACGCTGTTATTTTCCACATTTACCCTGCAAAAATCAGCCAGTCAGTAGTTTGCTCACAAGGATTATTTTACATGTAACATTTCCAGCACCCTTTATACTCAATGTTAAGAATACTAAGTCTCTGCTTCCATATATTCTTATTTATGGAATTGATTGTTTATCAACAGCTATTTTTATTTACTAGCAATTAACTCATTTTTTAGTATATTGGCATTCTGAATACCAACGATCTAGCCTGTTGCCAAAAAGAAGATGGCTTTTAGATATTTTTTTTTCAGATGTTTTGTTTATGAGCAGGAAATATTTTGGGAAAAAAAAAACATTTTTTTGGAAAATGTATAGGAAATTTCTTGAATGTCTTTTTGTTTTTTTTTAATCCTTTAACCATATAAAAAGAGTTGCCACAGCCAACAAGCTACTCAATGTATTACCATGCCCACAGAGTTGGTTTTATTTGGACAACAGAAAGTCTTGATTTTGCTGGTGGAAATCAGACATGAATGAGGTAATCCATGCCAACAAAAAAGTAAATTTTGCAGCTAGATTATCTAGCTCAGCTCAGGGCATTCATGTCCTCCCTCCTGCACATATTCTCCATCTATTTAGTCAGTAAGGCCTCGTGCTCATTACCAAAGGGTATGTGCTCACATTAGTCAGCACTAATAAGCATGGCTAATATTCACAATTAGCCCAAGTTACTTTACCTTAAAGAAGTTCCTAAAGGTCCCCAGAGAGCACTGTCAGTCTTATAAGAGCTGATGAGGACTTTTCCTCCCATTCCTCCAGCTGGATCCCATTCAACTCTGGTCCAAAACATCTGTAGTCATGGTGAGACAAGCCTTGCTGAGAGCACAGAAATGACTAATGAAGTCATGCAGCCCTTGGATTGGTGCTTCCTCCTGTCTGAGCAACTTTGAACATAGTGGGGCAAAGGATTGGTCTGTTTGCTACAGGCCGAGTGGACACACTGCACCCCATAGGAGAGATTTACTATCCCAGACCAGGGTCATGTTGGTGAGCGGGAGTACAAAACGAAGGGAAAAAAGTACACTTTTCCATTAAGCAAATGCAATATGTCCTCACAGTAGGACTGAGGGAAAATTCAGCCAACTATTAGCTCATTTTGTAGTTAATACAGGCTGTTTCCAGGAATTGGGCAGGTCTCTCCAGAAGACTGCTCAGGCAACGTGGCAACATGAGCACTGGTTGAAGTAGACTGAAATAGGTGGCAGAGACCTGCTTATACTTTTGTTGTTGTTGTTCTTTTTCTGAGTTTTAAGCACTTGATAGAAAACCTTTCCCACCTCCCCCCAGGTCCTTAGCATCCTCAAAGACTGAGATCCATTTTCCTTGGTAATAGCAACACTATCCTTTAACTTAACCCCTCCTGCTTCCTTAAATCTTAAATGTGGTGAATCTGGCCCGTCTTTTCTACCACTTCTGGGGAAGTTAAAAACACACAAAAATTGCTCATTGGCAAGATACCACAGGATCTGTGAGTTACCTGGAGCTACTTTCCGAGTTTCTTTCTTTCGATCTCCTTGGTGCTCGGAAAGTTACTATCTCTACTTAAGCAGAGATACATCATTCACTGTGCCCTAGACTTGAAACTACTAGAAAATTTTCATTAATCCTTGAAGGACAGGTCAAACAGCTCTTGGATGGAAGAGTTTCCTAGCCCACATATCCAGACTATCTGCATTCCTAACCAGTGGAAATTTCTCCTTTGTGTTTTTCAGTTCATTTCTCATTTTTCTAAGATGCCTACCTATGTTTCAGATACAAACCCAACATGTTTTTCTAAGAAAAAGCTGCCTCATGCACAGAATCAAATGGAAACTGGGCAACTCCTCCTGAAGCTGACACTTCTCACCATATTCTGGGTTATGTCACTTGTCACTCACTCAGTGAGAACAGTTCATTGCAGTTTAAAGCCTGCAGTTTTAAGGAAATTTGGAGGCAACTTAATTGCTGTTCTTGCAAAAAAAGTCACATTATTTTTATTTAAGACTAAAGACATACCTTAATGCTAGTTCTTCTCTTGTGTGTTTACTGTCCTCTCTGCTTAAATGATAGAATCATGGA
>JAUBOD010000843.1:2244691-2264555 GCA_032353885.1 Nothura maculosa | reverse complement strand
ACTCGGCCCCATTTATGACCACCCTCTGAGCTCTGCCATCCAGCCAGTTCTCAATCCATCGTACTGTGTACTCGATATTACCTTCCACAGAAAGTGCTGTCTTATTTAAACATATGGAAGACGGGTCAGGCAGACCTATCAATCCTACAATTTGCTGAACACACACTATTTCAACATAAATAATGTCCTCTAGGTTTTTCTTCCAGAAGTTTCATAAGTGGATTCAATCCTATTACTTACTATCTGCAGAACACTGCTCTCCCAGAACAATTGTCCCATTCAGAAATGAAAATATTGTTGAGGGAGCAGCATGTATAAGGAGGTCATCCTGCCCCTCAGTTCTGGTGAGGCCACATCTGGAATATTGTGTGCAGTTCTGGGCTCCCCAGTAGAAGAGGGCTGTGGAACTTCTAGAGAGGGTCCAACATAGAGCAACAAAGATGAATAAATACACTGGAGTATCTCTTGTATGAGGAAAGACTGAGTGAGCTGTGAATACTTAACATGGAGAAGAGAAAACTAAGCGGAGATCTGATCAAGATGTATAAATACCTGAAGAGTGAATATAGGGAGGAGGGGGCCAAGCTCTTCTCAGTGGTGGCCAGTGATAGGACAAGGGGCAATGGATATAAGCTGAAACACAGGAAGTTCCACCTCCACATGATGACTTCTTTCCTGTGACGGTGACAGAGCCCTGGAACGGGCTGCCCAGGAAGACTGTGGAGTTTCCTTCTCTACAGGTCTTCAACACCCACATGTATGTGAACTTGCGCCATGTGCTGTAGATGTTTCTGCTGGAGGAGGGCGAGTGAACTAGATGATCTGTAGAGTTCCCTTCCAACCTCTGTGATTCTGTGATATTGTTTAAAAATGAAAATATTTCGCTATGACTTCTAAAGTGGGAACAAGATCAAATTCTGCCAGATAAAGCCATATGTTTTTCCCTGCATTAACCCTTAGGGTGTCATATCCCAGTGCTGTACCAGGATGTAATTTTGCATCATTCTACTAAAGAGAAGCTTCTAAAGATATACCAGTATTGGTCAAACTCTTAGCTTCTTTTTCTTGTTTTTCCAATGGGCTTTGGTCCTATGATCATTACAATATGTTAGTTGGTTTCTATACTCTTTCTTGCAGAGAATCAGTCAGCTCCCAATGAATGAAAAATTATGTATAGGACTAAAGAAGCTGTCTCTAAGGATGACTATTCTTAAACAGAATAGATAAGAACACACTACATTTCCCTCCTCTCCTCTGTCTTTCACTAGACCCTCCATACACTCACATCATGCCTCAATGCGATACAGCACCCTTGGTCTCATGCTGCCAAAACCTCATTTGTTTGGATTGCAGCACAATCTTCACATCATTTTGGGCCTTTTCAACTGAAAATCCACAGATACACGCACATGCACATATGCACACACACAAAGAAACCTAAGAGACCTATGGCTCCATGGGCTCGATGCCACAGTATAACATGCAGTGAATGTTTGCCAAACTGCTCGTTAGCATGGAGATGGCAAACCTAGTTTCTAAAGGGCTTCAAAATCCAAGCAGTGTGACTACAGAGCTTGTAAAGGGGCAAGGGACCAGATTTGGTTGTCTTTTGGAAAGGATGCCCTAAAACATAAATGTTTTGAGGGAGGCAGGAAGGATGTCTTCTATAAGTTTTCACAGATGGTGTGTGGTATCTCCCATGGGAATTGTGAAAGATAAGGATAAAGGAATGACAGCAGGGCTCCAAAAATCCTGTTGAAGTTTCAAGTAGAAAAAATGATACTTGCTCACACCTGCAGCTCCCTGTTCTTTGAGTAGTTGGTCAATGCACACACAAATGATGTATCCTGCCTTTGTTATCACTGTTATCACTGATACATAACACCATTATTAAAAAAAAAAGTGAAAAAAGGTGAAATGGGATTTCAGGAGAGCTGTAAGTTTCTTAGGTCATGTTTAAAAGTTTGAATAAAAAGTCTGAGATTTGTCAAGTAATTCTTGAGAGAGTGAGGTCTTGTTCTTGGAACTGAGGAAATAAGCATTAATTCACTTCTGCTTATTCTGTACCTAAACTGCTTATTTCAGTGTCCCACCCTGCCCATTGTAAACCTATCCACTCACCCTTTAAAATACGATATAGCACTTTGAGCCTTCTGAGAAGGAGGATAAGTATGGACTTTAATCACAAGTTATTCTGATACTATGACGGTAAATATCTAGATATACTTTATCTTGCATGACTTACAACACAGGTCACAATAAAGTTCATTGGCAATTAGAATTAGCATTTCTTAGCAATTAACATTAACAGATGATTGAATGCTGTGGCTAAAAACCTTAAGAACAAGAGGCAGCTTAAAGGTCTCTTCTCATGTTGAGTTTTTGAAACACTATGAAAAAAAAAGAAATAATCAGTTATTGGCAAGTGAGATTTGCTCATTTCTAAGCTGTAGAGGAAGATGGGAGCATATAACATCTCATCAAGTACATTCAGGACTGAAAAGATAGATCTATCTGATTTTCACCCATGAGATCATGTTGCTGCTTCTGCTTCATGAGTCAAATAAAAATACTTGAAAGAAGCAGTGACTGATCCACTGCCTATTGCTCTGCCTAAGTGTAAGCTTAATTATTTCCACTGCTAAGGGAAAATAAGAACATCAGGACATTGGCTCATCTTGAATTTCCTTTTTCTTTCTGTTCTGGGGATTTGGCCTTCTTTCCTACACACTACCATAGTGCAGGAATGCAATCAGCTATACACAGCAGCTCTCCTGCTGCTGCCTCCCAGCCCAGAAAACACCTGAGGCAGGTGGTAGTAATTCACCTTATTGCATAGTCTGAGCATGAGCAATAATGAGCTGGCAGCTCAATTAAAATTCTATGTTCTGCAATATAAACACAGCACATGGCTTAAAGAATTTAAGAATCTTGGGGCTTAATTGGAATCGTACGTAATTCTAGGAGCAGTGACTTACAGGGAACAGCACATTGCAGCTTGGTATTAATGTAAGTTAATAACCGGACCTGGAATGTGATGAGAGACTTGTATGGCTGGTAGTTTTAAGAACAGGAATATAGACTTTTCTGCTAATAATGTCTAGCTATTGCTGCATTGCCCTTTGTCTGCATTCATGGGATATCTTTTGTCTTATACGGCATCAGCCGATGCAGGTAGTGCTGTTTGGTTCTATTTTTGCACAGTGTGTTACAAGTAGGGCTTTTGCATGTGACTAGGAACCACATATACATGCAGAGAGAGTACAGAAATTAAATGGATTTGGAGAAATTAGTTCAAATCATAGTGACACACTGGGAATTTCTAAGGTCAAGACCAGCAAGTGCACAGACTAAGGTCTAAATTCCCAGTTAGACTCACGTACAACACAATATTCATAAATTCAATCTTATTTCATATAAATGAAATATAGAAACATATAGTTGCTGGGAATACTGGATTTCCACTGTGATAAAGAATTATATCTTTAGTCTTTTTAATTTAAGAAATCTCAAATTTAATCCAATAGAGGTTATACATCTAGGGTTTCCTCTGGCAAAGGGTTCTCCTAGATTCTAGAAGTTTATCTAATTGCAGTGTAAATACATTTGCAGCAAGGATGACTGACTGAAGAGAGAAGGCTCTGCGAACATTAGGAAAATATTCAGAAAGAGAGTGAGAAACTCGGTGCGAGAGGGAGAGCTGCACTTTCTCCTATGTATGTCCTTAAGTTTTGAGGTTAGTGGAGTCAAGATCTCTGGTATCGGGTTTTTTGATCATCTGGGGTGGAAAAAGTTGAAAAATATAAAACACAAAATTTTAAAATCTTATTCATCAAATCCTACAAGGAGGGAGGTTTGGAGTAAGTTGTCTCCTCTACTTTACTGGCTACATTCAAAACAGTCTCTGCTCTTCTCCTCTAAGAAATGTCTTCCCTCCTCTTGAAAGTTATTTGTGGAAAACAGTCTCCAAGCTCCTGCTCTATCACAGCTTCCCAAATGGAAGATGAGAATGAGTGAGTTCCTTCATGTAGAAGATTTGAATTGCTTTTCACCAGGTCTCCCAGGGACTCACATACTTTTCCTCTCTCTGTCTCTCTTGTCTCTCTGAGGTTGTGGTTATAACCACAAAGCCATTTAAAGAGCTTTCCAGTATCTTGGCCTGAGTTAAGCATATTTTCATGTCTGCACCATCTACTGAGCCAGCATACTTCTGCAGCCGTGAAGCAAATACTAACACCACTATGGTCGATAGTCTCTGCATCACAAAGCCTGAATATTTTGCACCAAAGCCAAAGCAAGATCTGCTCTGCTGTCATTTACCTAACTGAAACATTATGACTGGTTCTTTAGATCACTTACAGAGCTTTCTCTGTTCCCTTCCTCTTCTTTCACCCTGCAGAAAACATGTTACTCATAAATTTTATTTTTATAGGGAATGCTGCACTCCTCAAAAATGTAATACATGCTTATATTTCTCCACCTCTTGCTGAGGTAAATGGAAACTATTAAATCCTCAAGGCAGGATTTCACCCTACATAAAGCTTGGTCTAAGTGTTTTTCTTACCTTACCCTGGCAGCTATTGCTTGCACATACAAAAAGTTAATTATTCAATTATGTTTGTGTCTTTTTAGTTCCTTACTATCTGGCACACTTTTTTTTTTTTTTTTTTTTTTTTTTTTTTTAAGTAAGTGCCCTACTATTCTAGATACTGTCTTTTAATTTCTTTTCCAATCTGTGTTGTTCAATAATCCAAGAAATAAGCCCCCTTATCTCCAGAGACCCTTCCTGAAGGCTCTTTAAGGACTGGCTCCTTCTTTATCCCAGCCATGTCCAGAGACCATTTTTTGACACATTTCTGAGAAGGATCTCTGAAGAGAGGATGAGCCTAAAGTTCTGCTTCTTTCCGTCCAGAAAGCACTGGCCTACTTGTGATCAAATGCACCCTATTTTGTCTATTGTTAAGAAAAGTGCTGTTATAAATGGATAGTTCATGATGGAAATTGTTATGATGGATAGCTGTTGTTCACACTTCCCATCCAATAACCCATTTTGGCTGTTTAGCGAAAGAACCTGAAATATATCCTTTTTAATGAGTTCAGATTTTTTTTTAATACAGATTACTCCACAAAATGCAGATAACTTTCAAATATATTTACATGATTCACAAGTCATGAAAACCACTTATGCTCCACAGAAGTAAGTAGGGCTTAAGAAGAGAGGGCAATTGCTCTGACTTCAGTAGTGAAGTTTCTGAACACAAGCAGTCCAATTTTAAGTCAGCTGTAGCCCAGCACACTTTGAGATCTATAGAGTGTGATTCTGAATGGAGTATGGATGATGTTTTCTTGATGAAAGGAGGATGAGAGGCAAAAGGCATTGCAACGAGCTAATTAAAATCGATGCCAGGAGAGATCTCTGAAGCCTGAGTGGTGAGCAACCAGCAGGTGTCTTCATTACTTAGACTGCTGGTGACATGCTACATATAAAATTACAGGGTAGCCAGTTTAATTTCAGCTGCAGAGTCTTAGCAAGTCTCCAGAGAGAGGGAGTGTGAGGAAAGCTCAGGGAGCCTCAGTCTGACAGCGTGATATTTGGACAAGTGAGAGTGTTCTAGAAAGGAAGAAAGGGGCTCTTGTGAGTACAAAATCTTGTATGCTGAGAGCAAAAGACACAAGCAAAACATGGTGACCTCAGATCCAAGAGAAAAACAATCAACCTGGCTGGCTATTCTTGTTACCAAGGCCTTGATATGTATCCCAATGTTTAATGCTGTTGATTTGAAAATAGGACAGTCTCAGTCCTATTTTCCACACAGAGAGACATGAGGTCTTTCCCATAGCAAGGCTAGTGTGTGCCAAGGCAAGGGATATGAAGAGAGCAATGCTAATGGATGCTCTGCAGTTTTCCTTTAAGAAAAGGCTGCTTGCGTGGTGGAAAAATGTTTTGCCATTAACTGTGGGCTGTTATCAGACTTGTGCAGGTTGCAGCATTTTTAGTTAGAGATGCTAAGTATGGTTCATTCAAGCATTGTTCTCATATGAGAGCTGGCAAAATTTGTGGACCCTTTTCAATGAAAAAAATCATATGATGTTTTCATAGCTTTTTCATGTTGGTTTACACAGATGACTTCTGTCAGTGAGAATTTGATAAGCTCTGTTTTGGAGGGAAAAATGCCAGTATGGCATTAGAGTGCAAGTCCTCATTCTGGGGGGAAGAGAAAGAAGAGGTCTGTACATTAGCATAGTATTTTTCCATCACCTGGTATGGAGGCAAGGCCTACAGCTCCTTTTTCCGTTCCTGATACCCTAGTAAATATTCACTCATCTGTGACAGTGCAGGAACTGCAGGGAAAACTATGGAGCTAACAAAAAATGTGTGTTTGCGGAGTAGCAAAAAGGGAAGGAGCAAGGTATTATTTCAGTTGTGCAGAGATGACCTTTTTCAAAAGTCAAACTAATAATTGTTGTCTAGATGGTTTATTGTAAAATGGAAACAGTTTTCCATACATAAAACTGCTCTTATATTGCAAGCAAATCATCCAGTAAAGTGCAGTTGATAACCATGAAGAAATATAATTTGAAAATACCATGATATCTTCTTTTATTGACTTGCCATGGCTGGAATTCCAAATTTGGTTTACTTAATGTTCTCATCCCAGTTTGAGAGATAGCTGTAATGCATTGTGATGTGCTGTGCCACAAGGAAGTGCAAAGTGTTTGATTTATTTTAAAATTCTTTTTGCTGATTCAGAGCAACAGTAGAGTGAGATGAGAGATATAAAGCCCAGTTCTGGGTTTGCAATTGCTATTCTGTTGGTACTTTAATGGATAGTAAAAATATATGTAGCCTGGGACAGATACTTAGCAATGTATTGAATTAATTCTGAAGAAAATAGAAAAAATTGATATTTAGCTCACCTAAATTATGACCATCTGGAAAAAAAGCTTGTGATAAGAAGGCTTGTCTTCTTATCTTTAAAATACGCTTATTTGTGGCATCATAAATCTGTGTTAAAAATTTACATTACAATCTTTTATTTTTAGAATTGTATTAAAACTAAGTACATTTTCTGAATAATGTGATGACAGAACTGAAAAGAAAATTGCAATAGACAATAAAAATGAACAAATTAAGCCCTCTTGCTTTTACTAGGAATAATAAAGCACATCTAAGAAGAATGGATAGCTGGACTATTATTGATTAAAGGAATGGAAAAAGATCTGGAAACTGGAACTAAAAGTCATTTTCGATTCTGATTTGACTTCTGTGAATTGCAGTCGATGACATTTTTGCAAATCTGAGACTTCTCTCAAAGCTTATGCAACTGGAGGAGTAGCTGCAGTCCAGCAAAAACTGATATATTCTGCATTGTGATGAAGTAGCATAGTTAATTTGTTGATATTTTAAGGAATGCAAACATATCAGGGAATGGAGGTGTCTTGAAGCAGTCACAATTTGCAGTTCTGCTCTCTCACAGGGACAAAAACCTTCTTCCCAGGTCTCTTGCAGCTGAAACTTGCAGACCTCCTTTTTATGAAGGTAAAATTGGGCAAAGTATGTCAGGCATTGGCAGAGGGAAAGTTGCTTTTTCAAATTGCTCTGGATAAACCTAGCTGTGTTTGTTAAAGCAACACCTTTTGAACAAATGGAACAAATGAAAAAGTGAGACATTTTCAGAAGAGAGAGGGTGAGTGTCAGGCTTTGCTCTCTGAATTTTAATATTACTGAGTTAACACCTCAGAAATTCAGATTAATATATGAAAATTAAAATTGGGCTAGTGTTTCCAAAAATAAACTCCCTCAAATATGTTGATAAAGATCTGTCATGGAAGTTCACCTGCCTCTGACCCTTTGTCACATTGGTAAAATCAGGGCAAAATTCATCCACTTAAAAGTTAGGTGTAGAATCAATGGAAGGAGGGGGAAATACACTGGTTTGGGTAATCTGTACACTCAAGGTAGGTGAACTGAATTGCCCTGTAGAGGTGTTTGTATCTCTTCACTGGGTACAGAGGGAGACTGGTTATCAAGCCTGGACTGGGCAGGGGGTAGTCGAGCTGGGTACAACAGCATTGCTGCGTGTCATCCTTGGCTTCTCTTGAGCAATGGAGAGAACTTGGTCAATGGAGCTGAAGGTGTTACCTTCAGCCTCTTACTCTTAAAGAGCTTGTTACATTTAGTTTTATGGATAGCATCCAGAGCTCCACCACGGTGACTCCATCATCCTGACTATTTCCCCTTGACAGAAGTGCAGTTCTATAGAGCTAGTTCAGCTGTCAGCAGTGTAGATATCTATCAATGAAGTTAGATATGACTTATCTTTGACCAGGTAAAGTTAGGTGAAGTGTATCTTGGTACAGCAGTGATGAACTCATATATTTGTCTTTGACACACAAACAGTTCCCGGCATGGAGTAGGTGAGTGAGAACCTTCCATGCTCCAATACATAAAGCATATTTGCCCTTACTCAATAAAGCAGAGATATGATAAGCATGTCCATTCCACCCCGTATAACACAAATATCTCAGAGTTAGCATAGGCATATCCACTAAGAGCCATGGTCACAAAGGTTCAGCTTTTTAATTAATATAACTACACAAACATGTCAATATATAAGAAAAGCTGTGTTCTTTACTAAAGTAACTTTTGCTGAACAATCTGCACTGTTCTTTGCGATAAAATCCCCTTCAAGTTTTGTTTCAAAACGGTGGGAAGTGAAACCAAGGCTTTCAGAGTTCAGTCCACAGGCTTTACAAGAACAAATTTGGACAATCATAAATATCTTCTTTTGTAGCTGGAAAACACTTTTGACTACAGGATGGGACACATGAATTTCAGTTGTCAGGCTTTGTAAATGTTTTGTACAAAGAGGATTCAAGCCAATCTTGAATTTTAGCTGTGCAAGCTCTGCTTGAATAATGTTACAAAAAGTATATCTTTGTCACTTAAATCAGTATCCTGAGCATGCTTTCTGAAGGCATAGTGATAAATATTGTCTCCTACTCCCATTTAACTACAGTACATCAGTTCATGACTTAACATGGCAATCAATAATTTATGCAATTTGAACAGGTTTATTAAATGTAGTGCTTAAGTATAAGGATGCTCTTGAGTAGCTATGTAGTACTTACCTGACCTCACAGGTTTTGGGAGTTTCTAATACAATGTGCTGCTATTGGAATATCATCATCACTGCTAAATTCTGGGATGTCTGAGTGGCCGGTTATTACTGCATGTTTCCGTTCAGAAGCTGTTAAAATTGCTAAAGGGCAGTTTTCCTCCTGCCACTAGCTCAAACATTATATCTCTATTTTTATAGTCTTCATAAAAAAGAGAAGGATGAAGATGCACAAACAAAGTTGTCAAGTTTAATGGTGGAAGAAACAGACATTTGAATGTGTATCCCTTGAAGAAATCTGATGCATAGTTGATTTAATTTATTTTCCTTTAAAACTGTTTCAAAGTAGTAACAATTAGTAATAACTATTAGTTAGGGCTGTGATGCAGTATGCAAGCAAGGTCATGTATGGTTCATTACCATAGTGGGCTTTTGAAAATGAAGTTTGTTGCTACATCGTAAAAGAACTGCCGTTTCAGCTTAAAATTTCACATGGAAAATAGTAATAGCTGGTGCATAGAAAATGCTACTGCTCTTGCAGATTGTTGAACTAAGTTTTTGGATGCCTGATGACACTTCCATGTTGCCGAAATTGACAGTTTGTAAGATGCGTTGATAAGGCTATATATTTTGTTGGCATAAGAGAGACATTCATTTATAGAGGAACAAGAGGAACTGTTTTTTTGGTCCCCAGAAAACATGCTGATGACAGGTCCTGTTCATGAAAATGATTTCTATACCATGCAGCTCTGTTCATTCTCATTCTGTCTCATTTCCAGTCTGCACAAGAATGGAAATTGGAGTTGTGTGGCTGCAGCTGCAAAAGTCCATCGAGGTGAATGAGAAAGGGTGGTAGGATAGAGAATAGCTTTTATTACAGAATTATAGAATCACAGAATGGTTTAGGTTGGAAGGGAACTCTAGAGATCATCATTCAGTCCAAATCCCCTGTTCCAGCAGGGATATCTACAGCTCGTGGCACAGGCTCACATACAAGTGGGTGTTGAAAACCTCCAGAGAAGGAAACTCCACAGTCTCCTGGGGCAGCCTGTTCCAGGGCTCTGTCACCCTCACAGAAAAGAAGTCATCATATGGAGGTGGAATTTCCTGTGTTTCCGCTTATACCCATTGCCCCTTGTCCTATCACTGACCACCACCAAGAAGAGTTTGGCCCGCTCATGCTTACATTTTCCCCTCAGGTACTCATACATATTGATATCTCCTCTCAGTCTTCTCAAGGCTAAACAGGCACAGCTCACTTAGTCTTTCCTCATATGATAGATGCTCCAATACCTTATTCATCTTTGTTGCTCTATGCTGGAACCTTTCTAGAAGGTTCAATAGATCAATGTGCATACCCAGTCACTTCTTGTCCTCCCTTGCCTTGCTGTGCCTTGTCTTGCCTTACCTTCATTTGTATTAGACTGGTTTAATGTAAAGACATTAAATCTACCTACACACCTACACGTCTGCCTTGCTTGAAATAAAGAAGGAAAACCTACAAAACTGCAGAACAGAACTTCTGTAAAAGCTCAGTTTATGCAGAAGTTGAAGATACAGTTTCTTTCTATTCCTTCCAATCTTATATTGGAAGGATCCTTGTCATTGGTCTTCAAGACACCCTGGGGCACTAAGGATTTCACCATTAATGTGATTAGTGAGATGGACAGTGGATTTGGTAGGGAAGTGAGCATCTTTCCCATGCTGAGTGAATGCGATGCCAGGAAAAACAACAGGAATTTCAAAATGGATTATTCCCAGGACAAAACTGACCCATAAAAAAATTCTGCAATCATCCTGAGCTCTACAGGTATCTGCTGATTAAGTCTCTCCAGACTTCTGAAAGATTTTCAGGAGACAGGAGAATTTTGTGGTTGGTTAAGGATGTATGTGAAGTTTGAGTCAGAAGCGAAATAACAATATCTGGACATGCAGATGTATTCCTTCCACACCATTCTTCCTTCGGTGCATCCCATGATATACCACTTTGCATTAACGATGAAATACTTACCCATTATCCCTGAAACCTGTCATTTTACAAATTGATCATTTTTTTGAATTCTTATCTGGGCACCGAAGGTCAAGTAATTATTGTTAATGACAGATTTAAAAAATTGAACATGTGCATAAGATGCTGTCTAAAATTATCAAGAATGAAAATTATTTATCTCCACTGCTACCTGAGGAAGTTGCATGAAGAGAATCGCCTAAAAACAGGATGAGGTCCCATCACTGTAAAATCCTGATGTCAGATCCAAGCCTAGCATAAAAATTAGGGATCTCCAGGAAAAATCTTGCAATTCCTTGTTTCTACTATCCGTTTTTCAGCTCAAATGTAATGACTTTGCTTGTTAAATCCAACTTAAAAACTACTGCACTAATGTAGATATTTTTGTTTGATTTTATTTGGAAACAAAAATGTAAGGATTTCTTACTGGTAAGGAAAAAGTTCAACTTTTTATTTAGATAACTTATAGTTCATTATTAATTAGCAGATGAAAATCGTGAAGAATTTGTATGATTGGCGTGTATTTTTATGTTACTGTATGAGAAATTTGAGAAATTTGTTTTTTATTTGTTTTTCTTTTAATTCCAGTTTCAGTTAAACCTGTTTTAAAACATTGCCTTTGCATTTGAAAGAATGTGAGATTTCCCATGTCTTAAGGAGCCTTACAATGTATCTTATCAGCTCTACAGGAATGTTAAGGCCCCAAGTATGGATAATACATAGAATTGATATCAACAAATGAATATAAGTAGCAGGATACATCAACAAATGAATATAAGTAGTAGAGAGACTTGTATTGACTTTTTCCTTTTTATAGGATCAATAATTTGTCTGTTGACAATTTTGAAATGACTGTAAGTGGCAAACATATTGTTTTCAGTACTTTCAAAGATATTGTTTTCAGTACTCTCTTTGAGAGTTGACTCTTATTAACCTGTCAACCTGTGACTCCAGGTAGTATTAGTTATGAGTGCGTGCATATTGCAGACTTCCTCAACCCCTTCACTGTGGGATGCTAACTGCTGTACTTGGAGAATTTTCACAGTGTATCTGCATTTGCAAAGTATTTACTGCATGCTATAATGTTGGAGGTCTGTCATTCAATTGTGTATTTGGACCCATCCTCACCAAAACTTGTTTGCGCTGCATATAGATTCTCCTGATCCTTCCTGAACTGAGATCTAATGAAACCTTGGGTTATGGTGGTAATGGTAGTAGCTGTGCTAGACCTCATGTGACATTTTTCATAAATAATGTGCTGTGTCAAGACAGGTGAAACTGAAAAGATCAAGAAAATTGTTTTTGTTTATTCCAGTAGAGTATAGTAAAGAAAAATATAGAGCATGTTATTTTCCATTGCTCCTGGGGTTATCTTGAAGTCAGCATTTACTTAATACAAAACCTCTGGAGAGTCATTTTAATTCTGAGATTGTCCTCAACTTGCTAAGTAGACATGGCATTAGACAAGTGGTTATTGTATTTCTTCCAAGCAATCTGAGTAAAATATAGAGCATGGTATCAATGCATTATATATTGTTGGAATGGAATCCAAATAAATTGAAAACTCAATCTGAACAATTGCTGTCCTTTCTTAAACCAAGTAAATGGTAAAAACAACCAAACCATTTGAGAGACTTATCACTGGAAATGAATGCAGTAATGTAATTCATGCTGTGTAAGGCAGATTTTAGTCTTGATGGATGGTGTTTGGTTGGAATTAAACTCTGATTTACAGAAAGGCATATTCCCTGAGGAAGGCAAAATTTCTTGCCAAAGCTGGCTATGAGAGTGCATGATGATTAACAGTGTGCCAAATCATTCACTTATAAATCAGGTGATCAGCAAACATGGCCAGCAGCTGGTTTGAAAACACTGTGAGAACAATTTATGAATCTCTTCTAAATTTAAAGTGTGACTTTATATAATTGCCAGAACAATAACCACATCTTTAACTCAAGTTGTTTCTTCCAAAGTAAAAGCTGAAAACCTTCACCTGGATTCAGAAGTGCTATTCTTGTTTCTTTACCCATCCAAGAAAAAGAATGATCTTAATCTTCTCTTTGCACAGAGCATTATTATGCAAGACCTAATTACACAATATTAAGATCCTCCTTAAGTAAATTTCCTGTTAAAATTCACTGGGAGCATTGCTTAGATGAATGGATTTTGCAGGTAAGGAAGAAAATTTATGGCATGTTCTATTTAAGAGACACCCTGTATCTATGCCATCTCATCTGAGTCTTTCAGTATGAGTTAGGGGCAGACACGTTTCAGGCCCATTCATCATTCCCTCAGTAGTAATGCAAGACATGTGACATAGACTTGTGTAGCCCCTGGAGTTACCTGACACTGGTTATGTTCTGAACACTCCATTGTTCCATCCTAAACATGAGGGGTACAGGACAATCAAGTGAATTCTAGTCCCTACTCATCTCTGGACTTCAAGGATGTAGACAGTTTCAATTTGGATAAGGGGTTATGAAGTCCTGTCTCTTGCTTGATCATGTAAGAGAGCTGTATCTCCTCTAGATGCATCACTGGCTTAAGGTATTCCCTGCCCCCCAATAAAAGCAGCCTCTTTCATGCATTACTCAAAACTTTTTCTGAAAAGAGCATGGTAGAAAGAGAATGAGTTTAAGGCAGAGATTAGTGATCAAATGGATTAAGGAGCAGCCTATGTAACATCTTGTCCTCTCTGCTGGTTTCTGAATGCTTTCTGGATATAATTTGTCCTATGGTTCCTCAGGCACACAGGCTTTGTGTCTGAAAGTGCAGTGGTTAATTGATCACTGCTGGTGCATAATCCTTCCTGGTTCACTTTCTACCTTCTCTACTCCCAGGGGATCTAGCAAATCCAATCATGTGAGCAAGGCAGCTGTAGTATCACAGCAGTTTTAGCCACTTTGAAGGAACTAATGGGGAAGGAAACTACATATGCCCTTCCTTCCCTGCGAGAGATGATTATTCCTCTGAAACACCTACCAGAGCCTCACACAGCTGAGAAAGACTCAACAAATTGCATTTTATTTCAAAGCTCAGTAACACACTAATAGGTCTGACTGAGTCACCTGTTACTTATTTTTTTGTTTCCAGTAGGAACTTCCATTTCTGTGCTGCAGACTCTGAACAAAAAATTTTCTGGTAATACTCCTGCTTGAATTATATATTGATAGTTTGGGAAAAAGTATACAGCCCAATGTAATTCTGTGAGCTTTCTCTCAGCAAAGAGCAGAATAGACTTGCTAATTCAGGTAGAATATCTTTAATCTCGGCATGAATTCTTGCAAGAGGAAAGAAAGTGTCATTCACATCTTTATAGTTCATGTGACTAAACTTAGAGAAAAAGTCTTTCGTGCTTTTGAAAAAATGCACTTAAACTACAAAAAATAAAGTTTAATGATTTGTAAATTTGTAACTTTTTTGTGTAGAAAATTATGCTTTTTGCAAATCATTCACTTTTGTAGTGATTAAAAAATAGTAGTAATGGGGACCAAAATCTGAAATTTCATTGAGATAAGAAACTCATTTCTAAGTGAAGAGTTTAATTGTTTTAATGAGAGGGAATAGGAGAGTAGGTAATGTTCTCTGATCACACCTGAACCTCATTTTCCCCTCTGTTTTTAATTTCCATGCCTTCTTTATCTTTGTTTTTTTATACCCATGAAGATTTTCAAGTTCTGTGATTATTTCCCCAGCAACGTGGTTTCTTTGATCACCAATGACAACATCATGGTTTTACAAAATGATTCAGTAAACTGAGTGACTACACACAACCTGCTGACTTTTGTTCCATATCTTTAGCATCTGAATATTCATATTCCACCATATCCTGGTTTGTGAGAGTTTTTCCCTGCAAGCAGATGAGTGTCTCATATCCTGCAGGTCAGGTGAATTTGACATACTCTCACTCTCATATTTATCTTTACTTTTTCTGGTTTTCCTTATCCTGCTTGTCATTATAGTAATTCTTGTTCCTCTCTGTTCTGTGTCTGTGGACATCTTAAGTTCATTACTTGAACTATGTGCAAAGGATCCCGCAATAAATGCAGGTATTTTGAGATTCTGACAGCTCACAGGAGGTAAAATAACATTCTGTGACCTCATGCATCAGTCTCTAGAACAAATATTTAATGTTTCCTCCATCTCCAGGGAAAGAAATCTCTAGGTCTCCAGGAAAGCCTTCAACACCCTGTCTAAACTTACACTACTGTGATATGATGTCTCATTACAAACATAGTGTTTGACATCCTCTTTGCAAAGGGATTATCTGGACTCATTGTACTGACCTTAGTTAGTTTGATGAACTTGCTTTTGTGACAGCCTGCAAACAAGAGCAGTTACACCGGGGGAAAAAAAAACAAAAACAGGCAGACTGCTTTGATAAGATGACTCTGTTCTCCAAAGATGCTGCTGCTACTTACTTCCTCTGGTGGCAAGCAGACAAAGATCCTTCTGGTGATTATCAGATGGAGCATAATAAAGGGTGATATTTTCAATTGATTTCATTGGGTTTCACTTGAATTCATGTAGTTCTCATTTTTCTTACTATTATTTCTAGAGAGAAGTTATATGAGGAACAATGACCTAGATACAAATTGCCAAGGTAATTAAATTGATTTAAGGCCCATATCCAGATTGTGTAATTCATGTGGGTAAGGACGAGGGCTCTTCTCAGTAGGATAGAGAAAGCAAGCTCTAGTTGCATGTTTGCCAGAGGTTGATTTACTCAGCATGTGGAAGTTTAGGTACTTAGGGTTGGACTGGCTCTCCTAAAAGGCTTAGTAACAGTTAATATATATTTAAACTGATATTTGCAGTTCTGCTGTGTTGCCTCAGTGTAAATAAAATTTCATTCATTTTCAAATACAAATAAATTATTGCCATGTCTATATAGTTGATCAAAATCCTGGCTAGCTTTAGGCAATAAAGGAAAGAAGAATAAGTTATTAGTATTTAATATGAATGTTACAGAGCTAACCAACTAAGTGGATGTTGACATCCTTATAACATCACGTAGTATGACTTACTTCGAGTTTGACAGATCAGGTTCAGATTGCATTTAGGTTGATGATGTTAACCCTGTAAATTGGAATTTCAGATAATTTTTTTTCAAAGGTAGTCATGCATGTGTTGGCTGCTCTCTGTATTTAATTTCATGATAGTTTGACACACGTGCAATGCTATGAGGGTAAGTGCCAACCGAATTGAGCCAAAAGAGTAGTCTATTGACTCTTGTGCACAGTAAGCAGAGAAATGCTAAATATCTAATATCTAAGGAATGACTTTTTTTGTACTTCTAATTTTAGTGTTTTCCTCTCTCCTATTATAATACAATGCTAATACCAAACAGAAATGTCTACTTTTATGTATGTTGTTTTTACAAAGGGTTCTGGTACTCATTCTAGGTTACCATAGCAATTATAGCATCAATTATTGTTCCTCTCTGCCAATGTTATTTGCCTGCTGTGTATGAACACAGACCTCTTCTAAATCATAGTTAAGTCCTTGCAATCATCCAGATCTTTAATTTATGCCATTGAGGAATGATCACTAATATGGGTTTTCTCTCTGCCCAGGAACTATTCAGGTGTGCAGTGTGTTGGAGAGCATGGCAGACTGAATGTCAGAAGTCCTGGATTTCATTCTTTCATGGCTTACTTTGGACCTGAAAGAGTCATACCACCATCTTGAGCTCCATTTTCCTTGTTTGTTAGAGAAATTAGAAGTTAGACATAGTGATGTGAACCTCCTTAGCTCAGCATTTTGGACAAAAGTAATCTCAGACATTCAGAAAATGCTTGTTGACATCTAAGCTCTCGTGACAGTAGTGTTGTAGTTACTTCAGTCAGTGAAGTTTAAGATAAGACAAAAAATAGGTTTCTACTGTAGAAGAATAATAATCTTGCTGTCATACTGAACTCCATAGTCTCCAGAAACCAGTTCTGACAACACTCTAAGTCTGAGGTGAATTGCTCAGGTACTTAAACAGTAGATCCCCATATTTAATTAACAAATCATGGTGTAAGTATTATATATTAATCAGAGTAGGACTAAAAATTTACGAGCTGCTTGGACCAAAGAGTATTCTTTTTATATATCTACACACTTACCGTGTGGGTACTAGGGGTAGAGAACTCCTGAACTGCTGTGATATAGAATGCTGTCCTTTCTGAACAACTGCTAGATTAACCTTTTATATTGCAGTTTGAAATGAACATAGTTTGAGATATTTGGATTGTATACAATCATAGAAAAAAAGTTTAATTGGAAGGAATCTCTGGAGTTCATCTGGACCCGTCCCCTGCTCAGACTAGTGCCAACTCCAAAATTACATTAGATTTCCCGGAGGCATTGCACAACCACAACCTCTCAGGACAACCTTTTCCAATGCTTGATCATGCTCTTTGTGATTTTTCACAGAATCACAGAATCTTCAAGGTTGGAAGGGACCTCTAGAGATCATGTGGTCCAACCTTCCTGCTCAAGTATGCACACCTAGAGCGTGTGGCACAGGGTGGCATCCAGGCAGGTTTTGAAGACCTCCAGAGAAGGAGACTCCACAACCTCCCTGGGCAGCCTGTTCCACTGCTGTGTCACCCTCACAGGAAAGAAGTTCTTCCTCACCTGGAGATGGAACTTCCTGTGTTTCAGCTTATGCCCACTTCCCCTTGTCCTATCGCTGGCCACCAATGAGAAGAGCTTGTCCCCTTCTCTCCTGCATTCTCCCTTCATGAACTGATACATATTAATCATATCACCTCTCAGCCTTCTCTTCTGCAGACTGAACAAGCCCAACTCACACAGTCTCTCCCCGTACGAGAGATGCTCCAGTCCCTTAATCATCTTTGTTGTCCTCCGCTGGACCCTCACTAGAAGCTCCACATCTTTTTTATACTGGGGAGTCCAGAATTGCACACAGTACTCTAGGTGCAGCCTCACCAGAGCTGAGTAGAGGGGCAGAATCACCTCCCTCGACCTGCTGGCAATGCTCCTCCTGATGCAGGCCAGGATCCCATTGACCTTCTTGGCCATGAGGGCACACTGCTGACTCATGGTTAACTTGCTGTCAACCAGGACTCCCAGGTCCTTCTCCATGGAGCTGCCTTCCAGCAGGTTGACCCCTAATCTGTACTGTACTGTACTTTTCCCTTCTTTCCTCTTTCTTTTCTTCACCCAGTTAGAATTTTCCTTCATGCATCTTGTGGATAGTACTAATTCTTCATTCCTTGAGTACTTCTGAGAAAAGTCCAGACCCATTTTCTCTACATCTTATCGCTAGGTAAGTCATGCTATTTTACTTACATTTGGTTCCACAGTTAAGATTGCATTTTCATTTCAGGAACAAATATGTTCTTAGTTAATAATATTCACATTTGCACAGTAATGAAATAATGTTGTCATAGATTGAAAATTAACAAACAAATATGTCTGAATAATTAACAAGAAGTCTCAGTCTTCTATTGAAAAAGCTTATTCTATCAAGGGATTTTTAGAAACTATTTTTGTCTGTTTTACAGAAGACCTGCTTATGCTAATCATCTGCTATATGTTTTTTATCATGATGCTTTTGGAAATTACTGAGCACACCAACATTTTTATGCTTGCTGATATTTATGAAAATTAGTGAACCACAAAATGAAGAAAGAAATGGTAAAAGGGTCATAATGTCTTTTCCTGTGATCTTCAGAGCTAGGATCAAATGAATCTAATAACAAAGGTATTAAACTTCTGTAATTCTTTTTCATTATGAATTCTAGATGTTTCAAATGGATGAAATAATCTAAATTAATTAATCAAACTCAATTGAAACCATTATTTTTATGTAATGAGGGGCAGATAAAAAAATATGGTAAAAAAATCACACTTTCCTATCTTCATGCAGGCATGTTACTGAATTTAAAAATTTCTCAGAAAAACTTGCTTATTTACCCAATCTTTTTAATTTAGGGAACAATTAAAATCACTTAGACTGCTAAGTAAGACAAGCAGGAATCTTCTTTTATGGATAACTTTCCCCATGAAAAGCAGTCTGCCCACTGGAAATGCTCCTTGGCAAATGTTGACTTCCAAACCATGTCCAGGCATTGTCTGAGAAAATATCAGACAATGGCAAATATGGGTCAGAGAAAGTGCATCAGTAATTAAGCAGTAGAATTAATTCTGAGGAAATTCTTGAACCCGTAGCTGAGACTTACATGTTTGCAACCATAGATATGCTTGTCAGTATCCAATGAGGTACCCTTGTCTGTAAATAGCTTAGGAGACAGTCTTTTCTTAATGAAGGTTTTCAAAGCCTTTCATTTAGATGAGCAATCATATTAGAAGGAGTAATTGGGTTTTTCTGGCTTTCACGGTCATCACATAAATTACAGAGCTGTGGTTTAATACTCATTCCACTGCTTCGCTGATGCAGCAGACGGCAGGACTTGGAACATGCCAGACCTTCATCAAGCAGTAGTCCAATGCTTCTTTCTGTCAAGCCACTTCAGTAACTTCAGACCTAAAATCTTTGTCTTTTCTTTCCAGAGAATCACAGAATCACAGAATCTTCAAGGTTCGAAGGGACCTCTAGAGAGCATCTGGTCCAACCTTCCCGCTCCAGCAGGCACACCTAGAGCAGGTGGCACAGGGCGGCATCCAGGCGAGTTTTGCAGACCTCAAGAGAAGGAGACTCCACAACCTCCCTGGGCAGCCTGTTCCACTGCTCTGTCACCCTCACTGCAAAGAAGTTCTCCCT
>JAUBOD010000843.1:2226470-2241500 GCA_032353885.1 Nothura maculosa | reverse complement strand
TTCAGGATCTGAAGAATAATTCTTACTTTTGGCACCAAACCTTGTAGAAAATGAAGCTTTATTTTTATGTACACTTTTGCAAAGTAACACTATTAATCCTAAAGTCATTAAATAGCTGAGTTAGTGAGAACTCAGTATATACATATATATGCATGCACAACTTTGCAAAATTCTCTATCTTGCGAAAGAGCTGTGATATCTGTGTTCTTTACATTAGATATAATACACCTGCAAGGTTCTGGAAAATCTGAGTTTACTCAAATTCAGGACCAATCATTCTTTCAACCACTTCCAGCCTTAAAAACACCACCTTATATCTTCATTGCAAGAATAGGTGTGTTTCTTCCCAGAAATCCCTGTTCCTTTGCAAAATGTGAGTGAGGGCAAAAGACTTGCACTATTAATTCAATATAGATCCTCACACTTGAAGTTTATTGAATTGAACAAATCCATTTTAAATTAGCATTTTTTTGCCACTCAGTAACTCTAATACAATGATCTTGATTAATTAAGTACCTCTTTTTGCATTGAAGACATGCCCCAAGACTCTGCAATATAAGATGATGATGTTTAAAGCATAGAGATTTTATTTATTTTTAACAGTGGAATAAAATTATGGGGTAAAAGCAAGATCCCATATCATATTTTGTCCATGATCAATGGCCATTACCAGGGTAATCGTTCCTCCATAAACTACTTCCATTCACGTACTTCCAACAGCTACATACACTACATAATGCATGTCCTGATGACTGATTCAATTCATGTTTGGACAAGCTGAAAAATGCTGTGAAGAATCTCAATTTTCCTATTTCTTTCCTTTATATCAAGTCCTGAAATTTCTTGAGTCTCTCAGCCAACTTTAAAGTAAGAGTAACCTGTAAAAAACAGCAGTTTCAATATCCTGGATGTCACTTTGACCAGTATCTTTCTGCTGATGTTAGAAGAGTTATTAAGGAGTTATTAACAGGCATCAGGTAGTAGAAGCAACCTCTCTTGCATCAAAAATGAGTTGCAGTCATCATTTTCCTCTTATTAAAAAGGAGAGAAGCAATTGCCTGTACCTGGGAAGGACATTCAAAAGGACCATGCTCTTTTGGTCCCACTAAAAAACATCCAGAGATAGCTCAAAGCTCAGGATAACTATAAAGACAAGGTGAAGCATGTGGACAGAGTCAGGATGGTGTGACAAGCATGCTCCTTTCCCAGCCTAATCTGACCTTTCACACATGTTTACCATCAGTCACATTCTCTAATTCTAGTGGTTGCTTCCCTAATCTCTTCTCCCATTCAGCCAATAACCATCAATAACAGTTCTGATGGCTGCATTCTGATGATCAGATTAGGAGAAGGGCTAATTGAGCATGCATCAGCCAAAATTTGTCTGAAATGAAAGAATAACTATAAGTCAATCATCTTATGCCATAAATATGAGGACAGCCAATAGAGCTCTCCTTGCATGGTGGAAGGTTGCCTGCCAGGATCTCCCCTTGAACCTCTCAAGGATACTCATTCTCACCTCTCAAGGATACTCCTCGGAGTATCTTGATCCTTGCCTCAACAGATCTGTGCTAAGTGAATATAGTACAGTTTCTGAATTGTAAACTTTACTTAATTGTATATGTAACTGTGCACAGAATTCTCCAGTCATAAACTGTTGACCAGGTCCGGGACAAGGATTAGACCCAGCTGTACTCAGTATCTTCTCAGAAGGAGTTTGCAAAGTAAGGGGGTCCAATCCAAACCCTGTGACTCAATGGGAGGGTGTCCTTGGTAATTCTGTGTATATTATTATACCCTCATGTAGTAAATAATAAGTGACTTTACCATAGAATATCATTAAACCATTGTCCATATCAGTAAAATAGCTGGACCTGTTTAGCCTGGAGAACAGAACATTGAGAGGGGATCTATCAATATGTATAAATACCTGAAGAGTGAATATAGGGAGAAAGAGGCCAAGCTCTTCTCAGTGGTGGCCAGTGACAGGAAAAGGGGCAATGGGTGTAAATTGAAACACAGGAAGTTACATCTCCATATGAGGAAGAACTTCTTCACTGTGAGAGTGACAGAGTGCTAGAACAGGCTACCCAGATTGATTGTGGAGTCTCCTTCTCTGGGTGTCTTCCATACCCTCCTGGATGCCACACTATGCCAAATGCTCTAGATGTCCCTGCTGGAGCAGGGCATTTGGCCTAGATGATCCCTACAGGTCCCTTTCAACCTTAACCATTCTGTGATTCTGTGAAAACCTATTTCTTTCACATAAGTGAAGTTTGTTGTGTCACTCACCTCCACCACCACTTGTTTCATGACCGATAGGGAGAAACTCAGATAGTGATGATTCCTCTCTCTCTTTTTCTAGGTAACAGAGTGATTACAATAAGTGAAATGCCTTCTCCTTCCATCTTTCCATCTCCAGGGAGTTTTACTCTGCAGACACATTTTGATGCAGTCCCATTTGGGAAGGTGACCAACCACTGTAAATTTACTTATTTGTTCAGAGATAGGTTTCCAATGAAGAAAACGTCCCATCTATGCATGTTGCTCTGCAGGGCTCAGAGGAGCCAAGAGTTTTATCAGGATTATGGACTGTCTCTGTGAGCAGCTCTGGCAGTGCATGTGATGGAGAGGTGGCCAATAACATGAGCATTACTGTGGCATAATTTGTATTTTTGCCTTTGGCTATGCTACTAAGCTTTTCTGTATGACCAAAATCTATGTTTCAGTCTACTCTGAGCCACCCGCACTTCTCACTGCTATTCATCAAAATCTGTCCTGAGCAACATAATCCTTCTGAAATCTCTGTGTATTCCTTTTTGGGTATGAGCAGATAAATGAAATAATAATCGGATTCCAGCTCTGGCTATACTAGGACCAGGGCACAGATAGTTAACTGGATCAAAAGTGGCATGCTAGCAGTACTGCGTCTGCCTGTGAAGAACATCCATAACCACTTAAAATTATGACCATTTTTTTTCTTACCTTTGAAGCCTGAGGGTGTTTATGTACTATCAGTTTCATTAGTGCCTAGGAGCACTTATCAGCAGTGGAAGTTATCCGTTTGTCTCTACTGCTGAATCATTAGAATGGACCCAATGTGCTTGAGATATGAGTCACACAACATTCACTGTGGTAATTCCTGTCACAACCCAGAAGATAGCTAAGGACCATTCCCATTAGGCATTTGGAATGTGACTACCATGTTTAGGAGGTCAGGAGATTTTATGACTATGAACATAAATTCTTCCATGCTATAATGTCAAAGAATAATCCAGACACATACAATTTCATAGCACGGATGTAATTAAAGGCATAAAATGATAACAATAGCAGAGATCAAAAATTCATTTTATGTATTCTATGTATGGTCTTAAAATACAGTGTGTCTTTCAGTATTAGAGACTGTATCTCTCTATGTAGAAATCTCACTTTGTAATTAATGCTGTTTCCTTCTCTACTGGGGAATATAATTTGCGAATGTAACGGACAAACCTTAATGAATCAATGTCATAGTATGCAAATGTCTGAAAAGCCTTTCTATTTTACATGTCAATGTCAGAAACTAGAGTGCCGTAAATGATACAAGCAAGTAATCGTATCATAACCTATCAAGTCCTTTTCACCAGCAAAGTTGAGGTGACTGATGCTCAGCTTATTCTAAATGAAATCAACCACATTTGTTTATTTTTCCTTCATAGATAGTTATTCACTGAAGTTCATTGTACTGTCCACAGCTTGCAGTTCTGATAGAACATCAGCATCAGTGTTAAATCATAAAACTTCAAGTCTGTTTAAACTAAAATGTTTGCTCTCGTTATTGACATGCTAAAAAACCCATAATTATGATTAATTCTGCTAAGAAGTTGGAGATTATTATATAGTCTGAGTCTTGGCAGATTCATTTGCCCAGCAAGGAAGAGTGCTTATTCTTTACTTCTTGCATACTTGAATTCAGCTGTTTAATTGGTAAGGAGTCATGGCCAAAGTTTATCACTCTCAATGGGTACAGATGCATAAAGAAGCTACCTCAACACACTTCAGTATTATGCAGTGTGCAAACTACCCCTTTGTGACTACCCGGGATAGAATTTCTTATGCTAAATGTGGAGAATGCTTAGTTGCTTCAGAGAAGTGAGAAGGGCATGAGGCACAGGGGTGGGTATAGGACAGGACAAATTCCAAGATGATAAAATCAGCTTTTGCTGATTTGCTAGTCATTTCAAGACTTGTGCAAGACAGTTTCACCCAAGTTGCACACATCTGCCATGGCAAAGAAACATTGCCAAAGACAAATGAGAGCAGTCAGGAAACTTAACAAAGAAAGTTGCCTTGCAAGGAACCTGTAGTTTGCCTTACATAATCAGATGACTGAAGGCACCTAGCTCTTTAGTTTTGGGCAAAGGGAAAACTGTGGTCTTAGCTCAGTTTCACTCCTGGTCAAGGAGCCATAGGCAGGGAGATAGGTAAGATGGAGAACTCTAGAATTGGCTGTAACAGTTGAACTCTCCTAATGATACAAAAACATTCCACTTTTGTTCCAGCTCAGCCATAACATCTCTTGAAATTGTACATTTTTGCACTTCTTGGAAACACACAAAGTGCTGTTTGAGAGCTTTAATTAAGATTTGATTGCTGATTTTGTTAAGGTTGTTAACCTCACCACCACCATCAAAATTTTTGTTCTGAAAACAGTAAAAGAATTTGAGCTGAGTCACCACACCACTTTGAAAGAATCTTTTTTGAGGAAATTAATGTACAGCAAGACTGAGCTCAAAGTTACCCAAGAGAATCAGCTTTCATTTTGAGTAAAATGTAATTGTTATGAAAAAGCAAACATAAATCTGACTGATAGCATTAGCCACAGTGATCTTATGGGAATATAGGTATATGAGAAACCTACTGCTTCTAATTTAGGGGTGGAAGCTTGAGAGTTAAAACATCCAATAGAGCTATTTTTCTAGAAAAGAAAATGATCCAACAGTCACATTTTAAGCTTAAACCCAAATGAGGACCCTGGGGTGTACCTGCCACTTACTAAATGTTCGATTAGCATTAGCTTGTGTTTTGTCTGCTAAGTAAACTGTCAGGAGCTTTGTGGATTGAGAAGAGCTTTGTTATTTTAAAGAGCTACTAAAGAAAGGCATTTTTTTCCTTATTCACTTTTTTCTCCCCTTCCTTAATGTAGCACAGTGTGTTAAAAGCTGATTTGCTGTGATGTGCTCTCCTGTGGACAAGATGGACTTGAAGAATCTGATCTTCTATCAGTTCAAAGGCAAAAGTTCCCACTATTTCAGCAGGTTGACCCAGTTGTCACCGGGAGGTGAGAGTCCCTCAAATCTGCCAGCCCAAGGTAAAACAAGAACAAAAACATGACCGACCGAATTCCTCAATTTCTGCTGTGAAAGGCAATGCCTGCACATGAACTTGACAACACGATTTTATCTGTCATTGAGAGACATTAGCTTTATTGCAGGTCTGGACCGTGAAGCACTGCTCACTAACACAATGCCATTACATATGGAAAATTTTGAAAATGATTATATCTCCTTATTTTTCTACCTTTTCTTTGAACAAAGAACCCTTTTTGTTTTCTGAAAGACAAGAAATAAAGATTTATTTTTATCCAAAACCATATAGTTTGAAGGACGAGATAAATTTTTTAGAAATGCTGGGCATAATACTTTTGATCCCCATCAAATCTTCCATTTAAATGACCGTCATGTGGTCTGTTGAACAGTTGTGTCTCCCACAGGGGAAATCTTACTTTGCTTTAATCTCAAGTTGTGTTAAATTTGTGCCTTAGAAGAACAATGAGTGGTTTCTTGTGAGGATGAGGCTTGCTTTGCTTCAGAAGGAAGAGGTTAGGGTACATTAGCAGAGGTCAGAAAAGCAGCTTCTTCCAGGCTTATGTACTAATGAGGCAGCTGCTCCAGCTTCATTAGAATTACCACCATTACCTCATTCATTTGCCCTTGCAGAAGTGTTATTTTTAATTGGAAGCAGCACTTGTGAATCGCCTCATCCAGTTCATTATAAAAAGTCTATTGTCAAGAGCTAGCAGGCAGGATAATGTATTCATGGGACATTGCGAGTGCTCTGCATCATGCCAGCTCAGTGCTTTCTCTCAATGTTGAGCAGAATAGCATATTGAACACCATATCTGCTCAGATGAAGGTATATATGTACGCAGTGAACTCAAGGACCCCTACGTGTCACGTCAAGGTTGACCGACCTCCTGGTAGAAAAACTGATTATTACTCTTGAAACAGTCTTGATGAAGGTACTTACTTCTGAATGCTGAAGAGGAAAGAGAAAACTAATGGGAGGGTTTAGGGGAAAGGAGATGAATATCTAGTCAAATAGGACCCTATTGGCACTCCTTATCCTGTTGCAAATAAAAAATGATTGTACTTGTACTCTCACAGAAGTGATTCCCATTCAGTTTTAGATCCCCCAACACTGTGGTAATGACAGGTAGCACTTTCTGTTGTGTGATTAATGCATCAGTCTGTCCTTGTGATGCTATTTCTGTGGCTGAATAAGCAGAGCATCTATGTAAAATGACCACAGAGAAGACCTTTGCTTTTATAACTCATGCTGGAAAGAAATGCTTTCAATCTGATGCTTATGTACCAGGCAATGCTCTAGCATCTGGGAGGTTAGGTCGTTCATTTAGATGCCTCACACTAGAAGAAGAAAACAACCTAGTACTGATTATATTCCAATATACCTGGGACTCCAGTGATATCTCTACCTTTCCTAAGTCTGTTTTGCACTACCCCACACTTCTTTGTCTTTCCTGCACTGAATATGCAGAGATGTCTCTCACTTTGCTGATTTCAAATCTGATCTTGTTAATTTCCTGAAGAGATAGGGCAGTCTCTAAGATTTTCTCATTAAAATATGGTTTGCAAAATGCTGCGGTGCACATTCAAAGTAAAGACCAATTCATTTGGTTTCCTTCTATTTCTGGCTTGCCTTCTTCTAAAAGCAGTGTCTCAAAAAGCATGCACTTCTTTCTCTGGCTGGAGGATCTACCACAGATATTAATACACTCAAACACTTGAACGTAAGATAGAAACCAAGTTCACTAGTTAATACCTTTTTTTTTTTAATAAAGGCATTTTCTATCACCACTCTGCCTTTAAAAATTGCTCATCTCATTCCAAATTCTTTTTCACTCTTCTATTTTGTC
Source organism: Nothura maculosa (assembly GCA_032353885.1). Lineage (NCBI taxonomy): Eukaryota > Metazoa > Chordata > Aves > Tinamiformes > Tinamidae > Nothura > Nothura maculosa. The sequence goes on along the minus strand of JAUBOD010000843.1, from coordinate 2,234,302 downwards.
ATGACCTTGGTCCATACTCCTCCTTCTAGGATTTGATACAGAACTCCACTAAGTCATTACAAAGACCTATGTTTAAGTTCTTTGAATCAAGACCTTTAAATGCTACAGTTCATCTCTGTAGCCATATCCTAGAAAACAAACAAAAACCTTTGTATCTTGTATTATTTCTAGTGTTTTGTAAAATCTACAGGCAGACACAATTAAACTATTGTAAATTGCATTCATCAACAGTCCTACTGTTTTTTTTCCTATTTCTCTGTTTCATATAACTATGGCAAATTCAGAGGATAAATTCAGTGGAAACATATATCATTGATTTCAGGTTCTACCATCTTTGAGTATAAACCATTAAGAAATAATGCTAGAAAAAAATGGTATCTCCAGAGAACAGCTTCTTTTTTATAAATTAGTACCTACTGAAATAGAATGAATCTCCGTGTTAAAGATTTCAATCTTTCAGATTAATCACATAGAGACTGTGTTTTTTCTTATAGACTTTGGTTAGACTATTACCTTTCTAAGATCAGCACCTCTAAGTACAGCTGCTTACATAAAAGCATCTGCTTGTGTGGAATAGATTTCTAACTTCCTGTTATAGTGAATGGACATCTGGGGCTAGATTCATTTAATTGAACAAAAGCATCTCCGTTGGTGTCCTGTTTTGCCTTCCACCATTTAGATACACCCATTTACTGTCAATCCAGTGAAGATGTCTCAGAGACCTTGGAGCATTTGAAATGGCCAAATGGAGATAGGAGGAAATACCATAAAGATCATACAACGATTCCAAGCCCATCCATTTATGAAAATAAATCCCATCCATTGATTGCAAAAGGAGCTGCAAAACCTAAATCACAAGTGATAGGGTTCAGGTAGTTAGTTGTTGTTTGGGTGCCTTGTTTGTCCTCCTGCATCTCTAGAAATGCACAGGCGTCCAAGAGGTCCTCTGTACCATCTGCCTACCTCATAAGTTTATTTTGAAGACCCTCAGTTACCTAAAATAGCTATCACAGGGCTGAGTGGATTAAACTTAAGTACCCAAGATGGTACTGGAAACCTACATTTAAGCAAATCTCTTTTTGAAATTTAAATTCCTTAAGTCAGAGCTCAGTCCTGTTACTTGGTGGATTCACGCTTCCAGAAGGCTGAAAGTCAATTATTCCTAATATCATGATAGATTCCTGCTCTGAAAATATTACAGAATAGGGATTAAAATAGGAAATAATTACCTTTGTTCTGGCTTCAAGGTGACTGCAGTTTAAATCTCTTCTTGCATGCTAATTTCTGTCAGATTATTCCTAAAAGAAGATCCTAGACTGCGAATGAGACTTTTCATGTACCAAAATTAGATGAAATGAACCTAATCTCACCGATCTATTAAAAAGTCACGTCTACTTAAAGAGTATTCTAATAACCACTTGGAAATATTTTGCATACACTGCATCTAATAAAGATACACCAGAAGAACAAAACACAAATACTTCTTGCAGTGCAGAATTGTTTAATTATTTTAATTGTATTTGCAAGCAAATCTGTTGAGAAATGAATGTCAGACAAATGATGGAGCAATCAAAGCCTAAGGTTTTGATGATATGTAGTGTGTCCCAGTTCAGTATTCTTTACCCAGTATTCTTTGCCTGGTGACCTAGAAATATTTAGCAGTTTTTTGAGAATCCTGGTCTTAGGAACAGCTAATCTTTATTCAAGAGTTAATTTCTTGTTAGTTGAAAGTAAATGCTAGAAGGGGCTCAAGGAATGTATTGAACCTTTCCATTGTGGAAATTCAGCTGGCTAGTGGCAGAGGAGTACTGGAAGCATATGCCTTCCAGAACATTTTCACCATTATGATGCGTTATCCTTGACTGATGTCCTTTTTGTTGTTGTTCTTTATTTGTTTTCTCTTAGAAAATAAGCAGCAATTTGTGATTGAGAGCAAACGAGAGAAATCTAACATAATATTCACCTGTAGTAGTGCTGCTTCCCATGGCATCCTCATAGACAAACTGGCAGCGTACATGCTAGACAAATGGACAGAAAGGTGGAGTGGAAACTAGCTGAATGGCTAGGTGGAGAGGGTTGTGATCACTATGGAAAAGTACAGTTGCATATCATTCACTGGTACTCCAGTACTGGGTCCTCCAGGGGTCGATGCTGAGACCATTACCCTTCAACTTTGTTAATGACCTGGACAATGCATTGGCAGCAATCTTTAGATAATTCAAGACTGGTAGAAGAGGCTAGTACACCATGAAAGTTGTGCTACCTCAACAATCTAGAGTATAGAGGAACGTCATGAAATTCAAAAGGAAATGCAGAGCCTTCCATCTGAAGGGATGAATACCTCTCTGCATCAGTACATGCTGGGGGCTGACCAATTGGAATGCATCTTGGCAGAGAGGACTTGGGGGTCCTGGTAAACAAGTTGAACATGGGTCAGCAATGCACCCTCCTGGCTGACAGCCCAAAACTAAATAGTGAATATACAGAGCTGCTTGTTGTGCTAGCTTTGTAGAACTAGCACCCATCTCTGCACAGAAATAAAATAAACTCTGCAAAATAAAAACAAAGTCTTGTGCATACAATTGGCTTACCACATTTAGTGATAGGCCTTGTTTTAAGGACAAAACATCTGATACCCTGGCCTTTGACTATTGCCCACAGATCCATGTAGTTGTGCTTAACTCTTTCCATCTCTCTCCTGCATTATTATTGGTGCCCATGTGGAGCAGCAGGCAATAGTACAAGAACCAAGCAATCTTCAGCATCTTCTCAATACCATCCCAAACATGACCTCTCATGAAGCAGCAAGTCTTGCTATGTGTCATATAAGATCAGCACATGAGATATCTATATCCTTGTCTGCAGGGGGTCTCTACCTAGTAACACTTGAGTACCAGGAGGAAGCATCTTATGTGGCTGAGGCTCCACTGGTGCAGAGGCTCCATTTAAAAGTGTTCTCAGCTCCTTGTCAGCTACAAAGGGAGGGAACTTACTCATCTCTTTTGAAGTTGCAGATCTTCATGTGGAGGAAGAATCTTCCTCCTGGGGCCAGAAGTTGCTGTCTTCCAGTTTTCACCATCATGGGAGTTTCTACTTTCTGACACAACAGGCTCTGACTCCAACAGGCCATCTGCCACAGTGGGGGGTTTATACTTCTGAAAATTCTCAGAAAGTATCTTATTGATCTCTTCAGCATCCCCTCTGGTGCTGTGCCATTTACTGACCTCTTTTCACAGCTCCATACTTGTCAGACAACTCCTCTTCACTAAATTGCTCTTACAGGCAAAGACCACAAATCCCAGCCTCTGCAAGAGGCCACATGTCTTGTCCCCTGACAAGACAGGGACAAGATTGTAGGATTGCATCCTCTTCCTAGACCTCCATCTGTGTTCAGTCCTCTAATGTTGCAGAGACAGTTGCTGAAGTGTTTGTTGGGGACTGTGCCCTGCATTGTGTCACCAGGACACCTGAGAAGGTGTGTGCTGGTCTGAGTAATGCAATGAAGCCTTTCTTCTCATACTTGCATGTACCTGTTGGCTGTGCTCTGGACCTGGCTTTTGTGTAGCGTCAGGTTGAAAAGGTGCTTGAGTCCCTAATGAGGGTTCAAAATCCCCCATCATCTGTTGATCAAAGGCAGCTGACAGCTTGTTAGCAGCTTCCAGAGATTGCTAGACCTTCTCAGAAGTTAAGGCCTCCTGTGGCTGTACTTGTCTCACTCTCCTCACTTGGTAGTAGGGAGTATCCAGGAATTCCCCAGTAGTCTCAAAGACCCCAGAAAATGCAGAAGATAAATTATGTCATTTTTACTCAATATTACCACATCTTAGTTGATCTCTTAACAAACGTTAAATATGACATATGTGAATACACAAAGCCCATTATCACTGTATCTGAACATCTGTTGTTTTACAAGCTTTTGGGTACAATTAATTTAACTCTTGCAGACTACAAAATATTATGTTACTTTCAATGGCTCATCAAAATTATGAGCAATTGTTGTAACTGTATCTGCACACCCAGGAGGCTAAGCGCATCATAATTTTTACACTCATCGAGGCAAAGGAGTAGTACAAAAGTTTTGAAGAGGTGGATTGTGAATACTTTAAAAGTTTTCTTTATATAGGAGGAAAGCATGGAAAAAAGATGTTTTAGGTCTTTTTCCTTTCGTCAGCTTGTTTAATTTATTTCTGTCTTCAATTCTTCTATAATTTGGTGGTATTTAATGGTGACAAAATAGCCTGCAAAAATTATATTTTCTTGGATTGAACTCATCCTCTGAGTTGTCAATAACGTCTTTGAAGTGATCTATATGTAATTTGGCACAAAATCTCACAAAGTCCACCTTATATACTCATAATAGCTTTGGTCTGGGGGATTATAGATCAGAATTTTTACCATCTCCAGTGTAAAAAGAAGCCTTGAACAAAGCATCCTGAGCCTATTCCTGCAGCAGTAACAGCTACCACATCCATCTGTATATATTCATATCACACAAATATTGCTCTAGATCCTAACTTCTCACTGGACTGCTCCATCTGTCTTTCACCATTTCACCAGGCATATAGGAAAGCTTTCTCAAAAAGATGCCCCAAGCACTACAAGGATGGATCTCCTTGCTAACAACATATAGCCTCAATGTCATGCAATGAAATCACATGACATGCCAATTCTATTTCATGAACTCTGAACTGGAAAAAGGCACAAAGAATGATCATAAATCTCTAGAGCAAAAAGATCTCACACAAGGCCTAGAGAAGGCATGGACTGAGTGCTCTGCAGTATGGACATGAGCTAATCTGTACATTTCAAGTCTCTCTCAGGTGCCAGGTGCAAAATCAAAATAGATATAACATCTTTATGTCTCATTGATGTTGGAAAAATTAGAGCATCTTTCCCAGTAATCTATAGTGGCACACTTCCCATATCACTTATGAGTCTGTATATGCACCAAAATGATTTCTGAGCCAGGAAATTTTTTGATATCTATTTCTACTCCATTCAGAGAAGCAAGACTTTGAAGATAGTTCTTTAATAAAAAAAAAAAATGCAATGACAAATAGATCTGATTATTTTATTTATCTTTGCAAACAGAAAACATATTTAAGACTCCTGTTGATATCAAACTGCTCAGGTGACAAAAGGCAACCTAAACTCTGTTTTACTATTGCCTATATAGAATGTGCAAGTTCTTCCCAAGAGGGAAGCCTTGCTGGATAAGACAACTTGAGCAGCGAATACATGGAAAGAAAATGAGCAAATAGTTTTGTTACCTTGTTTGGTTTGCTGGTTTTTTACAATTCTCCCTCTTTCCCTTTGGAGGGTCTAAAAGAAAATTATCACCATTATGCCCTTCCTGAATGCTAGTGCCCCTCTCTGTCACTACGGGAGGGAGCTGTGAATAAATCCTTCTTTGTGCCTATCGAGGGCTGTGCTGCATATCAGAAAATTAGCATGTGTTGTAACTAGGCCAAGATTTATCATTTCTAAGCTTCAATACTTCAAAGAGGACCTTGCTGCTTCTCACAACAGGAGTTTGGATTAAGTGAAAATGGGTCCTTTTTATTTTGGCAGCTGACTTTCTAGCCCTGCAAATAGTTCAAGAATTGCTCCCTTCTTGGGAGTGTGGCAAAGTTATTAGATGCTGGATTATACAAGCAGTTAGAGCTCAATAGAGAAAGTTAATGAAAAATGGAGTCTGCTTTAGAAATTTTCAGCAGAAGTTTCTTACCACTCATTTATATTGCTTTTACCAGGCAAGTAAAACAGAAGTTAATATCAATGTAATCTTTGTCATTCCCTTCTTCCTCTCACTCCCTCTTCTCTGAAATTGGCTCATCTTGCCCCCTAAAGTGCAGCTAGCAGTAAATGTGGGAGAATTCGGCTGTTTCTAATGCCTGTCTGGAACATTGGACTTGTGCATTTGGTTTTTGTATATTTTTTCTTTAATTCCTCAAGCAAGATCATTTTTATGATTATCTTGTATTCAGTTCCTTATGGCTGCCTGTGGGAGGGGGCTGAATGAATTTGCCTAGAGGAAGAAAAGACTTCAAAGTTGTGTGGGAATTATTTCTCTTTTGAGGAAATTTATCTTCAAAGACAAATTACCATCATTTGTTTGGGCATTGGGTTTGCTTAGTGAGACATAAAATTCTGAGAGAGGATCTGACATGCTACAATCACACATACACACGTACACACACACACACACACACACACACACACACACTGTCCGCAGCACTTTTTTCCTCTGGGATCTCTTCCTCTTATTTGCTGGTGAAGCAGTTAGGGTAAATCCCACCCACTGTTCCTTTATAAGCCTATAAAGGAAGAATATAGAACAGGTTAAACTCTTGTTTCTCCTGTCTTTGGATAGTCTTTGGTCATTAGATTATCTTATTTCTGTATTTATTTTCTGACCTTGGCTAACTTGCCAGGTATCAGCCCATTAAGAATTAGCAAAATCCTCATATGCATTCAAAAATCCTGAAGGTTTTTAAAAGAGGATTGGCAAATACTAAAACTGAACTACCTTTTACCTGCCCAGAGCTCTACTTTCCTAAGAACAACACAAAAAGACAGACTTCTGCCTTTGGAGGACTGTAGGACTTCAGCATAACTCAGGAATGAAGGGATTTCATGAGGTCTCTCTCCCAACCTTCTGCTCAGAGCTATGGGGTCAGACCATGTCTCTCAGAGCTTTATTCAAACTGGCCTTGGAATACTCCAAGGATTGAGACTGCACAATTCAATACACATATTCTAACCATCTGCCCTTGACAGGCAAATAGACATCTCAACAAAAGACAAAGAAGAAATTCTTTCAGGGACAGCACAAATACCTGCGTTCCCTGTCCTCTAAGTCAACCCTGGTACAACTACCTCATCTCCCTTCCCCTTTCCAAGGCCCATTAGAGATGGTCTGGTCTGGGCTGTGACTAATGAAGTTAGAGGTATGCAGGCTGGCTATAGGCATTCATAGGTTAGGCAGCTCCTGACACGCACTGTATTTTATGCTCAAGCCATTTGCCTGTCTCTCCGTGATGTCACTAATCTGAATCTTTCTATTCTACTCAGCTCCAAATTTCTACATAGTCTTTGGGAATATAATAACTTTTAGACCTGCAGTGTTCTCTAAAATGTTGAAATTGGCCAGTGGATTCAAAATTTAAAGAGAAGCAAAGAAACTGACAGTCAGACTTCAGAAATTAAACAAACTTTATTTTGGACACAAGTCTGTAAAGCCTGTTATTGTATGATTTCTGCACAAGACTTCAGAACCTAGAAGCTGAGAAAAATGTCAAAAGCGGGATGTTTCCTCAAATCAAGCAGATGTTCAAACTTTTTGGTATTAAATTGGCTTTATTTTCACTACTAATTTTCTTCTCAGCGGTGTGGATGTTACATCAGTTTCATGTAGTATATGCTGTTATGCAAAGCCATTAATCCTACTTTATATGTCTGTAGGCTTTTTAATCCAGCATCCCCTGTGTGCTTACAATAATTAAGTATGCCAGGTAATGCTCCACTGAGCAAAGAATGATTTGTGAAGAGAGGTAATATCTTTTATGAGACTAACTGATACAGTTGACGGATACATCAAACAAGTATTCAGACATACAATCCCTTTTTCAGGTTATTCACATTGTTTGATAATGGCTGTGTGCCTCAGACCTTTCCACAATAAATGCCTTACCTGAGACTGTCACATTACTACTATAATGAAATCAGGGAGGTAATGCATATGGAACACGAATCAGCCATCCCATTCAGGGCTCAGTGAAGTTTCCATTAAATAGCATATGGCATTGCAGAACATCTTTTGCAGACTACCT
>JAUBOD010000843.1:2208633-2220265 GCA_032353885.1 Nothura maculosa | reverse complement strand
TTACACTATTATTTCAAACAGGAAAGGCATTTGCAAAGCTTTGAATGATCTTTTGTTATACACATTCGGTTGGAAGGCCATAAAACAATGTTGATTTGGTAGATTGCTGAAAAGAGTACGAGGAGATTATGAATTTGTTAATAGGGCAAAGAGGACAAAGCAAGATTCCTCTTACTTATACCATATCCTTGCATGTCTTTCTTGAGAGCTAAGATGCAATAGTTTGCCAATAAAAACAGCATGATTCTTATACAAGAGTATTTTTTTAAAGACAGTAAAATGAGAGGGAGTTATTTTTGGCTTTGCAAGATGATAGCTTACCAGACATTTAAGTTTTTTCCCTAATACTGGTGATAACTTTTATCTGTTTCAGATTCTTCTTGGTCATCCAGTGAGAATTATCTCTTAGAACACACAGGAAAAAATACCGTTTCAAGCATAGAAGGTCATTTCTTAAGTAGGAGCTCTAAATGGGAGTCAATAAGATACCCATTAGCTCTCACAAAGGAGAGTTTGCACAGTCACAGATATGCAGTTGAGTTCCCACTACTGTCTACCCAGATCAGGTATTCATAACGAGGGAGTGAACTCCTACAGCAAAGAGATGTTTTAGGAGAGGATGAAGAGAGATGCAGCAGTCACACATTCAAACACCAAACTCAACAAAGTCATATGTGCATCTCAAGTGAAGAGTAATTTCCATGTATCTAATCACTTTGAGAAACTAGAAGAAAAATATGCTGCTCATTGTAACTTCCTCAAAACTTTCCTGGTGGCCACTCAGTTAAGAGATTTTGCTCTTCAAGAAGCATAATTGTGGTCTGTGGAAACTTGACTCAGGTGGCTATCTGCCCTGCTCCCAAGGAGGATGCTTGTGTGCAAGGCTTTTTCCATGCATACATCATCCTTTGGCAACTGAAATCGCTGTACAGAGAGTATATAAAAAGTACCTGTGCAGAGTGTTTTAAGGGGAAAGTAGAACAAAATAAAAAATTAGAATAAAATAAATAAAATACCAATGCTTCCTTCAGAGAAGAATGCAGAGGAATATAAAATAGTTTGTGATAGCTAGATCCTGTAGAAAACATGCTTAAAATCGAATAATTGTTTCTTTGCAAGTTATTCAAGCCCTATGATGCCTACATCTGCTGCTTTCATCCCAGTGCTTTAGCCTTAATAGGTTTGCTTTTTTGCATTTAAATATCTTAACCTTTTCATCTGACTCTGCTACAGTTCTGTGAAGCCCATAGGTTGCTCTCCAGCAGTTCCCATGGAGTTACTTCCATTAGAGGCGACCTCCAGTCCTCCTCCAGCCTCTCCCTATGGATTCTTATCCCATTGCCCTAGCTCTTACTGGGACTCCTCTTTTAAGGTCAGTCCTCTTAATACCACTTTTACCTAAAATGCATCGCCTCCATTATATAAGAAGCTTCTGCTTATCTAGTGGCTGGCTCAGTAAAAAAGCTAACAGCACTGCAGGGTCAGCTGGCATATCCTGATCATCTGGCCTGGGGCAGAGAGGTGTGACTGCAGTGAAGTCCTCCAAAGAAGTATTTAGAGCACACACTTAGGAAAGCACTCCCATATGTGCTTGCTGATCTGAAAATACTTATTGTGTAAAATAATAATTTTCAAGAATTTCTCTTCTGACTCACTTGGGCGGCTCCCATCTCCTCATAGTGCAATGCACAAAGGGAAGTTGCACAACAGGAATACACCTGAGCCTGTCCCAAACCACCAACAGGAGACTTGCTTGGAATCTAGCAATAATCTCCGAATTATCATTTTAATTTCTCCAAGAAATATCTTAATGGAACTGTCTCTCCATATCTTCTGTTGGCTTTTATGAAGGACATCACACTACTGTCCTTTTGTCATGGATTAGGTAGATTAGTAAGCAAAATGAGGGGTGAAACCAGTGAAACAAAGACATCATGAAGATCATTTGGTAGTTAATTTGGTTCTTTACTCAAAATAAATAATAAAATAAAATAAATAAATAGATAAATAAATACGAAGGGAAAGAGGAAAGAGGAAGGGAAGACGAAACCTCATCAGAAGCAACCTTGAGGTAAGTGAGTGGTATTTACCACCTAGTAATCCCTGTTTGCACTTCACTGTCTTCTACAGAGTAGCATACACCGGGAATGAAGCTGAGATTTAAAATGTAAATAGTGAGACCGAGAAGAGGGCAAAATTGTTGCCTTCTAGAGCAAAGGGAGAGAAAAGTGTCAACTTCATGAAAGTCTGGGGTGATTTAGGAGGACTTGAACAATTTGGATGAGTTTTAATAACTATTAAAGATTTTGAAGAACATCAACATCCTACCTCAAGAAATCAAACAAAAAAAATGCCCAAGCAATGTAATACATTAAAAGCTGACAAGAACAAGAAGATGAATCTTTGATATGTTTCAATTAACTACTTAAAGAGCAACAATAATAATATTCTCAGTCTTTTTTATGCTTAATCTCTGAGGTCAAGTATCGTATTCTTTACTATGTTGCACTTACACATCAAGTTCTTATTTCTCCTGGGGTGCCTAAGTAAAGCTGTTTTACTTGGCAAAATTATTAACTTAAAAAAAAATCTGATCTTGAGCAGAGGTTTTGGAAGGGAAGATTCTTCTTTCTGGAGGCATCCACATACCCAGTATGCATTTATAGACCAAGAAGAGAGTAACATGAGTGATGGATCTCGTTATGTATTAGTGTGCTCTGTGGCTGTGCTCCTTACAGCAGACTTCAGTAAGAGAGCCTTTATTTCATGAGATCTTTTTTTTTTTTTTTTAAATCATAAACAAATTCTTTTGTACTTTCACAGATGTTTTCTCTGGAACATAAATATTCCATTGATTTTCCAAGAAAATATTACAAGTCAGACTGAGAAAGTAAGATAATGGAGGAAAAAATCAAAATGAACGTTTCTGCATGTTGTAAACAAAGGAGTAAAATAGAGTAATCCCTGCTTGTACATTTTCAGACGAGGAACTGTGTTCGCTGGCATAAGGAAGGGTAAGTAGTGACAAAGCAAAGTATACATGGAGTTATATCCATGTAGATTTTCAGATGCTCTGTCAGAAGAAGATGAAACAAACACCAAGACAGGGCTGATTGGACGTGAATCATTACACATCAGGCACTGATTCTTTCTCAGATTAACTCTGTTACACAGTAGAAGCAATTGCTATCTTTCCATATCATATATTCTTAACAGGATAAAATCCTAGCCACTAAAAGTTCCTGTCTGAAAATTCTTGCTACTCCATTTCTGGAATCATCTGCAGAACAGAAGGAGAATGTCTGCTGCTCCTGCCTCAAAGATTGTCTGCATGACATCAGATAGAAGGTAGATGACACAAAAGTCCCGGAATCAGTTTGGAATTTATCTCTGCACAGGTTTGGAATCTACAAAAACAAGTTCACTCACTCACAGATTTTGTATGTCTGTTTTTGAAAAAAGTGTCTCCCTTCCCAAAAAAGTAGGAGTCCATAAAAAGTTCAGCAAAATTTCAGTAAATTCCATAGGTAGTACATGGTGTAAACACTATTTTCTTTCTGGCCTTGAGAATACAGATGACTAAATGAGCCCTTAAATCTCTTAGCTAAGGCTGCTGCAGTCCCTTGGAGATAGTCCATGAATTTTAGTGGGCATTGGATGGGCTCCTGAGGGACTAATTTCTAAAGGAGTAAAAGATACAGTCTTGATCTGTGTGGGAAATGGGCTGCCCAAGTAAATGACTGCTATTACATTATATGACCAAGAAGTTCTTTACTATATCCCATCACCAATTCACATTAACCACACAGTTGTAGAAGGCAAGAAGATGGAGGCTACAACCTCTATTGCTCTATCAACATAGTTACTCTTCCATATCTATATTCACAGAAGAAGCTGACCAGTTTGATTTTCTTCCTTTTTCATGACCTCTTGAGCCAACCTGCAACCCTTGCCACACTAGCCTTCAGCCAGACCCCTCACTGGACACAGGAAGTCCCAGCTCACTAGAAGAAAATCAGGATGGAGAGACATTTGCCTTTTAACAATATCTCCTTATCAAAATCCACCCTGCACACTGCTGATATGACAGATGTTGTTTGGCACTAGTGTCAAAGTACAGCAGGAAACACAGCTGGAAATTTAGCAAGGCACTTTCTTGGTCCTTGGCACACAGGATATAGGATGTGTTTGGAGCACAGCTCCAGAAGGGCCCAGTACCCAAAGCATAAAATGTAGTCCTGCTTGTAGGCTTCAGGATTTGGTCTTCATGGTTTCAAAGTTTTCAGGATGCATCACACGTTACAGCTGGACAGATGGCAAATTTTACTATTTCAATTTGTCTTATATTTCATTATCCCTTTAACTTTTTAATTAGACTGCTCTAATAAAATAATCAAATCTTACAAAGCTGTTTTTCTGTTGGGTAGGCAAACATTACAGATATCAAAATGGAATACAAAGGCAAATACTCAGGATCATCAAGGCACCCTGTATCCATAGCGATTCATTTATAATGCATTAAAGTTCTAGTGCTTTAGGCTAGTTTAGCTGTTCAAACACATTAGGAGAGCTGCTTGAGATAACTCCATCTTGGGAAGAGAAAGATATTTCAGAAAGCAATGTGTTCTGGGAGTTTAAAAAATAAAATATGTTGCAATGAACAGTTCTAAGATGTAATCTGAGATTTAGGCATCTTGGAGGCAAAGCTAATTTAGCCTTCCAACCATTTTGTAAAATTTACTGCTTGAAGAGTTACTTTTTGAGACACATTTGCTAAAGTCAGTATTTTGCATTTTCTTACATGCAAACTAAATATCTGATGTAAGCAATTAATTATTCTTTGCCTTTTTGTTGTCTGAAAATATTAGAATAAATAACATTGCTTTGTAGCTATTGTAGTAGTAATGTTTATTAACAAGGTAGGAACAGTGATGGACCAAGCAAAATGTAATGCTGACTGTTAGCCATTCACAATAAAACTGTTTAGTGTCACCTTTGCTTAGCTCAGGCTATCTAACTTTGTTTACTCCGAGGTCAACTATGTCAAAGAAATAAAAATAATTGCTCAGGAAGGAAAAATTCGTCTTATTTCAGTGATAGCTGGGAAAAAAAAATGATAGGAAAGAGATCCAAGAAACAAATCCAGTCAGATTTCTGTCTGCTGCACAAACTCTTCTGTTCCCAGCAGAGCTCCAAATTGGACAGATGACCTAATCTTGTGGAATTTATTCCAGAACAACTGCCCAGAGGTCTGCAGATCCCAAATGTACAGGAAAATTCACGTGCAATTCACGTAGAGGCTTTTTTTTGGGCACAAGACCCACTGTCTGCTACATAGCATTCCCTGACAGATGTGTAGAGAAACTGCAATTATAAACACCCAAAAATAGCCTGAATTATTGCTCTTAACTGTGTTGTCTTTTAAGGATAAGAAGGCCAAAAGAAAAAAGAAACAAAAGCATTGAATGAGCAATAAGCAGTATTACTGTGGTTTCATATATTTCTCAATGTCCTTGTGAGGGGAGCTTTAAAGGACTTTTCCTACTAAAAAATAATCCGTATTTTAGGCAATTGAAATATATTGTAAGATAGCAAAATTATTGCACTTATTAACATGTTAAGCCTTCCAAGTTCACCGTGATGATTTCTATATTATTTCTATTTATATTAAAAATAATTATTACCATTATCTTGCAAATTGAACTATTATTTAAGTCAATTATAGCCAAAAAGAAGCTCTCTAATATGCTGGCTCTCACCTAAGACTACTGTTTTCTTTGATTATCAATGTTTCTTATTCTCCTTTAAATCAAAAAAAAACCTACATAATCTATGATGCTTAATAAGAAACATCATAGTCTTCAAAGTAGTTTTTAATTGTTTACAGTAAAATATAAATTTATTGGATATTTTTTCGAAGACTTTTCATCAATACATTGATTTTTTTTTCGATATTATATTCTAACTGGGAAGCTTATTTCCTCTAGATTTTGGTGTGCAGTTATTTTCCCAGCTATCTTACATCCAGAGTTAGACTAAGCAGGGATCTGAATCTGCAATAACGAGGTAAAATTGAGGAGGAATAAAAGGGCACTGACTTGTTCCATTTAGATATTCCATATCATCATAGCAAGAGAGAAACTCATCTTTCGGAATGTTGACACATTTGAAATTAGTTGTTGTGACCTTCTCTTTGATGGAACACCTCCTTGTCTCATCTTATTAACTGTTTTAAGTGAATTAATATTATATGTGCATTAAGAGCTGGAATCTATCTTTTACCCCAGTGGCAGGAATTTCTCAGCCTGTCTTTTTTAATGTAACCGACTTTTCTGAGGTATGCCTTCAGTTTTCTTGGTAATTTATAGAACCTGAAACTCTGTTTCAAATAGGTCAAATACCTTTACTCTCTCAATAGTTATTTTTACACTTGCTTCTTAATGATTTTATGTAACTATCCCATAAAGACAATATGACCTCTTCTTTTTCTGTTAAAGGCTTTCTTTCTTTGAGTTGTGCTTGCAGCAAAGGAAGATAATCAATTAATAGCCATGTTTATTCCTACAGCAGTTACAAGAGCAACCCTTTACAGCCTCACATGGCTGTACCATATTGTACATAAAATTATTGACTACTCATGTAAGAGGAAATGAAAATACATAACACTCTCAAGGGCACAGCTCAAAAAAAAGTCTCTATCTAATTCTTAGAGTCATCAAATTATCCATCTCTACTAAAGTATATGAAGTGAGGAAAGTAACCAACATTTCCCTGAAAGAGCCCATCGTCTTCACTTTGTCAGTGTAAAGCCTTGAACTCTTCAAAAACAGATTGTTTTTAATGAGAATGTTGAAGTGTTCACAGAGCTCCAAGAAATGTGCCTGGAAGTTCATAGCTTCCACTTGGCTGCTTCCAGCACCCAAACTCACTTGCTCTGAGCCAGCTCACACAGCTGCACACTGCAGCACAGCCTACCCTGAACATACTGGGAATAGTGAAGAGGAACTGAGCATTTTTATGATTTGTTTTTGCAGCTACTGGTACTAGCCATTATGTAGAGGTCCTCTCTACAGCCTTCCATACAAAGTATGCTTGTGTATTTTATTTTTCTTGACTAGTTTCCTAAAACATTTTTTTTCCCTTCAGGAGGTAAGATCATTTATGTGATGTCTTTTCTCTGTCTGCCCATGAAATTTGTTTTGTTCTTTGATAAAAAACAGACAACAAAAACTTCAGGCTTGCTTGCATCAATCAAGATGTATTGGGATTTATGATGTGACATTTACAGTATATCTGCAACCTTGAAACTAAAAATTTCTATTAAATATTTCATATAAAGCACATATAAAAAAAATGGCTATGTGTATTTTCCAAAACATATAGTGAAAAACTAGTAAAAAAGTCAGCAAGGTTGGATGCTGTAAAAAAGCATTTTAGAGACTTTCTCAACACACTTTGCTGTAGTAAATATGATTTTATGACCAAACAAATATTATCCTTCCAGTTATTTTGTTTGTTCCCGTGAGACAGTTCACTGAAAACTTCCTGAATCTCTCAACATTTAATAAAATAATAACAAAACCCTGTAAGCATGTATACTAACTTTTCCAAATATTGTATATAAAAATGTTTTTTCACACAGAATAAAGATTCCAGTAATACTATAATGGCCCAACAAGCAATATTAGATTAGAATAGCATAGATAAATGTTTTTGTAGTGATACCAAGTTTAGTCCCTAGGAGATGGATTTGAAGAAATGTTTTTACTGAAACTATTAAATGCAGAGTAAATCCACACAAGGCTCAAAGGATTTTATGATTTTGTCTTATTCCAAATGACACACGAATTGTGTCATGAGGGCCATGGAGAAAAGAAACAGAGGGCAACTGAGGAGGTGAACCAGGTGAGAGAATAAGATATTGTTCCAAGATTCGCCAAAAAGACCCTCTACAGATGTCTACATCAGTAAATCCCCTTTCTTGGACCTAGTGATAGCTTGTGGAAGTGAGAGTGATACAAAAACTACATTCTCACCTCTTTCTTGGTCATTGCTGAGATACCTTGAAGAGTCCATGGGATGATTACGTAAAAGAAAGAAAAAGGCAAATCAGACTGACATGATCTCCCAAAGTCTAATGGGTCCAAAAACAGACAGCATAACATAAACATATCTTACTCTTTTTTAGGAGAGTTATTTTTAGGATGGCAACCATATAGCTGACCCCCCCAAAAAAATGTAGTACTGATTTCAAGATTTCAAGAAGTAAAGTCCAATCTGTTGGCAAGGGGAAAGAAACATTTTGGAGGTACCTGGGAATATGAATTCAAACATTTTTTGCAAGATCTTCAATATTTAAAAGATAGAAATAATCTCTGATAGAAAGTTCCACTGCTCTGATTTTCATGAAATGAAGGCTGGATCCCATAGCTAGAAGGGAGATGAAGACAGGATTGCTACATTTGCTGTTGCTGATGTTTTGGTCACTGTAGTGAAGACTCAGCTTGCTGCTGGTGAACACCCTTAAGCATCACTGCAGAACCTCTAACTCATCTCAGGCCCATAATGCACAGTAGAATATTACAGCAATAATGAGGGATTGTGTAATAAAAATTCAGAAAGTGTAGTTGGATTTGTGGCTTCAGGGCCATGTTTTTAAAGATGCAGCCAATTTGCTTGGTACCAGGCTAGGCTCATCTCTGCACTTCTCTATCGACTTACATTTGATTCACTGTTTTTAATGAAGCTGGCTTTCCTCTGGAAGATTTATTGTTGTAGTCCTCATCTGATTCTCAGGAGTCACCCAGTTTAAGGAACAGAACAAGACATATTGAGTTCAGCCTGGATGACTCTGTGTTGGCTGCCTGCTGCTTGATCTTATGTTTCCTTGTTATTGCATTCAGAGACTTAGCCCAGTGGGAGCTGTGGCTGAAGAGGGACTTTTAAGCAACATTGCCAGTCCCTTATGAGGTGTGAATGAGCACAGCTGTCATTGACAAAGTGGGTAGGGAAACAAGTCTAATGTCGGGGAAGTGTGATTTCATGCTTTGATTCCTTAGTTGGTAGCCTGTAAGAGCTGGGAAAGGCAAAAGACAAAGGACGTGGGTTCACTAGTAAATTAACAATTGTCTAAGATGCCCAGCTGGGTACACCAGGCTCTGTTAACCAGACTTTGGATCAGGAAAAAATTTGCAGTCATGACTGCTTGGGATTCAACATATTTTCTCCTTCTGCATATATATTCAGTTTGCTTGCTGGGATGATGTGAGAATATCCCAGATGAAGCAACCTGCAGCAGTCTCCAGTAGTGGTGTTAGTTTTCACTCCTTTCATATTTTAGAAGCCCACCTTTCCATAACTTAAGGCAGCAATGCTCTGCTGTAACTAGCTTGAGGGCATTCTCTGAGATTGAAGAGTTTAGGATTAATTACTTGGACTGGACAATCTAATAGTGTTTCCTAATCATAAACTCTCTGAAAAAAATATACCTGAGGTACTGGGGTAACTGACAGAATACCGTGAAACAAAATATTCCAACTGCTTACTATATAGATTTTTAGGAAAATGTCTGGTTGATTTATTTGTGAGCACTAAAAGCTCTTTTCTTGTAAGTGATGGAGAGAAATAGGTTAATGTGGCTAACCTCCTACTCTTGCTTTAGTGTAAATCTTGTCTATGCCATCATAAATTAATCCCATGGGTACAAATAAATGTGAAATTGTGTAAGTAGATTCTGCTCAGCTTCATCAAAGTCCATCAAGAAAAACAGATTTTCATTTTGAACAATGACTTATACTAATAAAGCCCTATGTTGTATACTAGAGAATGAAAATATTATCACTTATATAAAAAACTTCCTTTCATTTTTTTATTGAAAAATCAAAAAATATAGAAAAATATTGTTCTTTCCTCATATCCTTCTCTATTTTCCTGCTTGTCTTATAGAAGAAAAGGTCTTTGAAAGTACATGTCCTTAGACTACTCAACAGAAAACATTGCTCAGTTTGTTTTTGCTGAAAAGAAATTTGAAACTGAAGATGCAAACATTTTTGAAAATTAAAATTTCTCTTACCTAAATTTTATAAGAAGTCCTAATGAAAGTCATGGAAAAGGAACATTTAGCAAAACACTCTTTTCTGACAAAATAATATGTTTTCTTGGGAAAATGGTGAATCATCCTAATGTTTCATAAGGCATTGATCTCATCACTGATGCTACACATACAATCAACTTTTCCTTCATTTAGAAAGCCATCATTTGTTCTATTACTGTCAATATTGTTACTATGATACCTAAATACCAAAAAAAAAGTATTTTTTTAAAGTCCAACTTCCAAAATCTTTTAGTCCTTAAAGTTTCAGAGCAAGTCACAGATATCAAGGACTCCATAACTTAAGGCAGATGTTAAAAAAAGAAATTTTGGACAAGAAACAAGAGTAGTTTAAATGCAGGGGCTAAGTGGATTTCCCTTGTCTTGTAGCTTTGGTCCTCTCTAGTTACGTTTGTAACCCTCATGAACCACAAATGAAGTGATGGAGAGCATCCTCACTGGTATGCATACACTGGGATCCTCTCCCTACGGGTGGTACTGGCTTGTTCTGATCTCTCAAGACAACCATGGTGGTTCAAACCAACCCTCACACACAAAGAGCTTCCCTGTCATTGATACAGCTGCTTGATTCACTTGCTGATATATCACATAGTGCAAGACAGAGGAAGTACTCTTAAGATAAGTACTCTTTCTGTTGTGACAAAAAAACTCAGAAATTCCTTTCTGTCTAACTGGGAGAGCTGCTGTTTAATTTACTCCCTTTCCTGTACAGAAAATCCAGAGAAGGTCAGTGAGAAGTGTAAGAACAGAAAAGCCAATTGTTAATTTCAAAAAAAGCAAAAAAAGCATGATCTAAGTAAAATACACAACCTAACTGCTATTTTCTGAAGCAGTGCTAACTGATAAAGCTGTGCATTTAAGTTTTCCACTTCTTTATCAAATGTAGTTATTCCTTCGAGTTAGTTTAGTTCACCAATTTGTAAAAAAGGCAAAGGATTGGACGTCTTTCCCTAAGACACAAATTCTAGTTTCTGATTAGAGCAACACCTGTCTCTGTTCCTTTAATGGAGCATCCCAGTTCATTCTAGTACTGAAAATTACTTTGAAGAGGAGAGGATAAAATAAATTATCCTAGAATTTTCAATGTGCTCCAAGGCTAGGAGCACAGGTTTTTAGATAAGATTTTTTTTTTTTTTTTTGGTTAATGAATAATATTGGAATCCAGAGATAAAGGCTGAATTTAACTGAGTTACAGACCAGTGCAATAGTCACAGGTGGAAACGAGAAATGAAGGAGCTGTGCAGTTTCTCAATCACGGACACACAACAGGTCCTCAGTCTGAACTTGTTCCTATTGCCATCACTACTGAAACTGGAATTCTGTGGACCATCTCACAGAAAAATGCCTGTGATCTGCATGCAATCTGAAGTTTGCAGACCTATAAAATTTCTGTTTAATTCAGTGTCTCATTTTTATTCAGATGATGAATAGGAAGTCAACACAATGTGCTGCGCTGCAGGGCTTCTTCCTCCTAAGACTTATTTGTACCCTGAAGTGCAGATAAACCAGACCTCAATTAAC
>JAUBOD010000843.1:2177644-2191528 GCA_032353885.1 Nothura maculosa | reverse complement strand
AGGGAGGGAAGGAAGGAGGGAAGGAGGGAAGGAAGGAAGGAGGGAAGGAAGGAAGGAGGGAAGGAAGGAGGGAAGGAAGGAGGGAGGGAAGGAAGGAAAGACATATTCTTAAAGAGATAGTTTTTGATATAAAATGGACAACTATATAATTCTAGCTTCAAAATCTAACCTTTTAGAAAATGAAAATTAACTTTCCGAAGAAAATTAATTCTCTTTCTGAAAGTATATAGCAATAAAAATATTAAGATTACAAGATTACATCTTTACGCAAACATAGCATGTTTCATCTGCAGAGGGAAATCAGTAGCATTTTTGGCAAAGGACATCCTTGTTAAGGACAGATATGATCTGACCTCCTGTGAGAGAATAGGTAGTTGGCATTTGGTCTGTATGAATATCTCCGGAAAGAGAAGGCAGTTTATTAGTCACTCCTCCTAGGGAAGAAATGTTCAAATGTAGACATAAGAAAAATCAAAAATAGGCCGTTAATCCCCTTAGAAACACATTTTTTTACCAATTCCCTGACTCAACAAATACTTAGCAAAGGAGACGAGAAAGGGGACTCTTCAGAGAAGCTAGACAAACAAATACTGAGGTAAAGAGGAAGATGAGAATGAGAGGGGACACAGACGGGTAAAAGTGAGTTCAGGAATGAAAGGGAAAGAAGACTCTCTCTGGTGTTTTAACAAACTCCCTGCACAGGAAGAGATAAGGAAATTGATAGGAACTCATTCTAAGAGTAAAAGAGGTCTATATAAACTCTCCCAGAATACAGTGACTCAATCTGAACATATTTATGAATACAGTTTCCAAAATCAAGCTTAAACTCACAAACATGTGAATGTAGTACCCCATATATTTGAAATCAGGTATACTTTTTACAGCAATGTTTCTTTCTATTTGTGAAAAAGGTAATGTGTGCCTTTAGATTTCTTTTCCTTGGAACTTTTCATATTGCTTATGTATAAAATTTTAGCTATTAAAGATAAAATAAATGTCTAAGTTAAAAATGACATTAAATTGGAATGCATTTTGGGAGTAAATATTTACAACTAAAAATATTCTGGGAGAATTTTAACTACCTATAAACAAGCATTGAAAATCAAGTGAATTTAGAGTCTTAATTAAACCCGTAGGAAATGCAGTTTAGATATAGAAATATATGGCTTATATATCTCAATAGCCTTAATTCTGCCCTCATATAGTACTCTGAAGAGGCAAAGTAAAAACTTCAGTAACCGTGAGGCTAGGAAAGTCATCATGCTTTGTTATATTCAGACCCCTATAATAATCTTAATCATCCTGTAACAACACCTGACATGAGTTTGACAGCAAGATTTCCCAAGACCTTTTATGGTTGTCCATAAGGCCACTGTAGCTGGATGTCCCCACGGGATACGGCTGCTCTGTTCCTTAGGGAGCCAGGCCTGGTACAGGTCTTTTCTTTCTGAAGTCATACTGAAATGTCTCAGATATTTTTTAACTAGGACATTGCCACAAAAGATTGATACATAAAGTGACTGAAACAAGTCCCTGGTCCAGCTGCAAAAAGATATTGAAATAGTTGCTTTTGTGCATCCAAAATATAGGATAGGAATAGTCTGTTGCTCTTGTTCACATGACTGATATTGTGGTTGTTTGTGCATTTACCTCCAGAGACACCTCAAGTTCTTGGCTCCACAGAAACACCAACACAGAATTCTTGTAAGCATCAGAAGACATTGTTTGTAAGATATGTGTATGTGAATGTGTAACTGCAGACTGTGTTCAGTATCATAGAATCATAGAATGCTTGAGGTTGGAAGAGACCTTAGAGGTCATCTAGTTCAACCCTTCTGCTCACACAGGGTCACCTAGAGCACATGGCACAGGGCTGCATCCAAGCGGGTTTTAAAGATCTCCAAAGAAGGAGACTCCACAACCTCTCTGGGCAGTCTGTTCCAGGGCTCTATCACCCTCACGGTGAAGAAATCCTTCCTGAAGTTCCTGTGGAACTTTCAATGCTTCAGTTTGAAGCCATTTCCTCTGGTCCTAGTGTTTGCACAAGGAAGCCAAGCCAACACAACCTGAACTGTAGTCGCTCTCAATTTCTAAGTGCTTGGCTTAGCATTGCTAGACAAAGAGTAAAATGTGCTTTTAACATAGCAATTATTTGCATATATCCATAAGGAACATTGTTGAGGAAAATTGTTTTTTTTCTTAGTGAAAGCAAGGCACTGCAGTTAGTTTACTGCAAAAGACATATTTTTGTTGAGGAGTATTTCAGCTATCTTTTAAACACTCTACATATGTGGTATTATTTCTACAATTATATTTAAAAGGACGTGCACGAGACAAGAATCGTGTTTTAGTAGAGTAAAAAGACACTAGGTTTATCATGAAATTGTGCAAGGGGTATAAGGTGCCAGTAAAAAGGAATGAAGTACAGGATCAGTGGTGAGACTGCTTCAGAAGCCTTATGCTTTTCACCTGGTGAAGACGTACAACTCAGGACGGTGCAGGCTGTAGAGGAGAGGTTTGCCCTGAGGGGTTCTCTAAGAGCTAACAACCCCTAGGTGCACCACAGACTGAGCCTTCTGGAAGGCTCAGGAAGAAGGACTTCTTTCTACCTATAGAATAAAGAGAAATTACTGCAGCAACAGTTAGCAGTGGCTCAGCACGTATCCCTAGGAGTTGCCATGAACTTGACATGACTGAACCAGAGATCCACATTGGAGTGGCAATCACAAAACATCCTGAACTGTTTAGCCTTGAGACATCTCTGCATCCCTTTGTCTTGGAACTATCACTGCATATATTTTGTTGAAGCAACCTTGTACTGTGCTCCTTGGAGCACATTCACAGCTACCTCTCTGCCACCAGAGAACTTTGCAGCATCTGTGCTTGCATGCTGCCATGTTACCCATGTGTGAAATGGCAATATCAACACTGAGGCCTTGAACATCAGCCCACAATGTTGATATTGGTATGATTTGGGGCTAGATCATCGCTGTTGTTATCTCTTTCATTAAAAGTTCTGAGTTCAATAGATGAAAATAAAGGTTAAATATTGCAATTGATGGATGAAAGAGATAATTGTTCTTTCCTTGAAGAGCATGGACTAGATGCTATCAATAAAACATGTATATTTTTGGGGTGAAAACACAGAAAATAATGTTTATTGCAAAGACTTTTCAAAAATAGAGCTCTTTCTTAAACAATGTGAAGTAATAGCTCTTCAAGAGACAATTGAAAACCTAGGCCTGGAACATTTCAGGGTGTTATGTCAGCTGAATGTTGAAAAGGAAAAATGTAAGCAAAATGTAAAGTAAAAAAGGCGTATTTTTTAAAAAAAAATTTGCATATTTTTAGGAGCCCAGATTCCATTTTCCACAGGGGCAAGTACTTCAAAGTCCAATGTCTGGGAAACTCTGTTCTGAAAATGTGATCTCAGTTTCCAGATCATAAAATGATGTGTTGAAAATACTGACTGAAAGCCTTTGCTAAGGATTAGAACTTGAATCGAGATTCTAGCATATGGAGGGAAAATAGATACTGTTCCCATTCTTATGCAAAAAAAGAGAAAAGATAAATCCAATCTTACTCCCATAAAGGCAAAATTTTCTAGACTGGTCCAGAGCTGGACCACATGATTTTCATGTCTACTTTCGCATGCATACCCCATTCCTATTTAACTTAACCAAGCTACTCTTTACATAGAAATGAGGGAGAGGAAATGGGTACTCTCTGTAGAATTACTGACATCTACAGCAGCAATATCTTGGGAAATCAAATGAAAGCACTTCAGTAATATCAAAGGCAGTAACTAAAAAAATAACTCCCTGCATATTCCTTGTTTATGGCAATTCATTTGGAACAGGGCAAAATATAGTCACTGCTGTCAAAGTGTAGTGTCTGCTCTGGGAGCAGAATCTTGGATCTCAGCTAAAACTTTTTGTGAAAGATTTACTTGTTATTCAGACAGTAAAACATTATGATTAGCACCTGGTGGAGCATTAAGGAACCATATAAATTTTGTTACCTGGAAAATGTAGCTTAGAGAGAAGCTCTGCTTATGCTTTGGTAGGCAAGTGTGCAGCGGATGAGCATTCTCTCTCAGCTTTTCAGTGCAATAGTGAATATGCAGAGATACTTGTGGGGCACAAAAAGTAACGACTTCCTTGATCACCTGCAGACACAACTACACAGATTATGCTTCAGCTCACAGAGCAAAGCATCAGTCTAGAGTAATTCCTTATGCACTGCCCTGGATTGTAATTCCTTGCACATAGCCTTGTCCTCTGGATTGTAAGGCCAAAAGGAATTAAATGTGAATCAAGCATGATTTATGCTCACAGCTTGTTAAGCATAACTTTTCGTAAATTCTTTTTTTTCTTTCATCTTGCTAAGAGGAATGACTTATTACCCCAGCATGCTGCCACCTATCTTGCTCTGTTTCTTGTGAATTCTGACCGATTCTGGGGCTCCGTTATTTATCAATCATTGCTGAAAAAGGATGCTCATATGGTAGCCAGATTGTGAGATAATATATTGCTGCAGTGAACCTTACATCTGATGTTTCCCATTGACATGCTTGAAAAGTATTTCTCTTACATTCCTGGGAGGAGAAGATAGACTTGTGCAGGATCTTACCACTTCTTCACACTTTACATATATAGAGGATATCTTAAAATATTTTTGAGAGGAACAGGTGGACTTTTCTTGTTGTTATTGTTCTTGAAGTGAGATTATCATGAGATTACAATTTTACTCAAGTGCATATGCCTGTGCATCCAGCTTAACCCCAGTTTAGACTCTAAGTTACCACCTGTACTTGTTTGCCACAGTCCTCTCCTTTTTACAATGAAATCACTCTTTTCCAAAATGAGACCAATTTCCCACCACTCTGTTCTAAAAAGAAGGGTGATTAAGGTAATGGATTAAGATGGATGATGGGGTTCAGCGTTTTGCCTTTTCCAGAGGATAACTCTGAATATGTGATAATGGGCAGGAATAATGCACACTTCTCAAGAAATCAAAATTCTACTTGCTCTGTGCCGCTGATTCCTTTCTGTCAATAAAACTGGTAATACTGCCTTCACAACTCCTGTTTACATGGCAGACTAATCACAGAGGTACAGAGCCTGGGTCTTGTTATGCATAACTAATGAGAGGGTTTCCAACTTCATTTGGGATCTCCAGGCAGAGCAGTAATCCAAATAGTGCTAAATTGCTTTGCATGGAGATGAATGATCAGACTGCATAGGAAGCTGAGACAAATCAGTCTCTATGTAAGAGCTCCAGGACAACCATCAAGTAATGAGATCCTGACACCTCTGCATGTTCTTAAACTGTCCTGTGTCGTTTTCTATCAAAAAGGCAGGTTTGCCCATGTATTTCACTAATATCTTCTTTAATTCTCATGTTTCCCTGTTGACATTTTGGGTAATTTCATGCTTCTCTGATCTCATTTGGCTAACTTTATGTGATATAAACCATATTTTTGAGGAATGCCAATTTCATTAGAAATAGCAGCCTAATGCGCATGGGTTGGAGAAAAAAAATAGGATTTAAAATGAAAGTGAAGTGTGTGATTACATTTAAATATCCAAGTCCTTGCTAACTCTAGTATGATGATGAGGAGAAGAATGGAGAGAAAAGGAAATGAAACTCCATATTCGCAAGTGAAGACCACTTTTAGGTTATTGTGCTGAACATCCCCTCTTCTGCAAAACTCACTGCCTGACATAAAACTACTTTCTTGTTCTATAGTGGAAGTACCTACTTGCTAATTGGGCAAAGGATAGCAACCCAAAATGGTGGCAGGTGAATAAGCTTGTGTTAGAGGAGAAGAGTGAAAGACTAAAATAGCTCCTGATCCAAACTCTTATCTATTGAATCTCTACTACTGTTGAATTTGCAGCCAGAACTGCATGATCCAGCTTGTGGAAGCTAAAAATACTCTTTAATGTATAAAAACGAAGAGAGGAGGGGAGGAGAGGCTTGGTGACTAGCAAAAGCAAATTTGTTTAGAGAAGGAATAAAGGAAAATATATTGTTACAGAAATGAACCTTATTAGTCCGTTTGATTTCAGGGACACTACACTGTTTCCAATCCCTTTTAATTTCTGGTGTTGCAGTGTGTGATTGTCCTCTGACCCTGAAAGTGTCTATCCAGCTCTTGAAGGGCTTTCAGTGAATCTGAAGTAGTTGAAACAAAAAAAGGAAGGAACTGCAGTAAAGTGCACAGAGTAGAAGAACAGAACCATCACTAGAACTATAGGTTCAAGAATTAGACATTATGCTTAAAGCTGGAAAACAATAACTGTGTTCCAGGCAAAAGATACCCAAAGGAGAGCTGCTATGACTAAGTAGAGAAAGCAGCCTTTGGAATGGTACGTCTGTGCATTGACTCAAAAGAAATGACAAGTATATTAGCCTCTTTTTTCTCTATTTTAGGGGTGTACACATCCTGGTTCTGCTGAATGTAAGCATGGAGAGCTCAGAGATGCATTTCAGCAATATGACATAATATTCTGTGTAAGCGAAGGGCCCATAAAAGTCCCCATACTTCATCTAAAGTAAATCTGCATGTGGCCCAAAGAGAGGTCTGGAGACTCCAAGTGCTCTCACTGTGATCCTGTCGCGTCAGACGATTTGGTGAGTAACAAAATCTCCTTATATATCCCTCTGTACAAGGGCAAAAATAATCCTTGCCTCACTGGTTTGTAGCTGATTTCTGTCTGTAGAATTAGTTACTGGGCCTTAGGTACTTCACTTGGCCTTGCATATTGGAATGGAATAGCTATGGGTATGGTACAGTCATGAATAACAAAAAATATTTGCTCAGATGACTTACTTAATTTGTTTTTTCTTTAATTCTTATTTTTATTGCTTTTAGTTGCATATCTAGCCAATTGGCATTTCCTAAAGTTTAATTTGGTGCTGTTTTCCAAGGTCTACAAGCTCTCACACTCTCATTTCAGAGACATGTTTAAAGAAGTGAGAATATACTGGCATTTTTCCTTTCAAATTAAATGAATGCATGGAGGCTGTTCCTTGCTTGTTTTCCAGTTTACAGTGCAATATGTGAAAAGGAGACACGTAAAGCAGAGTAAAAGGATTGTACTTTCTATTAGTCTCAAATTCTTCTGTGAACTCCTTGGATGTTCTGGAAATTTGACTGTACTTTTAAAGCTAGGACAACCTTGCAAGCGTTAAGCAAGAAAAGACCTATTGGTACCTGAAGAATCAAACCCATAAATAGTATTAGAAATGTTTAAGCCAGCAGCACAGAAATATGACTAAATGCACATATGGAGGATTTTTTTGTTATTATTATTATTTCAATTTCACAGAAATCACCTTTATTACAGCTTGTGCATTTGTCCTCCTCTGTGCTCATTTATCGCCAATGCACTGGAGGGTCTGATAGCTTTCAGTCAGATAAATCAAAAGCTGCAATGAAACTGTCATGGGATATCTTCCACCATTGCCTCTGAGGCTAGATATAATCAGTATTAAATTTCCAAGCGTATTTACTGCATTGGAGCTGTTTGTGTGTTTGCTAAGTTCTCTGATATTTTCCAACTGCTTTTAATATGTGCATCTTCTGAAGGGTTCTGTATGAGTCATCAGCTTAGTGCTCACTGATGACTTTTCATCGTTAACCTCTCATCATTCACCTCAGCAGTCAGTGCTTGCTGCACTTCTCAAAGTGAGGCAACACTAACAAGTTCATCATGTTAAGAGACAATGTAATACTCTGCTACTGGAAGATATTGGTTTGGAATTATGTTTATTTTACAGTGTTCCTCTTATTCTTGCGTTTGGAGAGATGGCTATGCTTATTAAAGCAATCACTTGACGGTTGCTGTCATAGTAAAGGTCACATTAGCAGATAGGGAATATTATTCAGAACATCTAGACAGCAGAAATGGGACAAATCCCCTAACTCAGATATGCCAACTGTATTATCATCTTAGAGCCTGAATTCAGACACCTTTCTGCCTTCTCTCTTTTCCCTTTACTCTTTCCAGCAGCTGCATGAAAACAAGAGTTTCTTCTCCCGTGCATGAGGCTCCTTGTTTTCCCATATATATAAGCAGAGAGATTTCCCTTGACGCTTGTTCCTATAGCCTCTTGTGCTTCCTTGTTCATCCTTGTGATGAGAGTCCTCCCAGTTCACTATAACTACTCTTCAGGTACTGAAAGAATGTGGTTAGGTTCCCCATGAGTCTTTCCTTTTGTAGACTACACAATCCCCATTGTGTTAGTCCTCCTTCTTGTGTCAAATTCCCCAGCCCTCTAATCATTTTGGAGGTCCTCCACTGGGGCTCCAATTTTAAAGGTTTCTCTTAAACTGAGGGGACAGAAATTTGACACAAAGTTGCAGGTGTGGCCTGATGCAGGCCAAGCAGGATGGGATATCACTTCTCTTCGTCTGCTGCCCACACTCAGGCTGATGCAACCCAGCACATGGTTTGCCTTCGATGATGTCAGGTCATCAGATGATTGCTTTGGGTTCATCTTGCTGCTCTACCATGAGAAATGGAAGTTCCTGATGGACCTTCCATTCAGTGCAAGAGTTGTCAGATCTACACTGGCCATAATGTTGGCTGCTGTCCCCAGTATGTAATGATTGAGACTTTGATGGTGAAATGTTTAATACAAGTATCACTGCATCACATCAAAACTGTCTGATGTCAAAATGCAGGTAGGTTTCGAAATACCCTTACAAGCATGTTTCTGACCCCATATGCAACAGGAGTCCTGTGGAAAAAAACAGATTGTAGCCATTTATTTCAAGACTAAAAATATTAAATATGTATACCTCATGCTTGGCATATGATTAACATTTGTACTATCTATCTAGTCCTTGGGCTTCTTTATACATTGTAATAAGCAGCTGGAACCTGATGAAATGTTGTGACAATATGTTTCAGGTTAATTATGCATTACGCAGGTTTTCTTTTATAAGCTTTGAATCATTGCCTTTTAGGCTAATAAAAAGCCCTATGTTGTATGACTGACCTTTTTAATATTCATTGTTTTATAAAAGTCCCCCATGGTCTACATCCCCTCTGCACTAAGGGGACTCAACTTTTCAGATTTCCCTATCTGTGATCTCTATTTTGACATTTTTCACAGTGGAGGATACTAGACAGAATGCCTGAATCTCTCTGTTTTCTGAATCTTCTGCATTATTCCCTGCTCTGCTTCTAGTTTGGTTAAACAGTATATTTGTTTTCATCTCTACAAGCTTTCTGCAGTTATTAGCGCTCCAGGGTGAGAGTCCTAAATTTTGCGTAAGTACTTAAAATTAAATTAAATGTTATCATTAACAATAGCATTTCAAGGCTAATAATGTAGCTATTTATTTCAGTATTACAGTATGTATCAACTATCACTGTATTTCTTTTTGAGTGAAAATGAGTTTCACCTTCATTCCCAACATTGCCTTTGAATGACCGAGAAATATTTGCTTCCCCACTGCAATAGAAGGGAAATTTTGGTATCAAGGAGGGAACTGAATGATGGTGGAGAAAAGATAATAAAACTGAATGGTGATGAAAAAAATAATAAAAAGAGGAATAATGCCACATTTGAAATAAAACTGATCCTTGGTATTTTTACTTATCAATTTCCAATACAGACTGTAGGCAGGCCTGCAATAAAGGTATTTATTATAGGGAGCGATACTACTGCTGAAGTCACTATTTTTCACCAAGTTGTTTAAATATTCTTATCAATACCAAGAGTATCAAGAAATTCATGCATCTTTCAAGATATTTATGTTACTAGAGAGAAATTAGAGATGCATACTGTGATCTACCATAAGTAAAGCTTAAAATACTAATTTGACCTGGTTATTAGCACACTGCTGAAATGAAATTGCAGTGCATTTTTGCCTATAAAAAATTCTATATAGGTCTCTATTTAAGTCTATCTAAGTCTCTATTCTAATCCCAAATAAAGGTTTTAGGATTAGTTATCTTAGAGAACGATGAATTCATAATAATGAAACATCAGGCTCTGCTGAAAGAGGCTGTTGAGAATTCAAGTGTGGTGCCTGTAATTTCATAAGATAATTATTTCTCTGATAAGATCTTCCATATAAGAGACTTTGTGTATTTTGTATTTTCATTTCTTACACAGATAAACTGTTTTCATTTTATTTTCTAATTATAGAGTAATGTAACTTGCAATATTTTTGTATTTTAGCATCCATTTCCTGCACAGTGTACTCCCAATCATCATATGGTTAAACAATAAATGATACAGAGTAAATAATAGAAAAAAACAAACCAGTAAAATGAAAAGAAGCATTAAGATACTTGTAGATCAATGTATTTTAATATATGCAACCAGACAAATGGGACCTGGAGACCTCCTGGAATATCAGGGATACCTGAAAGAGAGATATTATCAGAAAATAACTATGTGAAGTCACAAAAAATTCATGTGGAAAGGTAACTAGAAGTTGCAGTAGATTCATTCGGACATGACACAGAGCAGCTGAAGCTAGTGAGCTCAGCAGATGGCAAAATATTCCTCATCAGTTGTTACTGTCCTATTTGTATAGCCCCTGGAGTCTTGAAGCTCCGATGAGCAAGAACTCTTTGCCACCATCTACTGATGATCTGGAGGAAGATATGTAGTTAACTTTCATGGCTGATATTCATGACAGATTGGTATTTCTGAGACTTTGTTTACAATTCATTCAAGGGTAGGAGTAAAAGGAAAACAAACTGCTGTTATCTTCACAGCAGTTCTAAGGAGCAAAGAAGTAGCTCTCATGTCACTGGGTAATGCAAGACTTTTGGCATGGGAACCAAAACAGTTTGTTTTTCAGCCTGCTGCTTTTATGTTGCAAAAAACTGAGCTCATCAAAATTAGACCAGAAAATGATGCTGTCCTGGATGTGGAAAGAAAATAAAGAGATGCAGGAATCCCTTTATTTGGTGCCAAAAGAGCTGTTATTACTGTTGGACAACTGAAACCCTAGAGATCCAGACATAAATGCAATTGAAGCATGAGCAAGGGATGGGCAGCCACATGTTAAGAGATGAAAGAGAAGAGAGCAGTGGTACAGGGAGGGCACTGCTCCCAAAAGAAACAAGAGCACGGGAGCAGACCTAACAAGAGACAGCAGTAGGGTGTCCTGAGACCTCTTTTCTCCCACAGTTGGAGTTAATCCAGCTTGAAGCATGGTACAGCTAAGAGTTCTTCTTGCAAAGTTATTTCTTTTCCTTAGGTTTTTGGGTACTATCTGAAGCACATTAAATCTTGGTATTCCACCAAGATTTTTTTTTAATGCTGGAAATATAATACCTTAAAATATATCTTTACTGTCTTTATTAGGGTATCCAATATATATTATAGAGGAGGAGCAGTCCCTCAGGAAAAATAAACTTGTGTCCATCTGGCATCATCTAGGAAAATATTTCTAGGAAAGGTGTAATTTCTTCTTTGAAGGTACAAGATCTTGCTAGCTCAGGAACAATGAAACAAGAGATGGTTGTTGGAACCAAGGAAATGGTCTCTAAGTGTTCTTTTGTAAGCAAATATGAAGATATCACACATGTCCTCCAAGCCATCCAGAAGCATGTGAATATCATTAGGGCTGAGTAAATAAATCCTATTTTTCAACACAGGTTCTTGCCAATTTGAAATGTAAACTCATGACTGCCTGCCAAAAGCAAAGAAGAGAGAGACAAGGCAACTCATATGCAAACAAGCTAAAATGTATTTTAGGACTAGTTTGGGCTCTTTTGGGCTCTTTTGGATTCTCCTACTGTTTTTGTGTTGCACACATGTGTGAATGCTTTCTTGTTGAGGAAAAAAAGACAAAACAAAAGTAAGGAATATATATTTTTATTCAAGAGAATACACTTGGTTTTAATACAGAAGTCTTAAAGAATCTTGTCTTCTATCAGTCCCTTTCTTTATCCCTTCAGCAAAGACCAGAAGCCAGAGCCTAAGGTGCTATGAGTATACCCTGGGAAGCAACTCTGATCACTTCTAAATGCAAATGGAATTCCTCCTACACATGTGGACTTAAGCTTCCCCTGAATACATCCAAAATGAATTAATGGAATACTCTCTACTTCATGATTTCATCTCACTCATCACATCTGCCTTCTGTCCCTAGCACTGAAATGATGCTGAAATAGAACTATTCATGACTCATAAATATTTTCCTAAGGCAAAATTCTCTCTGTTCTGCCCACTATATAACACAGGCATCTGCAAACAAAACTTGCCTAAGTTCACATGTATCAAAACATGCTGTCAAGAGATGTTCTGTTCTCTGCATTCTCGGCTTCCTCTTAAGGAGGACAAGATGGAGAGTTATTGCTATCTTTCCTTTCTTGATATTTGAGCACATTTTATTGTTCCAATGGAAATTCCTTGACAATAACGCAAGCAGCTGGAAGTATGAAAGGGGCCAAAAATAAAATAATAATTAAAAAAAAATTAACAGAAATTTCTGAACCTCCTTATTATAGTGCATAGTTTTTGAAGAGAATTGATACAGGCTTTTGGTTTTGTTTATGTTAATCTTCTCTATTCGCTATCAATTGAAATGTGAAGGGTCTTGATTTTATTTTGCCCATCCAAAGATCAAGCGTTTATGGAGAAAAAAAAAAGTTCAACATGCAAAGTATAGCTGAAGGATGCTTCCATTAACCTTCTCTGTATCTATTTTCAGACTGTCTCATACATCCCCTATTCATACAGTTCTCACTTTATTTCTTCCTCTGCCAACAGTGAGCTAATGTCTGTGGTGTTACAGGGCAGGAAGCGAAAAGTGAGTCAATTCTATATGTCCAGATGAAGTTCATAGAATCATAAATTGCTTAAGGTTGGAAGGGACCTCAGAGGTCATCTAGTCCAACCTCAAGTTCATAAGCTGATAAGCCGTTGCATTTTCAACTGCCCTCTTCTACTTTGTTGGTCTCCACAAAATAGATACAGAACAGAAATGCCATTCAAGTCATCCAACTATCTATCAATCATCAACCATCTATCAATCCTGAATTGTACAGAATAAATACTTTAAAGATAAATTCTCTGAGTTGAAGTCTCCTACCTAAAAATTCCATTTGGGACATCCACAGGCTATATTAAGGCTGGTGTACCGTTGGTACACCAAGGCTTGTGTACCCATACCACATACAGGTGTATTATAGATCCCATGGAAAGCAGGATTTGCCCTTCTTATAGGTAAGTTTAATGTTGTATGCCTTCCCTAGTTATTTGGTCTATTCAGATATGGTTGATTTGGATCTCCATTGCTGATTAGATGTTCATTAGAACTTGCTGTCAGCCAAAATTAAGCAGCTGAAAAAATTCATATGATGAATTAATCAATTTAATTTAGCATGCTTTATTTGTGTGTCATAATGACTTCCTAAAAGACTTGCCTAGTGGCATGAGAAATCTCAAGGGGAATAAAACTGTAACAGAAGGAAGAAGAGCTTTTCCAAATGACAAAAGAACTTTCTAATTTGCTATTTCCCTAACTCAGCACTCTCATAACTGATATAGAGGAACTGTACACATAATCTGCAGTATCCTTGTTAACGTTTTCTTTTCTCATAGCTAACTGTATGTATTTTCCTGCCTCTAAACTCTAACTTGACTTTTCCTTGATATCTAAAAAAGTAGCAAATTTTAGCAATGGTAAGAATATTTTATAACTTCCCTCTTTATTTGCCAATAAATGCATTTTAAGGGCAAATTAATTGTGACATAGAGTGCATTAACTGTGAGCGTAATACGGAGAAAGCCTTGATTTCCTGCAAAAACTGTACCACTTTCAGGACTGAAACATTGTCATCTTTAAATTTGTATTGCTTTGTTTTTGGAAGGTGCCATACTATGTCTGAGATCCTTTTG